>JBBPCS010000878.1:3842336-3875315 GCA_037974645.1 Hollardia meadi
GGCCGTTCGAGGAATTGCAGTTTTTGGCACTTCCGCATTGGCTTCATTTTTCAGCCCCGGAGGTTGCCGCTTGGGTTTAAGCCATAAAAACCACTGTTGCAGTCAATTATCAACAGCTCATCTGTTCAATAGACGATCTTCGGCGTGGCCTGAACAGCAGCGACCCCTCGTGTCCAAACGCCGTCACAGCTACTTTGCATATCCTGTTTCTCTGACTCACTTTATGATGACGGCTATCAGGAGAGGAGGCCAGCTGAGCTGCGCTGCATAGATGATCGGACTGTTGGACAAATCCAAAAGCAAGGTAAATGTATATTCACTTTTTTAATGGAATATCTGACTATAACATAAAAACCGGAGTCGCTTTGTTAAATGTTCACAAGGCATATTTGCTCCGGCCTCGACACTTGCTGCTAGCTTAACTGCTGTTAGCACACGAGCTCCTTCACTGTCCTTCTTTCGTTACGTTTTCTACGTTAGTTTATGCTTTTCTACTTTGACATTTGTTGAAGTATTGATGAATGTCGGGATGACGCTTGGGCTTGCTTTCTCTTTCCGTGTCATCAAGGCGGTATTTGTTGTAACTGAACACCTGCTCGACAGCCAGCTGGCTCTTAATTCTCTTTGGCTCCTTGAAGTCGCAGGTGTCTGATTCCTGCTCAAAGAACCATATTAGATTAGTTAGCTTTTTTAGCATGTAGCATCGATGAGTTTTGGTCCAGCCACAGATAGCCCTCTATGATAACCGCTTATAACTCGATTATAATTCACCAAGGGAACAGCTGGCAGCTTTGTTTTCGTGCTTGCTGTTTTGACTGAGTATCCTAGTAGATATCAACAGGAAAACCTGCAGATGTTCACTTTTCATGTTGTTTCATTTATTATTAGATGCTGAGCATATGTCTGCCACTCTCACCTTTGTCAGACATATAGCTAGCAAATGTCTTTAGACAAGGGAGAATGTCTGGTCATGTCTATGTGTGAACAATGAAAAATATGAAACCAACTGTTATGCAATTGCCAATCCTCATGCTTTTATCCTTATTCTTCATCTGTCTAAACATTATTTTTATCTATTTTTTTGTCTTCAGAACAGAAAAAGGCTGATATCCAATGATGGACGGGTATGTGTAAGTTTCACTACACTCACAACTGTAGCCAATAACAGTGTTGTTATGAGCTTAACAGCCAGGTAGAGACTGTAGGCTGTGTCCCTCTGGTGTCTCTGACTGAGCTGTTGGCCACAGGTTTGGGGGGGACATGCTGAGCGGCGGCCGGGCTCTGCTCGGGGAGGACAGCTCGGTGATGGCTCGCATGCAGAAGAAGTTCTGGAAGACCAAGCAGGTCCTCATCAAAGCCACGGGCAAGAAGGAGGACGAGTACGTGGTGGCCTCAGACGCTGACCTGGATGCAAAGCTCGAGGTAGGAGAGGAGATATTAACGTTTAGACCTCCATTATTTCTGGTGTTGCAACAACACAAGTTGTCTTTCCATTACCTCTCATTCCACCCGTGCTTAATACTCAACCTATTGTGATTCATTCTCCAGGTGAAACTTAGTCATGTAAATTACTTCTGATGTTTTTTTGTTGTATTCTTAAGGCACAGATGTTCTCCTGTAAAGACTCACCACTCCCTCTGCCATTGTGTCATCATTAGTGTGCTTTCTACTGCTGGTGGCCATTTCCTAAGCATTATGTCTCTCCCGGAGGAACCATGTTTGGTTTCTCCTCTGTGGGACTATTATATTCTGCTAAAGCCATTGCTTCAGTTGAAAGCACAGCATTAAACCAATAAATGCTTCGAGAACTTCTCTCACAGGACTTATGGTGGGGCTTGTAAAGGTAACCCATATCCCATCATGTAAATCAGCACTTGTGTAACAAATGATGTGGGAGATTTTCAGTCAGATATCATTCAGAAAGACACTGATTGTGTTTTGCACTGTCCCTGCCACATCTCCAATGCCCTCAAGTAATGTTGGCCCATAATGAACAAAATCAGTATGTCAAAACATGGTAGGTGGTGTGTATATATGTGGACACAGTTCAGTAGTGAAAGAAGTGCTTAGATCTTTTACTCTAGTAAAAGAAAGTACTAACAGAACAATGTAAAAAATACTCCATTACAAGTAAAAGTCCTGCATTAAACTATTTATATATAAGCACAGAAATCTATCAGCAAGAATGTACTTAAAGTTTTAAAAAATAAAAGTACTCATTCTGCAGTAAACTGTCCCATGTGGCTGGTATATCAGATTGCTAATACCGAAGCTTCAATTTGTGAACAGTATTGTACTGTGCAACCATCAAAAACCTGACACATGCTGATACATCATATATATATAATTGCATACATGATGTGTTTTACAACCTTAAATGTGTGAATTGTTTACTATATGTGGATTGTGTGTCATGCTGTAGAATGAATGATGGCGCACAGTGTTTAATGTTTGCAGAGATCCTTTCTTCTTGTCTAATTATAACAGTTATGGTCACACATGAGATCTCACAGGCCACATCACAGCTGTAAAAATGAACAGTTTGTTCCCTTCCGTCATTTCTCCCTGCTGCAACAAATGAGAGCGGACAGTGTGGATTGGCTGAATCCTGGCTGGCATTTAGTTGTGACAGACTGTCTGACTGTCCGGTCCTGTGAGACGGGGACGTGGTCGAGTTTCACCGAGCTGCTAGAGAGAAGCACTGTGAGGCTATTGTTTTCTCTGGAACAAGATCGGGCCTCTTCTGTGCTCCTGCTCTTATCGTGCCTCCGTTCAGGCGACAAAGTCAGAAACGAAGGGGAAAGTGTTGATTACTAAAGAGCAGCTCTGTCTTGTCACTTTCCTCTGTCTCCTTCACACATTTTCATCTTGACTTTGAGCTCTCTGTAGAGCAGCAGAGCACTAAAACCAGCAGGGCAGATTAGATTTGGAGCCACTTCTGTACGGCAGCCTTACAGCTAACCTGATTTTATCAGGTTTTTATCACAACGCTGCCTCGGTGCATTTTCAGATTTCATCTCTGCTGCGTTTGCTTTGTGACCTGTGAGCTACTGATGCGATCAGATATTTGCTAAATATTTTTGAAAGCTGACATTTTTGGATCATTTTTCACCATCCGAACAAAGTGAACTTATCCGTATCGAATCATTATTTGATTACATCCTCCTCCTTCTTTAGTGTCTTGCACTTTGTCTTGATGATGAAGGAAACAAATCTGAATGTGATGTGTCTGTGCTGCACAAATGCAGGCGTGGATGTTTATCTCCAGCTGCTTCTGTTTTTTCCTCTCCTCTTCCGTTATGCTGTGACTCAAGCAGAGCAGTTGCCTCTGCATAAACATAAACACGATGAAACTAAAAGAGGAGCAGTGACCTGCAAACAGCCAGAGAGCTCCCAGGCGTTCGGCCACAGCTGAGGCACACAGACTGAAGGTAGTGACTGTTTATTCTACAGTTAATCAGTAACTACACAAGTCACCTCTTCACTCTGCTGTGTCACAGTCAGTCTGAGTGCAGTGCTTTTAAACTTAGAAAATCATGAAACTCCACCGATGTTACACATAAGAGCATTGTGGGTAATGTAGGCACAATGAAGAAGAATGTGTGTAATTTAAAAAAAAGATATCTCTGGTTTTCCTGCATCGATTGTGACCTTGAACTGCAACAGTTCAAACCATAATTAAATGAAATGGAATAAAAATAAAAAAGCGATTATATGCAATTAAAAGCCAGAGAATAAAGGTTGGTCTTAAGGTGCATCTTAAATTAAAGACTAATATTGTGTAATCGCATTGAAAAGGTGTCACATCTAACACAAGAACCTTGGTTACTGACTGTCTGACAAACTGAAGTCTGTATTAACAAGCGCAGCAGCACGCAAAAAAGTCACAGAGGTAATGCAAGACCAGTTCCAAGTCATTGTGTAAATAATAAAATGAATGATGGCTATATTCCATTAAGCTGCTTCAGGTATTGTGTGTGCAAACCTGATTCCAAAAAGGTTTGTGACGCTGTGTATGCCTTCTGAAATATAAAATGGCTGATTAGGTTTCAGAGAAAAACAAACATCATAATTTGCTATAAATGTCATTGTTAGAGAAAATAAAACGCCACTCCATCATTTCTGATAAGCTCCAGCCTCATATCTAAATGTAAAGGTCTCACGACACACTCTCCCTGCACCGAATGCTGTTTACCAGCGGGCTGTAAAAGACGAGGTGACCCCTACATGACTCAATCTTCCCTTTCTATTAGACGACAGCGCTGGAGTGACCTCGAGATATGTGTTGCTATGACACACACTGTTGCTGTCTATCAGACGGGAGGAGAGGCGGCTGACTGCCAGACAGAAAGCAAGAGAGAGAGAGGAATATGTTTCGTTTACTCACTGAGAGGTTGGAGTGCTGCATCACAAATGAATGTCTTGAAACAAGTGAGATGAAGTGGCAGAGGATCTCAAAACTGCATGTTGCTGAAGTGTTTTTGAGAAAAGGTCCAGTTCACCAATTTAATGTGTCCGGTATTCTAATCGGGCTCTTTTTGTCTGCAGTTTTTCCGCTCGGTTCAGTCCACGTGCACGGAGCTGCTGAAGGTGATCGAGAAGTACCAGCAGAGGATCACACGTGAGTCCCAGTCAGAATCTCTTCACTCACTAACACTTCAGATGGTTTTGAAGAGGGGTTTTACGATCATCTTAGCCTCAAGTTGCTTTGGGAAACATGGCTCTGGTTTTAAACAGTGTTAGAGCTATCTTTAAAACCACAGTCATGGTATGAGGAAGTCGGTGTTACTCATGTGACTGAGGAGATCTTTTAAAAGAAACTGCTTCTTGGTGGGTTTAGGGCATTCAGTAAAGCCTCAACAGTTTAACATGGAGTGTAAACAGTCTATATATTTAGTTTAAACTTAAACCTTGAGCTTCTTCCCCAGGCTTGTCTCAGGAGGAGAATGAGCTCGGCCTGTTCCTGCGCTTCCAGGCTGAACATGATCGCTCGAAGGCTGGCAACATGATGGACGCCACCAGCAAGGCCCTGTGCACCTCCGCCAAGCAGAGGTCAGCAGCAGAAAATAAAGAAGCCTTTGATGCGATGAATAATAATTTTCCTCCTGAGATATTAAACTGAATATTTCTCTTTTAATTTGAAGAAATCTTAAGATGTGATTCATCACATCTCCCCTTTTTCCACAGGATGGCTCTGTGCACACCACTGCACCGTTTGCACCAGGAAGTGGAGACGTTCAGGCGGCGCGCCATCGCTGACTCGCTGCTGACGGTCAGCCGGATGGAGAAGGCCCGCACAGAGTACAGAGGAGCTCTGCTCTGGATGAAAGACATCTCCCAAGAACTGGACCCAGACACCTACAAACAGTTGGAAAAGTTCCGCAAGGTGGGAGGACTTGCTTGTTTAGGTTGATACTATCTTAATAATGAAAAGTGCATGTGGAGGTTTTTTAATTGTCTTTCTGTCGTCAGGTCCAAGCCCAGGTCAGAGGGACAAAGGGCCAGTTTGAGAAGCTCAAGAATGACGTGTGTCAGAAGGTTGACATGCTGGGAGCAAGTCGCTGCAACATGCTGTCACATTCGCTCTGTACCTACCAGGTCGGTCCCTGTCGTTCTTCAGTTCTATTTAGATAAAACATTTTACTTGTGTCATTCTTTCAACTTCTTCCCTGTCATGGCAGACCACACTGCTGCACTTCTGGGAGAAGACGGCCCACGCCATGTCGGGAATCCACGAGACCTTCCAGGGACACGTACAATACCAGTTCACCACACTCAAGGTACTGGAAACAACACAGTATAAGTACCCAGCTGTGACTGTTGCAGTCTGTTCTGGAAATACATGTCTTTCAATATTCCATTAAACATTTTACTTCCCTCCTACAGGACCTGCGAGACCCTCTGGAGGAAATAACAGACTCAAAGAAACAAGGGGACATGAAGGAGAAAGCTCTACAGAGCAACGCAGACAAGTGAGAGAATATATTGAACAATTTTCAGTTTTTAATAGATCATATATAGTCTGAGGTGTGTCCAGTCCTGACACACATATCCTACCACACCATCTGTCTGTGTTTTCATGCCTCTACTCTCTTCATTAGCACACACACACCTCAATATTTTCACCTCACTCTCTGCTTGGTCTATTTTTCTGCACACACCCACCTCAGCTATATCTTCCACAAACATGAGGCCAGTGTCATGCCCATGTTTACTCACAAGTAAGTGTGTGTGTGGCAGATTTTGCATATAATGATCAGCAGTGATCCATGTGGTAGTTCATGGCTTTAGAGTAGCAAACCTGAGACTGCAGCTCCAAATCAAATAGAAGCTACGGCATGGCTAAAAATAGCCAATAGTCTCGCCAGTTAGATAACGCACACATTTTTTTCCTTCCTTCTTCCTCAGTCTGGTGTCCTTGGATGATGACAAACCCTCAGGAAGCGCCTGGGAGGCAGGTGTGTACTGCCCCCTGGAGGCTGAAATGCACAGTTTAAAAAGCGATTTGTTTTACTGTTTCTGCTTGTGGCGCTATCTCAGAATGAAAATCATGATCCTGTGTGAAGCGGACATCAGAGAGGGACACTAAGAGACTGCCAAGAGATTTAGAGCAAATATCAGATGTGAGACAGATAAAAAAATAATAATGTGGCCAGAAGCAATTCTGCAAGATTGAAGAGCACAAATTCTGAAGGTCATCAAGCTCCCAGTTAGATGCAATTCTACAGAAGACAGTAATGCTGCAATGGGTCCATTGCTTCTATGTGTGATTGAAAATGGTGTAGTAATTGTGGTGTCCACACTGTTGAATTTAATGTGGTCATTATTATTATGGCTCTAAATCTATTAGTGTGACGTCATGTCATCTGTGATTGGCCTTTTATGTGCAGTATAAATACAGCTACAAACATTAAGACGGGACCAAACGTATAACAGTGGGCTGGACATTTAATGTCACATTGTTAAATGAAGAATCATGTGTTCTCCCTTCCAGAGCCCGCCTACAGCAGTGAAAGACAGAACCAAACCAGTGACGGTGGTAAGTTTTCCTGTGTGTGTGTGTGTGTGTGTGTGTGCGTTGAGCACCTCCACAGAGACTGTATTGTTGGGTGTTTCCTACAGCCAGCAAATAGTACAGATGTGTGTGAGATTTGCTGTTGCTGACTGTGGACCGGCTGTTGGCTTTATGATCTGCACCTACTCCAGCCCTGCACGACCTCAGAGGACTGTCAGTGAGCACCAGTGACGACCTGATGCTCATGCCCTGTAATCTACCACAGTTCCCGGCATCAGTGAACGTCCCTCTCCAGCCCGGGCTCCCACAGCCTCCTCAAGCTGGCGACCCTAGAGAGTCATGGGGCTTTGGAAGCCTCCAGTCCAGCCTCTCACAGCTTCCTGCCACCGGTAAACTGGCTGGCTGTCCCCCATTTCTGCTACCTGTGAATTCTAACTTCAAGCTTCCTCGTCGGTTTCTCAGCTTTCCCATCTGTCTTTGCTTGGTTGTAGCAAAAAATTCACCACTTCTGGGATTTCACTCTTCCTTTTGCACTTTAAATCTGACTTCTGCTGCAAGGGTCTTTGTTTCCTTCACTTTTGCCCTTTTAGGAAAAAAAGGTCAAACTTCATTTCTGAGACTTGCCTCTTTGATATTCTGGGCTTTATTTACTATTTACAGTGAATTTAGGGCCTCTGTGTGTTAAACCTGTTGAAATCTGATCTGCTTAAGGGAACAATTTGACATGAGTTAGATAAGATTGATACCACTCCCATGCAGCTGTAGTCAGCAGCCTGTTAGCTTAGCATATAGACTGGAAACAGGGAAACATTTATCCTGGCGAGTTTGTACAACAGGCAGATTGAATGACGACTGTTTTGAGCTCAAGCTCTGCAAACATGTATTTGCTGATAAAGCCAAGCGTTCGGTCTCTGGACCTTCATCAGACCAGATGTTTGACATCCCAGAGCTTTTAATCTAACATCTAATAGAGCACACCTGTCCTTTGTCATAGACATATAGATGGGAAGTACAATTCCCATGGTCCTTACAGGACACTATACATAGCTCCATTTCTCATGTGCCTGCACGACTGAGCACAGGTATTCCCTATTTGATGTCGTTAGAAGCAGTGGGATTCCCTGCTAGCAGACATTTACCCTGAAGACCTAGAGGAATGCTTCCTAAACTTTTTTCTTTATCAGTTTCTTTTGTGCAAGAAATTTAAACTTTGCCAGTTTTTACACCCAAAACACATAAAGCTCCCTCATTCAATTGACTCTATAACCTGAATCTTGTTCATCTCTCTAGCATCAGAGCTCTCGTTTCTTCCTCCTATCCAAATAAAATTGTGAAGTCTTTCACAGCAGGAGACGCGCAGGTGGAACTAATAACATTAACGATGCCTCGGCTCCTGCAATTACTGCAGCCATTAATGTCATTAGTTGCACCTGTGCCTCACAAGCCTGCTGTGGAAAAGGTTTGTTCAACTTTAATGTCACTGCACATTTTTCGCTGGCCTGGAGGCTAAAAGCTTTGCATTCTCATTAAAGAGCATTCTTCTGGTGCTCATGTGGCCTTTTCAGAATCAACTGATGTTTCTGCCCTTGGTCTAAGACATCACCCCTCCCATCTTTGTCCCTGCCCTCTCCTCTCAGGTGGTCGACCTCACCCTGCCGGGACAGGGCTGCAACCGGAGGAGGAGGATGGTGAACGTGGCGACATGGCCTTCCTCAAAGACCTCCTCAGCCCGGGCCCAGGGGCCAGCGACGAGTTCAGCAGAGAGTGGCAGGATGCTTTCGGCGTATTTGAACCTCCCAGTGTTCCTGTGTCGACCACAGGAACAGCGAGTAGTGGGCCGGCGGCACGTCCGTCCTCCCCCAGCCCCACAGGCTTCCTGCCCTCCCAGCTGCTGGATCACAGTCTGAGCTCTACAGGTCAGTCACACCGCACCCTGCTGGAGTGATGAGCTCACAGCAGCACTGATACAGAAGCATTAGAACAATCAAAAACAAGATCTTTTATACTTCTTCTGCTTTGTGTTTTAGGTTGGTCAACCCCACCTATGTTCCAGGCTCTGCCCCTGCAGCCCCCTTCTGGTCAGAACCAATCAGCTCAGCTGGCTCCAGGCTCAGCAGCTAATGGTAAGCTCTTCCTCAGTCTGTATACTTGTTTGCACTGGGTCTTTGTGGACATGTGAAATGTCAACATTCATGCTGTCTCCACGGCTGGATTAATATGCTTTGGGGCCCGAGGCAAAAATAAGCTGTTTGGCCCCAGTTAACCAAATTTTTCCTTTCCCTCTATGTTAAATGCACAAAGTTTATCCCAGGAATTAAATCTGAATTAATTTAGGGATATGCTAGAC
This sequence comes from Hollardia meadi, assembly GCA_037974645.1. Lineage (NCBI taxonomy): Eukaryota > Metazoa > Chordata > Actinopteri > Tetraodontiformes > Triacanthodidae > Hollardia > Hollardia meadi. Next base: position 3,851,699 of record JBBPCS010000878.1, read on the forward strand.
ATCAGCTGAAATAATGATCGTCAAACTTATCATTTTAGCTGATCTTGTGCTTTAATTGTACATGTTCCCAGATAAACTGACAGGTATTTTACTTTAGTAATTTAGCAGTGGCTCTGATGTCTCTATAGAGTTTTAACTGACATAAACGTTGGTCTCAGAGTCTAAACTTTGTATTTGTTGCTGGTCGTATTCTTTTTGCTGATGGTATGTAACCTAAACTTTCTTCTAATGATGTGTGTGTGTTTGTTTGTGTGAAGCTGCTCCAGGTGGGTCTAAAGACATGTCTGCCTGGTTCAACCTGTTTGCAGACCTGGACCCCCTCTCCAATCCTGACGCTATTGGACGCTCCGCGGACGAACTGCTGAATGCCTAAAACTCTTTTTTTCTTTTTTTTTTTTCTCTGTGTGTGTGTGTGTGTGTGTGTGTGCAGCAGTGTATAATATTTTTCAAAGGACCTGGATGTCAGCACATTTCTATGTCAACAGCCAAGTAAAAGAACACACATTAACGGTGAAAAACACATGCATACATTGATGTTTTCACAAATATGCGGCTGCATTCTGTCAGCAGGGGAGATGTGTACAAATACACACATGCAAATGCACACTTTTGTGTTACACTGGAAGATATTTACACTGGAAAAGGAAAACGCTGCCGGTTGATTGTGAATGCTCTCCTCAGTGGTTCACGGCTACTGTCTGCAGCTCTGTACTTGACTGTTAACGCTGCACATGAAGCCACTGACTCATATGCACACAGCAAAGCTCATGTGGCCTGGTGTTACCTTTTCGGTCATTGCAGCTGCTGTCAAGCGGAGAGAATGTTGGTGTCACAGTTTTGTGTCTTTATGTCTTTAATTCATGTTTGCATTGTTTGGGTGTGAGTCAATTTGCTCTGTGTGTGCACAATAAGGGATCCAGGATGTTAAAAAAAAAAAATAACTATTTGCTGCTTGGCATTGTTTCTACATGGTAGCACATGAAGAGTTGTGTGTGTGTGTATATATATGATAAAGGGGTGTAAGAAAATATCAATACACTTGAGTATCTTTTGTGATACTGTATCAATTCTCAAAAAACACTAGTTCTTTTAATTAATTAATAATTTATATGCAAAGATTTGTGGCTGTGGTTCATTTTGTGCTTCAACCCCTGACAGCTAGATGGCAGTGTTGTATTCTATCTACAGCCATTTGACTCTCATCAACTGAGATGGGAAGAAGTGAGCACAGTACTGGTGTAAACCTTTTTATGTACAGCCTATGGTGTAAACACAAAGAAGACAGACTTATGAAACAATATATCGCCTTGCTTACAGTATCACAAGATATACTATAGCGATATACTGAATCGTAACCCCTCTATCGTGATACATATTGTATTGTATCGGCATTCTTGTCAGTACACATGCCTAATATGATATAGTGTATGTCTGAGATAAAATGGGACCCTGAGCCTGTCACTGAGCCTTTATTTGCACACAAAAACAACAACAGCAGCAGTTGAAGCTCAAGCTGCAGCACGGGGTCTGTAACGTGCAGCAAGATTAGTGGGTTATCCAGCTGTCTTTGGACTTAACTCAGGTTTTCTTTTTAGATGAGATGATAATTGTAATTAAAGTGTAAGATAAAAGTCTAGCGTCATGCTAGCAGCTCCTTGAGGATTCACTTAAGCTGAATGCTAACATCAATATGCTATATTGACAATGCTAACATGCTGATGTTCAGCAGGTATGTTAATCATGCTCAATCATTTTAATTTAATGTTAACATGTAGCATTTTATTCAGATTGACCTAATCAGACATTTGTTCATTATGTGACAAAAACACCCAAATTTCACTTTTACATGCTAAATGTAGCCGAGTCAGCTGACGAGCAGCTTCATGACACCAGTTATCCAGGATGACTGATGTTAGGCTCAGTGAAGCAGGTAACCCATCGTCGAACTTGCTGTGTGATACAGACCTCACACTAACTCTGGATCTTGAAGACAAACAATGTGACGCTTTATTGATCTCGGTATAGGAATTCTTTTTTTGTTTCTCTCTGGTGGTCTAAATGCCACACTGAACTATGAACCGTCTTGTGTCCTGAGAGGACTCAGTGTCTAAACTCTTTCTGGCTTTATGTGACTCCAACAGCCTCTTCGTGTGTCCTGCAGCCCTCAGCTCAGATTCTAGTTTGCTGAATGGGTAAAAATATTTGAAATAATTTTCAGTCCCATCTGCCATTGAGATTTCACAATCACAAGTCCAAGGCCAAGAAAAATGTGTGAAAGATGGAAGATATTTTGTAGTCATTTCCTCTTGAAGGTTGTTTAAAAGTAGGACACAGGAATAAGATTATTTTTGGGTGGGCAGGTTATTTAAGTTCTATAAATCTGCAAGTACATGCATCTAACGTGCATGAAATGTATTTATTTTCAGATTATATCACTATTTGCAAGTCATACATTTTTGTTGTGTAGTACACTGAAAATACTTAGCTAATACTATAAGATAACACTGTAAAATACCACATATATTAACTGTGTGTTGTGTCTTTGGAGAATTCACACATGATTTTGGAAAGATGTGATTGTTTCATGACAAAAGAATACACACTGGAGAAATGTTACCATGTCATAAAATGGATTTCTAATTTATGTGATATGAATTTGAATTTGTTTTGTTTTTGAGGGGAAAAAATGATCAGGACTGACATTTTTGAATGTTTGTGGTTGAGTGAAGAAGTGCAGAATGAAGATATAGAGGTGGGTTTCTTGTTGGTATCCACGTGCACCAACTGAAACCAAATCCTCAGTTATGACATTTGTGTGCCTGCTTGAATCGCACTCAGTGGAGTTAAAAAGAAACACTTTTTATACAAGCTGCACATTAGTTTCATTTATTTTTTCTTTCTCCTTTTTAATGTGACACATGGACTTTTGAGGAAAAAGCAAGAAGAAACTGCTTCGGTGCAGTGGTCACAAGGGAAACTACTGTATTAGTCTCATATCATATACGGTTCTTGATTTTAAAAAAAGAATGTATTTATCAAGTCAATCACAAATGCTTTAATTCAATTATGCCTTTTTATTTCACTTGAGGGGTTTAACAGATGAAAAATTGGCAGTTCTGTTTCCAATAAACTGGACAAGCAAACAAAGAATCGTTGTGTTGAGCCTCATTCCAAAATGCTGTTTATCCACTTCGGACAAAAGATATCTGAAAAAAATCTGTATTTTTACATGTGTGAATCAGCTCTTTCAAATTGCTGTATTTTTTGTTGTAAACAGACGTCTAAAAACGACAAGAACGTGTCAGTGTAGGTTTGCTTTTCAGCCAGTGGATATCTCATTTTGGAACAGAACTCAATCATTTCATTTTCAGGAACGTTACTCATCCCAGATCAGGTCACTTTTTAAAATGACATCCACCTTTCTCTCTACTTCTACTCTGCTACAGGTTTACATTTTTTCCAATGTGTGAGGCTACATACTGGAGATAGCAGCTGTTGTTTGCTCTCTTAATAGTGTAGACTTATTAGTGTGCGCTGAGAAGTTAGTATATCTTTTTTTTTTGTATCTCATTCACCACAACCTGAGATGGATGATGTAATCTATTCTTGATTAAAATTCTCTGCAGACCCAATGACACTCCTGATAAATAAATACGTTATTATTCACAATAATGAGACGTAGTAATTCACAGTACTCAGCGGAGAAAAAGCAGGAGGAGGGGGGTTATATGGTACAATTGTTGACTCATTCAGATACATATCTTTGTCAGCCCATAATACAAACACTGTGTGCCTCTATATTTACATATCCAGTACATTCCTATCTCACTGCAGCAGGCACAGTCAAGTAGTAACGACATATACAGGAAGACGGCCCGGGGCATGAAGAGGCTGACGCCAACACACAACAATGAGACTCTGATCTGACTGCACCTTGTCTGTTTAATATGTTTCTGTAAAATATGTTTTGATTCAGCATATTTTAATTCAAAACTTTTCTAGGAATTAAAAGAAAAAGTATTCTATATTTTCTCTGCTATTAAAAATTGACAGGCTATTGTATGACACTGCAACTTTCCACTGAAACCAAAAATAATGGAATCAAACTGGTTTTCTAATTTAGCTTCTTGCTATAAGTGACTGGCTCCTACACAAAGGCAAAACACTTTTTACATGAGAGATTTCTGATTTTTTCTTTCTTTTTTCTTGCTGGTTTGAAAAAGTGATATTTTTTTTAAAGCCATAACCTGCAATAACTTATTATTTTGGCCATTTAGGGTGGAATCAAGCTGTAAACGAAGTTTCCATCCACATATTTTAACCAAATATCCAGAAAATCTGTAAAAGAAAATGCAAATTAAAGTATGTTTTGATGCACTACGTGAATATTAGGAGATGGTTCATGGAAAGGATTTGATGAGAGCTTTGAGACTGAACCAAAACAGTAAAGTTGTTGGCTGTAAAACCAAAACAATAAGCTCTAAAGAGAACTATTGTTCATATAAAAAGACTGATTAGGGAAGCTTTAAAGTTATAGACAAATACTTTGATTTGAAAGTTACTACTTAATACTAAAGCGGCGTGGACTGATATGGACACTTAATTGACTTTCAGTTAACAGCAGATATGTATGCAGTGTAGTATTTGGGTTCACCAGACCTCTTCATGTTCAGGGCCCTGCAAGCCAGAGGGAGCCTGTCCCGTGAAGATGAGGCCCCTCTGGACACATTTCACAACAACACTGAGCAAGACGGAAGGAAATCAGCATTACAGTGACAGCGAGGGAAAGAAAAAAGAGAGAAAAAGCTGGAAGAAGGAGGAACAAAGGGGGGTGGTGGTTGTGATGGTGGTGGAGATAAAAGGAACTTTTTGAGCAAAGGCTGCCGCTTGGGGAAGGAGGGGCAAGCAGACACAGGTTGAACACGCTGCACACATCATAGCCCTGGCCTGTGTTTCCCATAGATACACACTGCCCGGCAGGGAACCAGTTTACTGCTACCAGTTAGTGTAACAAAGGCATCGGCTTGTACCAGCTTACAGTCTGCTTTCACTGCTGATTAAAGTACAAAGCAGATGTCCGGTTGTAGTTCACATGTGGCCTGAATGATGTTTAACACCTTACTTGTATACATCCTGCTCGTCCCTGCCTTTCTGCATGTATCTATGGCCATCCTAGTGCAAACATCATGTGTGTCATGCTAAAGAAACAAACATGATCAGAGCACTAAGCTGGTTTAGCGAAACTGAGCGGTCTAAAATATCAGGCACATTTTTAACTTCTCCTTGTCGTGACCGTTCAAGTTTTGCTACGATATATCTGGCAGCACCAAAATTAGCCTCCGTGGTCAAACTCTTGGTCGCCAAGGAAACCAGCGGCCTTTTTTTTTTTTTTTCTTCTTCTTTTTGTAATGGAAGGCATATTTCATATCAAGAGAAATAACTACAGATAGAAAAAGAGATATGTCCGTGGAAAGGCGCCATGGTATAATACGATGAAATAAAAGAGTCTGTCATTTCGCCCTTTTCCTGGCTAAAAACAGGAACATAACCAGCACTAAAGGTAGAAGAAAGCGATGAAATGTTAGCTGCAAACACCCGCACAGGGCTGCAGGACTCGCATGTTGTAGTCGTCTGAGGAGGAGAGGCAGTGGGAAGAGCTTTTTCAACAAGATAAGGACATCAGAGAGAGCTTAGCTGGCATGCTAAAGGCATTTTTTGGGGGGAGCAGAAGGGATGTTTCCAGGTTTCCAGTGTTTTCTGATTTTGTGGTGGGGTTCTGTTTGGGGGGCTGTGGCTACTTAAAGCCCTCGAGGACCATCAGAAGCTCTCTGGCTCCTCCAGGAGGCAGGGTTGGGTGGACAGAGGCACGAGGGATGGGGACAGGCTCCGGAGGCCCACCCCGGGGCGAAAGTTGAGGTCGGGGGCGGGCAGTAAGGGCTTGAGGATGCTGACGAGGCAGAAGGCAGAGCCACTGTTGGGGATGAAGTTGACCTTGTTGCGGTCTGGACACAGGAAGGGAGGTATCTCCTGCAGAGGTTTGGGCCTGGAAACACACATACAAGGATACGTTAAGTCTTCATAACAAATGTACTAATACAAGTGGTTATATCACCTTTACCAGAACAGGTGAATTTAAGATATCTTTACAATATTAATGGCACTATTATGGCAGAATGTAGCCTTGGGGACTTTTTTCAGCAGCCAATTAATACACCTTAATCCACACAACAGTATGTGTTCATGGTAATGAAGCAACATGTCACCCAGTGCAACAGTTTGGCTCATGATGTGTTTTTAATAGTTTTTGGACAACAATGGAGCTCCATAGCACAGAGGAATAAGGTATATCAGGCTTTCTTTTTATCTGATATGTTACCAATAAAATTGTATTCTTTTAATTTAGCAAAGATACATTTACATACATTTTTCCCAAAGATGGTTTCTGTTGTTTCAGGTAGTTCTTATCACACTGATCAAGTGTTCATTTTTCTGATCAGTTTGGTTTTAATTACTTGTTTGATGCTATAAAAAGAGGGCTCCACTGTCCGATCACGACTGTACAGGCTCTGGCTCCAAATGACGTCACCAGCGCAAGATGGCAGCACTCGTATCCAAGATGTTTTGGCTTCATTTTTGTACAGTGGGAGGAAGTGGAGACACTGACGTATCACCGTTTAAGGTATATGGCTAACGTGTTAGCTTGTTTACACATGTAGCAGAGCAATATTGTATTATATAGCAATCATTTGGACTTTCTGCAATGACAGTGAACCAAAACAGCAAAGTTGCAGCTAAACAATAAGCTGAAAGATGCTGAAAGGCTCCGTAGATCTGCAAAACTGGTGGTAATTCTCTGTGGGTTCATCAATACAAGCAACAGTCATTTGATCCATTGTTAATGTGAAATTGCTGTTTATAGCAGCTTTAAAGATATTCAACACATTCAGATGCAGTTTAATTATTATTTTAAGGTCATTTCGGTTGCTGATATCCTGTAAAATCTAATGTGTTTTGTCTGGATTTGAAAAACAAACAAATAGTCTTTCTACTCACATGGACTCCTCAAACACTTTGACCTTCTCGCAGCCCTCTGGGGGTTCTCTCTTGAACATGTAGCTGTTGTTGGGTCTGGGAGAGGCGGCGTATTTAGGCAGCGGGGAGCAGGGGCCCAGCTCTGAGGACAGGGACAGAGGGGAGACTGGAGGTCAAAGGTCAGCATCGGCAAACAAGATCAGAGACTCGCACTTGTTCGGCACGTGTACAACATGTGGCATGTGTCACCTTTGTCCTCATAGGGGCTGCCTCCACCCATGTCATTGAGGACGGTGAGGTAGGAGGGCGAGATGGAGTCGGGACGGCTACTGCAGTTGCTATGGCTACCACTCAGGCCGCCCCCTGAGGGAGTCTGTGTGTCGATGCTGCGGGTGCTGCTGCTGCGCTGTGGGGGGACGGGTGGGGGTGCGCGGTGCCCATCTGGGACATCCTGTGGCTGTCGTACAAACACACACAAATGAGGTCACAATAACAACGTTGGACCAGGGGCTTAATCCCCGACCAGTGGTGGCGTGTGAATCCTTACACAAAGCTTGAATCTTAATTACTGCAGTGAAGAACAGAGCATTTTTAAGGAAGGACAAAACATGCGACTGCATTTTGAAAACACCCTAACCCCTGTCTCTCTGTTAGTGGAACTCACAACGATGGTCTCTTCCTTTTCTGGCGCGTCCTGGATGGTGATGCGTTCGATCTCTTGGTTGAGGCCCTCCACGCTGTTGCGGAAGCGAGGGGCCGATGACTTGGATATAGGGATGGGTATCAGAATGGTTTTGGGCATAGGCGACTGCAAGACACAAACACACAGATGGCTGCAGTTAATGTTTATTCTGCACCTGTTTACAGAGTTACTTTAACTGCAGCAAGCAGGGAAGTGCTGCCACAGATAGAAAAAATACAAATATGTTCTTCATATTTGTGGGCTTATTGATCAGCCCTCATAAGACAAATTACAGCTGCACTTGTAATACCAACATAAACTGGAGGCTTGAAATCATTAACTCAGTAATGCATTCATACTGTAAGTACAGGAAACGATGTACGATTGCATTCCTCCCAGACAATGACAAAAACTTAACAACTTAATACCTGCACATTTCAAAACAGTGTTTGTACTTATTGTTAATAAGGAAGGTCTAAGATCACAGAGCTCAGTGGAATAATTTTCTCTCTTGTCACCAATTTCTTATTTGTATAACCACCAAATTTAATGTAGCTAACCACAAGATTTCAACAGGAGCCCCGTTTTTGCCTGTATTTGTTTCCATTAAAGTATGCTGAGTTAGCTATTAGCAGTTCCTGTGTGCGGTTTACTCATGGATGTAGAGACAACTGTAACTGGATCACTTTGACACTGAAGAACACTTAAAAATGTGATGATTCTCAGGCAAGTTCTGCAGTTACAAAGAACGTCTTTTGTCTATGATGTCTAAGCAGATTTATGGAAGTTAATTCGCTATGGACATCCAAGAGAAAGATATCTTTAGAGAGTGTAAGTCACACTGAATCAATTTTGCCTCAGAGATTTTTGACTCAAATTACTCAATTCGCATCACTTTGCCTCACAGTTTGAAAACCTCTTTGTTAATCTTAAGCACTGAAGGGAGCACAGAAGAGCTTCTTTGGGGCATTTAATTGCTGCAGCATTGTACATAAACAGAAATCAGAAAGTGTTTGGTATGTTTATGTAAGAATACTTTATGTTCAGTAATATATATTTAGACATGGACTGATGTCTGGAACAAAGTATAAACGGGAACTCTTCATCTTTATGCTAGTTTGGGCATGTAAGTGTGTTCCTAGCTGGTGGCTCTTTGTATCAGTGAATGAGCTTGTCAAAGGTATTGTGAGAAAAGTTGTCCCTCTTTCTCATGAGGAGGCCCAGAAAGCAGGGCAGCTGCACTCCAGCAGACTCCACAGGGAGCTGGTCCTGCCGCTGTCCCAGACACAGAGCCAACATGACAGGAAGAGCATGAGTGTGTGTGTGTTTGTGGGTGGGATCTTAACTGTCTTTTCATAGACCAGAGGTCGTTAAAAGTCCCTCATTACATTTGAAATTAACAGGAGACACACACACATGCCAGAGCCAAACAGGGACACTGAGGAAAAGTGGGACATCCTCAAAACTCTGAGCAGGAAGCCAACCTAGTTCCTCTCAAAGACAGCCACTTGGCAGACACGCACACACACATGCTTTCTATCGGATCACCTGCGACTGGATGATGGTATGGCTGCCATTGAACGGGGACTTGCGGTCTTTATCCCTCCGATGACGGCTGCTGCGTTTGCTGCGCTGAAGCTGCTGACGCAATTTGGCGATCTGGAGGGTTTCACAGACAGACACACACTGTAATACAGACATACAGACACAAACTGAAAGCTGCTGCTCAATGCTCAGAAACGCCATCTATTTATGCAAGATGCATTGTTGAAAGTGGCAAAATCAGGAAAGGAACTGACCTCCTTGAGCTGGTCGGTGCTCCCACAGGAGGCCGAGCGTTTGTGAGAGCCCCTCCTCCTCTCATCTGCCCAGGCCCTGGGGGTCTGACACACACACACACACACACACACACACACACACACACACACACACACTGGTTAAAGCAACAATGTGCAAGCACAAAACAGCCAAATAAGGAGACACATGGGAGGAAAGTCACATGAAAACCAGACCAGCATAAATAATGAAAATAATCCATGTTTTTTGTTTGGAGTGTCATTAAACATGCCAGTATTTTGTGTTATTGGGTTTAAAGTAACAAAATTGTACGAATTATGAATGAAGTCTGGTGGAAAAAGAAAGAACAAATTAACTTTGCTTCTGTCAATAGTGACTTAGCTGATGCTGCTTGTAATACCCTGATACCTGTCTAACATCTAACATCTGCATTTGTAATACCTACTGCCCCCAAGGTGTGAAAAAATCTAACAGTGCAGTCAAAATATTTCTATTTCTTGTTTCAAGACACCGACTTATTTGAAGAAAGCTCTTGAAACAAAAGTGATTTCTGTTGGAAAAGATTCCAATAGAAAGCAAACTCTCTATTTTTTACCCAGTACATATAAATTCAAAATGTATATGTCATAGTAGGTCAAATTTTGCACACATTCAAGAGCAAATATGCACATTTAATAATAAAATCTATCGACAAATGAATTGATAAATTGGATTTATAGATTTTTAACAGAGATAATTAGATTGATGCAAAAGAAAGAAAAACACAAAATTATATTTTTTTCAGGTATTTCTTTCACTTTTTTTCTTGTCTTGTCTTGTGTGTGCTAGGAAATGTTCTCTTTAGTGGTGTAAAACAGAACAGAAGCAACACCTGAGGCGATTTCTGAAACATCAGGCTGCTTGACTGAGATGACCTGCTGTTAAAGAAATATCTTACAGCTACTGTTTGACCTCAGTCTGGTTCAGTCCGTCTGCAAGTGATAATCAGAGGCAGCACAGCACAATGATGCAACCGTCTGCAATCTCTCTTAACCGCTGTGCATTGATTGCCTGCACCATACGCACACATACATTTTGCAGGCGTTCAGTACCAACACATCACCACACACACACAGCACTCACCTGCGTCGCTTTGTCCCTCATGTAGGGAACGTGTTGGTGCTGGCTGTCGTCCTGAGGCCAGGGACCTGTCAGGTGAGAGCCAGCGAGCGCGCCCTGTGAGGGCCACAGCTGGACGCGATGGCGGGAGACCGAGAGGAGAATGAGGAGCGGAGCGCTCAAAGAGTTGAGAGGAGGGGGAACGCCGCAGGATGTGGAAGAGAACCACAGGGAGAAGTGGGAGGTTTAAGGCCACTGATGCAGTCTGAGGAGGGAAGAAAGAAAGAGGAGAGTCTAGATGAGGTCGGTCAGGCATGGAGATGTAAACAAGTTATTTGTCAACAACATGTGGTAAACACAACAACAAATCAGCAGACACAAAGCTGGCCCATGGGATAAGCTCACGGCTCTCTTGCTCGGTCTGTCTAGGTTTGTGTGTGCATTTGTGTCAATGAGTGTGTGTGTTTCCAGTTTGATGTTAATCCATCCCGTGCTGGGCAGAGCGGATATACCCCCCTCTAAGTCTCACACAGCCCCCTGGTTAATGGCATTAAGACAGCTTAAAGCAGGAGCGGGGGTGGAGTGAGGGCAGGTGCTGTCTTCTGCCCGACTGACCCTGATTCAGGGCTACAGCAGCATGTTTTGCATGGGTGCACGGGTCCCCTGACAGCTTTGGGCCCTTACTGAGAATCATCCACACATTTTGATTTCTAATTCCAAATACAACAAACCTTGATAAATATTCACTATAGATTCCCAACATTGTGAGGGTTTGCTGAAAGTTACTATTTTTTCCTTCAAATGTTGCACATTGCACCTTTAATTTATTTAATACATTTCTGGACATCTTAATGGGGAGAAATGGGGAGGAGGGTTTCTTCTATAAAACGTAATTTCGAATTAAATACTCTGATCACAGGTTTCCATAATTATGTCGTCACATACAATTTACAATAAGGCTTTTAAAGCATATGATGTTGATGCTCATTACATTAAACTGAAGAGTTAACTGAGATCAAACAAAATCAATGTTCATATTAATATTCAGGGTTGTGATAACCAGAACAATGCAGCATAAATGAAGCCATACCTGCGCAAACAAATAACAGAATTCATTTTAATGGATGCAAAGCACCTTGCAGGACAACAATGCATTTATTTATTTATTTTTATGTAACTGAAAAGCTGCCCAATCCTAACAACAACATACTGTACATACAGGCAGCATGTATCCAAACACAAAAAAACATCGACTGGCAGGACTGCTGGTCCTGGAGCTAAATTTGGCAGAGGCCTTGACCAGCGCACATCACTGTTGCTAGGGAACGAGGCTGACTGATCTTCACACAGCCGCGCTTCTCTCTCTCTCTCAATGTGTGTGTGTGTGTGTGTGTGTGTGTGTGTGTGTGATCAGCAGTTTACTAGCTACTACTTTTTTTTGACTGCTGCTTTTCTTGTCTCATTTCACACAAACCCACAACAATGTACTGCAGGTTACAGCAATAGTAACACTGGTAGTAGTAGTAGTAGTAGTAGTAGCTGTAATACTAGTATAGTGGCTCAGCCTGCTGTCACATTTCTGTCTTCACACTACTCTTAATCTATTCAGAGGTATGTTTGTTATCTTATCTTATGTTTGTGTGGATTATAATTTCAAGCTTTTTTGAAGGAGCTACACCACCTGAGATCATTTTAAACCAGATAAGCTCATAACAGGTGTCAGACTTAATTGATCAGGCAAGAGCAAAAGTGGGGCAGCCAGCTTGCACAGAAGGAATTAAAAACAGGATATAAATATGTTTCCCCTGTTTCTTGTTTATAGTGTATAAAATATCAAAAAATGCCACGATTATAATTTCCTAAAACACAAATTGATGCCTTCAAATGGCTTATTTGGTCCAACCAATGGTCCAAAACCCAGAGATAGTCAAATTACTATTTCCAATACATCACAGTGGAGTGAACCATTGATTTTTTTGTTGGTGTCATTTTTGCTTTAAAAAGATGTGATCAAAATAGTCCTTTCTGTTACCTGATCAATTAATCGTTAAAAATGTGTACACAACTGCTTTTGCACACCGTCTGCCTTGAGCTGCCATGTCTTTGCATTTTGAATATAAATGAATATTAGGAATACATTTATCTTGCAAATGGCTGGATTTTACAATCAAACGTATAGATCACGCTTAAAATACACAATTTTGGACCTGAGAATTCTTTACTGCACATTAGGTTGAATAAACACTGTAAAGATTGCTCACTTCACGTCAAATCCCCATGCAATTGCTTGCACAGTATAATGTAGGCCAATTTTGTTTACTGGGAAACAAGCATGCAACCCATCCCCACACATATCAACGCCATCATCAAAACATACACATGCTAATATAGACCTAAATCCATCACCACATGACAGAGGAGCATCATCCAGGCTCATGAGGTCCAGGTTAAATGTGTGTGTGGGAGGGGGAAAAAAACACACTCACCTGCAGAAATGTGATCTAGGTGCGCTGCGTGCAAAAGGGGCATGGAGGTCTTTAGCACCCCAGCCCCTGTTGATATTTGCCGCTACTCGCAGATGCTAAAGAGGCGGTGGAGGAAGGACGAGAGCGCAGGCTACAAGAGAGGAAAGCCCTCGTAGGTATAAACAAGCAGACATAGAAAAGATTATACCGTAGTGATACAGCAGGTGTCAAAATGGGCGTTGCTGTATTTGCACCCTGCCTTCTCGTCGTCGTGGATGGATGTTTTTCTCTCCCGGCTGATGCGGCACGACGGTTGAAGCAGCTAACAAAATGCTTTCTGGTCGAAGAAAAACATGAGTATAAAAACAGGGAGATACGTTATACACCTGACGGAGTTCGTGTGGTTCCGGAAAACGACGGAAAAATAACAGAAGGACAGAAAATACAGAAGGGATAGAAAGAAGAAGGCGGTGATGCTGGGCTAGCCTCGGTTGACACGACGGGAGAGGGACCAGTGTGAAGCACGGCGGGATAAAGAGTAAAACTTCCGGTTGTGGTTTTCAAAATAAAACAATATTTTCTATCTTCTTCTATCAAAGTTTATCATATGAGCTTTAAGGTCAGTTCTGCCATATCGTCTGAGCTTAAAACCCGGAGTTAAAATCTAGTTGTAAGACTTTCAATGTTTCAGTTTAATGCCTTTATGTTGCATATTCTTAAATTAACGTGTTTAGTCAAATCACTGCACAAATCTAGGACCAGGTAAGTATTCTAATAAAATTAATTAATAATTAATAACATGTATTAAGGTTCTGTTACATTTAGTGTGGCAGAGCCTATCCAGTGAGCAAACATGCACAAGAGCAGCACATTGACTCCTCATTCCTGAATGGAACAGAACCTTAATTAGTGTCATTGCCAACACCTGTGTTTAAATTACTATTTCTTGCCAAAATGGCTTCAGAAAAAAAATGTGAACCTGTATGTTGACATTTTCACTCTTAGAAAATATTCACACACCCCTGAGAAAAATATTCACAAACGCGTAGATTGATATTTACATAAATACAATAACAGCTGCAAACTTGTAATCCAACATTTACTCCTATTTATTTATTTTACTTGAGTCCATTCTCCAGTACAACCACAACTCGGTAATTACAACCGAAAGCTTAATTAGTGGGCTAACTTAGTGTTAATGACTACATAAATGTATCCAAAACCATGATTACAAGGCAAATTCATACTGAAACTATCTTCATGACATTTCTCACGGAGATTCTGTTAGATTAGATCACACCATACTCATGTTATTAGGGAAACTACATCCATATATGGTGTACCAGTGCCACCCACTGGCCATTTGTGGTATTGCTGGTTGAACACAGAAAAACCTCGGGAACACTTCTATTATTACTATTAATATAGTTATTTAAAACTTTTTAACAACCCTTAAGTTATTTACCTTTCAATTGTTCCGTATAGTTTAAAAGTAGTAATCAACATATACTCTATATACATTTAATACCAGTTTGTTGCATTTTTCTTGTTAAACAATACTTTTGGTGGCACCTTTGGTGTCCCCTTCAGGAATTGTTCTTGAGAAAAATTTCTGTTCATCAAATCCTATTATACGAGTTCTCACATCAAGTCTACAATTTTGCAACATATTTACCATCATACATTTTTTTCATAGCATAATTTAGTTGCTAAATAAACCTGAGCTCCCTAATTGATAGTCACATCTTAACACACGTATCCATTAAAGTCACAATAAAGTTACACTACAACACTCCAATAATGACTATTTCCGGTGCTGTCCCAGCTACTTGAAGCTGACTTGACGCAGCCGAAGGAGCGCTCTGACGTAGAGTACCAGCGCGTGCTGCTCTCGCTGATGCTGCAGTTGCTAGGGCGCGTGGAGCAGACGGCGGAGAGGAGAAGTGGGGTAAACAAGAGGAGGAGCGGAAAGGTCTCCCTCTTGTGTCGAATTTAGCAACTTACAGTGTGTCTAAGCCGACTTGCTATATTTGACAGGGTTTCAAAAATCTGTAATCAATTTCGGGCATATTTAATCCCATATAGGCTTCAGGACCGGAACCATTTAATCACGGTTGTAGGTTCTGTTGCTACCCGGTCTGATGTATGCAAAAACTAGTATCCTAAAGGGGTACTCAAAAGAGTCTTACCCTGGTAAGAATAAAATTAGACCTTCTAACTTTACTTGGTGAGTTTTTAAAAGAATAATTCGACATTTAGGAAAAAATACTTAACATTATTTGCCTGCACAGCCATTAAAAATAACAAATTGTCGTTTATACTTTTATGAAATCTACCCCCCCCCCTCCCCATTTCCAGTCTTTATGCTAAGCTAATAGGCTACTAGGTATAGCATCATATTTAGCATACAAATGAGAGTGCCAACTATTGCATTTAAGCTATTCAAAGCAAGAGACATTTTTCATGGCAGCCATATTGACATGAAAAGGCAGGTAAACACAGGTGTCATTAATAAAATTTATTAGCGTTCTGTTCCAGTAGGCAGAGCCTATCCAGTGAGCCAAAATGCATAAGAGTAGCACATTGACTCAATTTGACCTGAATAGAACAGAACCTTAATTAGTATCATTGCCAACACCTGTGTTTACACTACTGAAAAAGGTATAGTGTGTTTGAATTTTTTATGAAATTTCTCTTACTACTTTCTTCATTATAGTAATTTCAGAATATAGGATCTGAATATGATAAATATGTTGTAAATATGTTGCAAAATTGGTTGGTGAACCAATCAGAAATCATAAGACGAAGTGCTCTTTTCATGGCTCTTTTCCCCTGCTGTCCTTCACGTCTGCAGAGTGCATATTGTGAAGCAAGGGCTGATTGGGGGGGACAATAAACAGAAAATTTTCAATTCCTGAAGGGGACATCAAAGGTGTCACCAAAAGTACTGTTTAACAAGAAAAATGCAACAAACTGGTATTAAATGTATATAGAGTATATGCTGATTACTACTTTTAAACTATACTGAATAATTGAAAGGTAAATAACTTAAGGGTTGTTAAAAAGTTTTAAATGACTATATTAATAGTAATAATAGAAATGTTCCTTAGGTTTTTCTGTTTAACCAGCAGTACCACAAATGGCCAGTGGGTGGCACTGGTACACCATATATGGATGTAGTTTTCCTAATGACATGAGTATGGTGTGATCTAATCTAACAGAATCTCCCCGAGAAATGTCATGAAGATAGTTTCAGTATGAATTTGCCTTGTAATCATGGTTTTGGATACATTTATGTAGTCATTAACACCAAGTGAGCCCACTAATTAAGCTTTACATGAACATAAAGCTCAAAATAAGTTCAGTTCAGCAGCGGTGGAGGACAGCAGGGGAAAAGAGCCATGAAAAGAGCGCTTCGTCTTCTCATTTCTGATTGGTTCACCGATTATTTGACATGAATGGAACATAAACTTAATGAGTAGCATTGCTAACACCTGTGTTTACACTACTATTTCTTACCAAAATGGCTGCAGTGAGAAAAGGTCTAGTGTGTCTGAATTCTTTATAAAATTACTGTTACTACTTTCCTCATTAGAGTACTTTCAGAATATACGATCTGAAACCCACATGAGAAACGTCCTTAACAGACAGAACCAAAAATTATTTCATACATTTATTGAGAATTTTTTTCTTTCATATTGACTTGAAAATGTTTACAGAAACGGTACAGAGCAGACGCATAGCAATGGAATCAAAGGCCATGTCCATTGAATGCAAAACAGAATTCCATAAAAATTATGCAAATATCAATGCAATACACATATGTTTTTTTCATACAAATTACAGATTACAAAAACATAAACAAGAACTTGTCATATGCCCTGAAGCAGCGCTGAAAATACAGAATGAGTACAATGACATTTCAGCACGCCTGTACAGCGTTAGGCCCCAACAATTCTAATGCTTGCTGACAAAGAAACACAACACATGCACACTCACTCACACTCTCACACACACACACACTGAATCAGTCATTTGAACATCAAGGGATGAGACAAGAAGAAGCAGAAATAATATCCAGCGTGCTTCAGAGGGGTTTGGTTGTTTTTTTTAGACTAGTTTCTGATTTCCAACAGAGTTCAAAGAGCAGAATCTGGTCTTTCTAGTGTTTCTGGTCTTTCAGTCATATAGAGACAGCTAAACACACAGTCCACAGTGAGGTCAAGTGATAATGGTACAGTGATTGCGTCGGCCACTGTAACAGATCCCTCCGTAGATTTAAATCTGGTGACTGTAGTGTTAAAAAAAAACCAGAGTTTGAGCCGTTCCTGGTGTAATTGTGCAAGCAGAGGAGTTCCATGAAAACCCACTTTTCCAGTCAGCTGGGATTGATTGTTAGTGTTCGTTCCCCCATAAAAGTAGTCCGGAGAAGAAGGAAAGAGAGGAGGATTGTCATCCATTTTCTCCTCTTCAGTCAGGGGATGATAGTGTGTGGTGGATTGTTTACAAAACGATTGAGTATTCATAAGTGCAACAGAGATTAACATATCAAAATAATGACGGGATAAAACAAGAACCAAAGTAAAGGAAGCGATAAAAACATAGAAAGCATCTAAAAGCTACATCCTATTGCACAATTAAAAATCATGATACAAAAGATGGATACATAGTCAAAAAAGACAAAAATTGGTATTGCATACAAATTAAAGAAATAAAAAAAAAGGTAAAGTAGTTTGTTTCGTCTTTTAAGACCGTCAATTCTTTTACGGAGCCTACTCTCGGAACGTTGCTTGATACAGCAGAGTCCGAGAAAGAGAACGCTCAAAGTGTTGATTGTTTTTCATCGCCTTTTTAAGTTTAGAGACCACTTCTTGTCATGGTCGCAACAGACAGGACTTCTAAACACTGATTTTGATCGGTTCAAAGTGCACATAGGAAAACAAAAGAAAAAGAAATCCATTCATCCGCTCATGAGGATGAAACATGAAACGAACCGACAAAAGGGAGATTAATAAAATGCGGAAACAGAAGCGGACGAGAATGCTGCATAGCTGGATTCCATTTAAAGCAATGCCATCAGAAAGACACACAGGAGCGAGACAGATCTAATTACTGTACATGATCAGACTCGACTGTTTGTTCACAAGACACTCCATAGCTTCCTCTTGCTGATTCGGAGCAGAGAGCTCAACAGACAGAAACCAAACGCTCTGTTTTGTTTTTTTTGTTTTTTTTCCAGTCTTAGAGGGTCTGAGTTCACACATGCGTGTCGCTGGGCTTGCTGGCCAAGCTCCCTCCCCGCAGGTAGATAGCTGAACTGGACTTGGGCTGGTTCTGACTGTGACCACGGGAGGACCCGTTGTTGTTGACCTCCGGCCCCCTGGTGTCTGTGGAGATGACCCATGTGGTGGGTCGCCACTTCTTCAGGGAATAAGGAGTTTTGACACGCTTCTTGATCTTTTCTCCCGTCCCCCCCAAGGCTCCATCTGGCTGTACCAAACCCTCCCCTGGAAAACAGGAGGGAACACTGATCAGTATCATGTGGCCAGTCTTTACATGAAACATTCAATACCAAGCTGCTTCATAGTTCATTATAATTGATCTAGTCAACAATTAATAATAGTGCAATTCATCAATAGAGTGCAAGTAATTTATCAAATAAAATTACCAAACATTTGTAGGTTCACAATTCTACAATGTGAGGATTTGCATCTTATAGAATTTCAAACTGATACACTTTAAAAGGATACAAATCCCACGTGCAGAACCAAACCAACAATCAATGCATCCTACTAACAAAGATTGTGTGTGTATCCCAAGCCTGACAGATCGTATTCCTCTGTGCCATAAAGCTCCATTGTTGTTCACACACTATTAAAAACACATCAAGGAGCCACATTGTTGCACTGGGCAACATGTTATTTCACTACTATGAACACACAATGGATGTGAACTGGAATCAGCATTGGAGGCAGGGCCCTGTTCATTCCTATGAAAGTTGCTCAGTGGCGTACAAAGCCAAAGAAGCCACTTCCTGCTGTAAAGAGATTACCCAGATGAACGCATGCAACACTTGCATGCAATCTGGGCCCCAATGCACCCTCTGCAAACTTGAATGAGGATAAAATGATTTTTAATCATACGGCTCTTCTAGACTTTCCAAATGTTATCAGACTGCTTGGATCAAATTCTGATAGTGGAACGAGTCATTTTGCAGAGGTTGTGATGCTCAAAGCAACAGCTGCTTCTTTCACAGTAAGTAAGCTCATGGGAAAAAAAAGTGTTTGAGGGCCAGTGTGCATCATGTGACGTTGTAATTACACAGTTTGGCCACTATGGCAAACCTCAAAGCCTGGCACACTTCCTGGGGGCTTGGAACACACAATGTAATTTATTTTGACCCAATACCATATACAGTCATATTGCCACAAATATTCACTGGAGCACCAAATGTGGATTAATCCACTGCTGGAAATAGTCCCTAACAAATGCATTATTTCCTATTGTTTGAGTAACGTATGATAAAAACCTCAGTGATCAGCTGTTTTGGGAAATTACTAAAATAAAACTATACATTTGTGAGCTGTGTTGTAAAGATGTGGAGTTCTGCACAGCTACTCTTGTGTGAGGTTATGTATAAAATCACCTAGTGAAGCCAGGTCTTGTGTTGTGAAGGAAAGGTCCAGGGAGTTGGGTCTCTCAGGCCTGCGGGCTCTGGGCTGCCTGAGCAGGGCCTCCCCTCTCATGATGACCGAAGCTGCCCCCTGGGAGTCAGCAGGGCCAGATCCCGACCCCGAGCTTTCTCCTGGGGGCCCTGTGGTTTCCCTACTTCCTCCCTCTCCGCTCCCCTCCTCCTCTCCACCGTCACTCTCTCCTCCGCTCTCCCCGTCCCCCTGGCCGTGGCCGGTGTTGCTGTTGTTGTTGTTGGTGTTGGGTCGGGCTGATCGGAGAGCAACGACACTCGAGGACGTGTCTCTCGGATCGAGTTGCTCTCGCTCACGGCTCAGAAGTGGCTCGTGTTCGTCAGGGCTGGCAGTGATGATGCCGAGGCTCAGGTGGCCGTCGTCCGACCTCAAAGCTCCTGACCCGTTCTGAGTTATGCTGGGTCCTCCGAAACTTGTCATTCCACCTGCAGCCATAGACGAGATGCCAGTGCTAGCGTGCCCATTAACAGTGCCATTAATGCTACCGTTGACATGCGTGTCTCGTAGAACAGGTGTGTTGTTTGTGCCTGTGCCGCCATGAGCCTCTACAGCTGTGTTTGTGCTTGCTACTGAACCAATGTTCATCTTTGTTCCCTCCACCTGCCGCAGGTTGGACTTCCCAGAGCGTCCAAACTTGAACCTGAGCGAAGACGATGACGACTCCTTCTTGGTGGGCTTGGTGCGCAGGGGCAGACTGGATGGCCTCTTGGGCAGGTTCTGTTGCTTAGGCAGGGGGAAGATGGGGGTGGGCATGGGGGCAGCGGGGTCTGAGGTGCCCGAGGCCTCAGTGGCCATCTTGATGAGGGGGTAAAGGAGGCTGGAGCTGCCAGGGCTCAGTGGATCCGGGGAGCAGAACTGCTTCTGTGAGTGCTCCATCAGGTTCTCGTCTGAGCTCTCCTTCAGGTTCTTGTCCACCTCTTTCGGGTCAAGCTTGGTGGTTTCCAGGTCTTCCTGGGTGAGGTGGAGGCAGACGGGGACTGTGGCGACCCCCACAGGCCCCTCAGACTCAGAGATAATAGTGGTGGTTGTAGTGGAGGCTGAGGGGCTGCCTCTCAGGCCCATGCTGGTGCTGCTGCCCTCAGGGCTGGGCAGGCGGGCATTGGCCTGCTGCTGGCGCTCCTGGTTGATGGAATTCCTGTTTCTTTCTCCGGTCCCAGCCCCAGCTCGACCGCTCACAGAGCTAGTGGTGTCAGCCTGCGTGTTCTTGGCCACACCCTCATGCTCTTCAATGTAGGTGGAGGGATGGTCTGTGTATGGGCCAGACTTTGGGGTCATGCGATTTCTGGCAGAAAACAGAAAGAGGCAAAAAGTTCAAAAAAGGTCATTCATCATTTGAAACAAGCAGCACGATGGTAGACGTAGTTCTGTGTTTATGCCTACCTCTCATTGTGCAGGGTGGTGGACATGGGGTTGAGTGTAGGGCTGACAGACTTGGAGCGGTCCCATATGAGCAGCAGCTCTGCCAATCGTTCCTCAGCGCACTGTGCTGTGAGGCGGGCCTCTGCATCCTGGTCCCAGCAGTCCTCCATCGTCTCTTTTAGAGAGCGAACCGCCTGGAGGAGACACAGTTTTAATGTTACGATTTAACTGTATATATTAACACTGTGTATATAAACTCAATATAAACAGTCGCGCAGTGTAGGACTACAGCCAAACATGTCGTCACCAGTGTGGACAGTTTGTACAGTTTCAGGGGAAGACAACACAGTTGTTATTTGCAATACATGTTCCACAAGGGTTCAAAGAGGAGGGAAAAAGTCTTCCTGTTACAGCTACGCTATATTAAATCATCCATCTATGCTAATCACATCTAAGCCTTTCTTACCTTTAGATCGAACTAAGGATTATTTTCCAGATGTTTCCCTAAGAATGCCAGGCCTTCTATGGCCCAGTGGTTGAGACACATGCCATATAACTGCTATAGCCACAATTTGATTCTTGCCAGTGACTTTCAGTGCACATTGTATCCCTCTTGTGCGCCCATCGTTTCCTGTCTGTACTGTCACTATCTAATAAAGGCAAAATGCCCAAAACTAATTTTAAAAAGGACAAAAATAAACCCAAGATGTTCCTCAGATAAGGAACAATCTGCTGACTGTTTATCTCTGGTCACTGCAGTATTGTAATTTGAATTGTGGCTCTGCTGTTACACCCACATACAAACGTACCAAACTGTTCTCTTTCCAGGCCTCTGGGAATTTGGGCCGTTGCTTCTCCCTGGATACGAGGACCTGCATGTCCTCAAATGTTGGGTGGTTCCCTGCCTCCGCCTGAAAGGCCATCTGGTACTCTGGCACTGACTCTCCTAGAGGTAGGACAGGAAGAGGGAGGATGTGTCTGATATCTTTCATGTCGCAGAAATATTCATTAAACATATGAATGTATTTTCCTGTTTCCTATTATGATAAATGTGTATTTAATAGCTTTCCACTGAATGTTGCGTAGGAGGGGCTAATTCTTGTGTCGTTTGTGAGGACGACCGTAGTAAAAATCAAAACAATACTGCAAGAATTTCTGTATTTTGCTGAGATGGAGCTCATCTTATCCATACAACTCAAAACAGACTTCACACAGTCCTTCTGTTTGTCTCACCAGGGAAAAGGTCGGTACATCTCATGAAGGTCTCCCAGTAGATCAGGCCCAGGGCGTACATATCCACCTGCTTCAACGCAGACTCACAGTCCCTCAGGTTTACCGCCCCCTCCAGCACCTCTGGGGCCATGTAGCGGATCGTCCCCACCTGGTAGACAAGAGCCGGAATAAAAAGAGGTGCGGGAGATTTAGGAGGGGTGGGTGATGAGAAAAGGTGTGAGGTGAGGAATGATGTGAAGTTAGACATCCATAGAAAGCTTCATTTTCCCACTTTATCTTTTTGTTCTTTGTGATAACTACATGTTCACACCAAGGATTGATTTTAAAAATTCTAAAAATCTATTACTGGCTGTACAATGAAAAATATTAATGGACAAATACATTTAAAATTGTTGTAGAAATTCTAGAAATAGATTGAAAATGTAGACAAACCAAAAAAATATATGAGGAGGTCCATAAGTAGAACCTTTTGAAAATAGACACTGAACACCGAAATAAAGGTTATGGCCTTATCAACTATTAACTGATCCACAATCCTGTGCTCTATTAAATTAATTTTATTTTAATTAAATCCTCACATTCGCATTTTGAGTGGCTGCCCACAAGGCAAGAAACCATGGATGGATTGTGAGTTTATAATAAACCTAGCAAGTGATGCTGCCTAGTGTTACACAGTGCTTTTACACCCAGACTGTGGAGGCACCACAAAAATATTTATTCTACTTCATTTTTCTTCTCCCAAATTAAGTGCCAGAAGTAATTTCACACCTGGGTGTTGATACCTGAAACATTAACATTTATGAATGTATGTAGTGATCTTTGACTCAGTGAAATTTGTGCAATTCCACTCTGCCATTGCAGTAAGGGTGGTGTGACTAGAGAGAGCAACACATAAATCAGCTGGCGGTTAGTTAGTTAGTTAGTTAGTAGTGATGGAATGACATAAAAGCCAGAAAAGTGTCATCAATACTATTTCTAATATTATTTTGATAATTGAAAGAGATGTTAATGATGATGGATAATAGATCTGCTTCCTCCTGAACTCTCACCTCACTTATAGCAGCGTTTTCTTCCTCTCCATGACGTGCTGGCCTGTTTCCCGTCAGTTTCATGGACAGGCCAAAATCAATGATGACACATGTGCCGTCAGCCTTCACCAGAACATTTCGGCTGTTCAGATCCCTGTGAGAAACAGCGGGCTTGTACAAGTCTGGATGGAGGGGGGAGAGGGGGGGGGGGGGGGGGAA
>JBBPCS010000878.1:3875415-3887628 GCA_037974645.1 Hollardia meadi
GGGGAAGGATGGCAGAGGATCAGAGGATCAGGAGAAGACAAGACAAAAGAAGTGGGCTAATTTACTTTTCATTAAACGTTTAAGCCGGTACAGCACTCCCAGAATTCCCTGCTTCCCAAGACATGATACACTCAAGCCAGACACTCAGATATTGTGGTATTTACAAATGAATGATAACATCCAGAAAATCCCTTCATATAGCTTTCCATTCCCTTCATTACTCAATGTTCAGCAAAGCAAGCTGCACTGTCAACAGACAGCTAAACCCTCTAATCTAATCTACAACAATGGGATTAAGACCATATCAGAGTAGCCTCTGCCTGCAGTATCTTACTGTCCAGCAGAGGGTGCAGTGAGGGAGAGGGCGGCTGGAAGTCGTGGCAGCCGCCACAATTATCTGCTGCCTCCTATTGATGTGCAGGAGGAGAGGGGGAGGATGACGGCTGCATCAAGGGCTGAGAGATTCTGCTGTTAGCAGCTACACACCGAGCTGACACACACCAGCCCTCACTTTCTCTTCTGTCACTCCTCCGCTCTGACGATCACTTTAGATTTACAGGGGGACAGAACCGAGGGAGATGGACGCCCCCGCTTGTGTTTGTCACATGCTTGCACAAGAAGAATGACTTTGATTCTTTTAGCAATATTTACACGCTACTGAGAGTGCACTTTCGTCTTCACTTCTGAGCCCGTTTGATGTGTATCTGTGCTGATGAAGGGAAAAGCGGAGAGGCCAAGTTCTACCGCTGAGGTTGGGTTTAGCTGTCACTCTGCCTCCTATGACTGATTTTATTGAGCCACAGGGATAATCACGTCATTTGAATCCCTTTCTTGCCTCCGCCTTCCTTCCCACTTTGTCCCTCTTTCCATTTTTTTCTGTCTCTAAGGCTAGCTTGAGGCCGGTCTATATATATACTCTTGGCTAGGCGCGCACGCATGTGTGTACGTGTGCGTTTGTCAAAATGCAGGGATATGCAAAGCGCTCCAAGCAAAACAGACCCACGTGGAGCTGCAGTGTGCAGGTCATGAGAAGGCTCGAGCACTAGGCAGTGTGACAGGACAGCGAGAGAAATACACAAATGGTTTAAAGGCTTTCTAAATAATCTAAAGTAACAGGGCAACACACACACATACATACACAGACAGACACACACAGACATAATTTCCCATCTCCCATTCCAAAGCCGTGGAACTTGAGTCTCGGTAAACTGTGAGCGGTTATGTAATTAACTGTGTGTGTGCGTTTGTGTGCCCTCCAGCTCACCTCCTTTGAAGAGCTCCGTGTGCAGGTAGGCCAGGCCGCGGGTGACGGAGTGAGCAAGCCGGCAGCTGCTGACCCAGTCGTTGGTCTGGATGCTCAGGTAGCGACTCAGAGAGCCCTGAGGACGACCATGATGACAGGAGAAAGGACACGGGAGGAAAGGAGGATGCAGAGAGTGAGGGACAAAGGAGGGATGAAAACAGATGGGGAATTTAAAAAAAAAGAAAAAAGAAAAGATTTGAAAGAGAAACAGAGGAAAGGTGGAGAAAGAATACAGATAGAAATGAATCATCAGCATCACTTTCAAGGGCTAACAAGTTATGCAGAGACAGTGAAGAAGGAAAAACTGCTGACTTGGTGTTTGTCACTACAAATATAAGTTATAAAGAGCAACTGATGTGTGTTTTCAATCATACAAGCACTGCCGGATAGGCTCAAAGAAGGCCAGGTTGTAGAGTTACAAAAATCACGCTCACAGCATACTGAGCCCACCTCACCTGCTTCTTAAGCCCTCCTTTTCCTCTGAGGCATATCCAGACCAGGTGATTGATGAGCCAGCCTGTCAACCTCAACTACATCTATTCCCAGTGCAACCAGTGATTGATAAGGCAACATTGTGTCTCTATTTTGGAATCAAAGCCTTTACTGTGCAGTTGCCGTCATTTGTTTAATAATCTGCTGTCTAAAGTTTAGCATTTGCAGTTTTGACTTCTGTTGTGGTTGTTCCGTTTATGAAGCACTTTGTTTAGAATTAACCTCGCCTCCTATGCTGTGGTGTATTATGCATACGTCTATTTTCTGACTTGTTAAAATATGAAAACTCTCAGAGATAAAAGCAAAAATTTGTGAGAATTTTACAGTAATTTGTGAGAATTTTACAGTAATTTTGTGTGTGCTTAATTCAGACATGGTGTAACTGGTATAAATTATCTGCATACAATAAAAACCTGTTGGGTTACTTTATATATGATTTCCTAAGCCAGGTTTATTTCAGTTTCGGGTGTGTTATGCTAGTAAGGCTAATGTAGCCTGGAGTTGCTAGCCTGTAGCAGAGATGAAGAGCAGGCTACAGAGGTCTGCTAAGCTCACGTCTTTTGAACTCCACATCTCCAGATTTTATTCAGTGCCAAACTTGTAGTCTTAAAACCCAAAT
Organism: Hollardia meadi; assembly: GCA_037974645.1. Taxonomy (NCBI): domain Eukaryota; kingdom Metazoa; phylum Chordata; class Actinopteri; order Tetraodontiformes; family Triacanthodidae; genus Hollardia; species Hollardia meadi. The sequence continues at coordinate 3,877,830 of JBBPCS010000878.1, forward strand.
GATGCTGACTAAGTGAAGTGACATCACTTCGGGACAGGATTTATCAGAATTACCACATTCTCTGGAAACACAAAGCTTTATACAAATTATTTTTTACATAAGCAGTAGTATTCATATTTTTAACTTTAACCTTCCCAAGAAGGGAGCAGAGTTTATATTTTATTAGCACCCAATAAAAGCCTTTTAGTTTCCTTATGTTAGTTATGTGCAGGAGGAAAGTAAAATGCAATTAAATTGCAATAAAAAAAGTGCAATTCTGGTTAAAGAATTTGGTGTAAAGATGATAATGCCTTACGAGGAGTATCACCAACTTGAAAATGTTTACCAGAAATTATATAGGATATTATCAATTTCCTCCCTCAATTATCTTCATTAGCCTAAATAACCTATTATAAACCTGGCCATGATGTGTGCACACACACACAAACACACAGACACAACCACACACACACTTACTTAATCTTTTCTCTCAAAATCAATCACAAGGCAATTCGCGCATCCGCTACCAAAGAAAATTACATTACATCTCTTCGTTTTAAATAAATTATATTATCATTTACTTGAATGCATTATGTGTCCCAGACTCCTGTCCTGGCTTGCACCGTGTTCCCATGACAACCTGTATTAGAGTAATAGTTACGATGCACAATGGGCACCTTTCATAGGCTGGCTGGGGGTCAGCTGACTTGTAATTATGAGGCTGAAGGCTTTGACAGCAAACATTAACTTTTAAGGTGTGTCCACATTAATATTGAAGACCTCCTGGAGGTAGCCTTCAGCAGCCAGTGTCGTTTTCTTTTGTTACACCAGCTGCATATTTATTTTTCTGCGGGAAAAGCTAAGATGGGTGAAAAGATTATACTTTCAATTTACAACGACTCTACTCTGTTCATCCCTCAGAATCTATATTGAGGAGGGAAGAAGAAAAACAAAACCCGTGCAGGTGGGTCCAGGGGAATCCCCACAGCTCCCACTGACCCTGTTGAGCACACAGAGACTGAATGATTTAAATTAAGCTCAAATACAATATTACTTCATTTTCTGACACCATTTATGGACAGAATTGTTTTTTATCAATAGCCATTCAGTAAACATGCATTCTATCATTACCTCTTTATAAAGGCGTTTGTATGTTGTGGCAGGGTGCACCATTCCTGTGGTGGATTTAAATTGCCTTCACAAGGAATTCGCAGGAAATGCTGCTGCATGTAATACAGCATTACTGTAATTTCTCACTGATATCTGCTTCCCTCTTTTACTGTTCAGTTCCCCTAAGTCATATCACAACTGGACTTGGTTACTGGTCACTTAATTGGCTTGAATTGTGAAGCAATCACAGGAAGTGCTGTGCATTTGTCTGTGAGGTTAGTGCTGGCTGCAATCTTTAACAAGACACTGTCATTTTCTGTCAACGGATAAGTTTTACATATTGCAGGAAATAATGAGGTAACAAACTCCTTTGACTGTGTCCTGCTGTTAGGACATGCTGTGGTGTGCAGACTGAGGTTGCTTATAACATAATGGGAAAAGTCCACTTAGTGACAGACTTATTTATTATTTAAAAAGTTTGTTTGGGAGCATTCTGAACAGATACACCAGTTGCTCAGGCGTTGTATTTCTGAGAAAGTAGCTGTTCAACAAGTGTGTGCTACCCCCAGAATTCTGGTAACTCTTCCTGTTACCATGGTAGCTAAAGGTGCAACGAAAAACAAAGGAGCTGATTTGTCCAGGTGGAGGAAGGAACTAGCCAAATTTCAGTCTGTATGTTAAACACGCACACAAAACCTCCTGCTCTGTCCACTACTCACATGTGGGTAGTAGTCCATGACCAGCAGGTACTCGGTGCGTCCCTCTGGGCCTGTCCTCTCGTCGGCAGCGACAAACCGGGCGATGTTGTCATGCTCCAGCAGCGGTAGCCGGTAGATGGAGCATTCATTGAGGAAATTCTGGCGGTTGGCTGCAGTGAACACTTTCACAGCCACGGGCCGCTCATCCAGAGAGCCACAGTAGACAGCGCCGTATCTGCCACGCCCAATCAGCTGAAAGAGGTAATGGTGGTGGGACAGGAAAAACTATTTATAGACTTTTGTTTGTAATTCTAGACCTTTGGCTCTCACATGTCTAAAATGAAACATGAAAAGAGTGTGAATAAAATGATTATTTTGTTTTTTGCTGCCTTGAATTGGCACAGAAACACAGACTAATACAGAAAGATTCCTTGACAAATACAAAAGAGGCAAAAAAAAACAAAAACAAAAACGAAACACATGAAGAGAGGTACAAACAACAGCCAAGCAGGAAGAAGAGAGATAGGAAATTAACTAAATTACAGGCAAAAAGCAGGGTTAAACAGCTAAAATGGCCTAAAGTCTGTTCCAAATCATTCAATTAGTTTCCTGAATTAGCCAGAGCACAGTGTGCCATTAAGGCCCAAACATTCTGCTTTACAAGTCATCTGTGTGGTAGTAACAAATGAATTGAGGAGTGCATTTATTTCTGTATGGTTTCCACCTCCATGTCTGCTAAAAACACTTATCTCTGGCTATAAAATATACCGTGGAAGCAGTGTATTCTGTTTTGTCTGTGAGTAATGTTCCCTGGCTCACCCCATCCCACCCCCCTTTCAGTGAGTCTGATGTGAAAGAACGTGTGCCTGCATTTGATAAGGCACAAGGACAGCGCTCTGAATTCAACTCCTGTCTGAAAAGGTACCACTCTGGTCTGAAATGCAGTACTGACTGGCTGGCAGTGTTTTTGTCTTGTGGAGAAGCACAGCGGAAGCATCAATTTCTGATCGATTTCACAAAGAAGACACCATAGCACTCATACACCATTTTTAGCCAGTTTAAGAGAAATCATGTAGAGTTAATATCACTGTGGGCCAGTTTTTGATTTGTAGAAGCCTTCCAGTCAGCCACTGGCACTTGTTCCATCTTTTTCAGCATGATAACTTTTGGGGTAAAGCAGCTGCATAGCATGCATTTGATAAAATGACTGGTCTGGTGTACTGTAGCATGTTTCTTCTAAAATAAGCATGTAGAGATTGGCTGTTTGTAAAGATGACACAATTTAAGAGGATTTCCCCCCCAACCTGCATCTCATTCCCATTATTCAGTCCATTTTGTATGAATCAATTTGAGGCATGTCATAAAACACCAACTCAGTAAGGGTTGTCTTCTCTGCCAGAGCCTCGCCTCCATAGTTTTGGTCTGTGTGTTTATGTGAGCATGCATTTTGTTCCCCTAGAACTTATTAAATATGGTGCAAAACAGGATTTGCTATTGACAGACTTGGATGTCCACGGATGAAAACTGATCCCAGCTCTGTAACTACAATGAATTTGTGGCTCGTATTAACACAACTGTGCTGTGTCACCTCCCCAAAATCAACTGCAGAACAGAGACGAAGCAATCGAAGCCTTTTGGACATTTTTAGAGATCTGTTTACATCTATTGAAGGAGAAACAGTAAGTAATAAATGTTTGTTATTACTGCGGAATAAACTGTTTCATTATGCAGCTGGTTGCCTAGTAAATAGATCCCAAAGCAATCAACTCCAATAGCTAACGCAGGGGGCTAATTCTGCATTTACTTTCATTCAGATACAGAGACAAGACTTTTAAATAATATATATAAAAATCTACATTTTTGGAGGCTTATGCTGCTTAACCTGATATACACTTATTTGCTGAAACAAAAGTTATAGTTTCCCAAATCTCTACAGAGAGTGCAATGTTATAACTCAACTTTCAGTTAGGGAAATCATTATATTATGAGCCTGAACATGACGGTTAGAAAACAATTAGAGATAGTTTAATCCATTCACCCTGCCTTTATTGTCATTGAGGCTGAATATTATCCAGACTCCATTGACTTCCTATCACAATATGAGCTTTCCCACTTCCATATCAGGTTTTCAGTATCCTGTATCAGTGTAAGCAAAATCCTATTTCTGTGCGCCCTGACCTGTCACTTAATGCGTCCTGCCGTGATCGGATGATAAAGGTCACATTGAAACGACAAATGTAACCGTAAACCTTGATGTATTTTGGGTGTACTTTTGCTTCTATGCCTTTGGTTTCTCCTTTCTCGAACTCGTTTCCCTCTCTCCTGCACACACACACACACATGCACACACACACGCTCAGTGTAGAGATGCTTAAGCCAGTGACAACACTACATGTCTGAACCAATGATATAAGCTTTCATCTTTGAAAAACAGGAGGCTAGAAATCCACAGGATTTGGGGTATAAAAGATGTAGTGACCCATGCTGTTGAAGGGGATTTAGTTTTGTGACATGACCATTCATACGTCACAACCATTATTATTAAGAACTATATGCCAGTGTGGAACTCTGGCAGCATAATTACTATATTTTGATTCATCAAAGTACAGTAAACCCTTATTTACTCATTTGGTTATTCAGAGTAGTGTTACACAGTGTTGTGCTGGCACTCGCACAGCTGCACTAAATACTTTGGCTCTTTCCAGGGCAAGAAAACAAATTGATTCGACTGATAAACAGATGATTGTTTAGTACAAAATTAAAAATATTACAAGTTTGAGCCAGCCTGGACACACAGACAATGATGACCAAAGAGACAGGGGGACCATTGTGGGCACTAACCTCCAGCAGTTTGAGATTGTCTAGGTCCAGAGAGCTCTCAGAGCCAGCAGCTTCCATCATGTTCAGGTTGTGAAGGCCTTGCTTTCCGTCTCCTGTGAACATAAAGCAACACACACAGGGCTCAGAGGAGTACAAAACGTGTGGATGCATTTACAGAAAAGATCAGCTCAGATTCCATTTATCAAATTACTTGAAATTCTACAAAAAAACATTTAAACAGCCTTGAATGCTCTTCGTCACAGCGTGGAGCCATGGTAACTCACCGTGCATCATGCGGTAACCAAAGAAGGCTGCTACGGCAAGCACTGCCAGCACGGAGACTGTTGCCAGGGTGATAATTACTGTCTCTTCGTAGCCTAGTGTGCGAGAGTCTATAAAGGGGTGACACATCAAAAACATAAGTACAAACACCTTTACGTGGGAGGGGCAAATGGCTGAAACAATGCACTGGCCATTGTGAGCACAAAGTCAGAGGAACGCCATGCACCACACAGCTGATATCCATGCACTGAGTTACCAGTTTATTAGGTGCACCTGTACAATCTGATGCAATCCATTACAGTAAATCTGCAATACCCCTAATTTTGGTGCAAATATTCACATAACCAATGAGCTTATGGAGAGGCACTTAGAGTAAAGGTAGATAACAAGATGATCTAAAAGGTATATATGGCAAATTAAGATACATGCTGAAAATTAAGCAGCACATTATGTTTATATTATGTGCTTTACTCTTTATTGCAATATAGCTTGGGTGAGTACACACTCCCCAAAACTACATCAGAGACTTGTTTTATTTTGTGTACGCTACAGGGAGCACACAGATCCCTTTTTATAAGTTCTGCCATTCTCAGAGTTTACCAAATCAACAAACAGCAGGTTGGGCAGTTTATACATGCTTACATCAAAAACACGTCAGTCTGTGGTGATTATTTCAGCATTTTTAGCACCATACACAACTACTAAAGCAGGAGCAGTCATCAGCCTGCTGACTGCCCGTAATAGACATGGATGTAATCGATGTAGGATAAAAAGAAAAATCAGCTTTGCAACCGTCTTATCAATAAGGAAACACTGAACAACAACAAACACTGAATGTAAACATCACACCACAGAATCTTTCATTCTCAGAGTGAGACACATCATTAGCCTCTTGGCTTTTTGGCTCTGTCTGTACATATATTGTTATTGTGGGATTCTTTCCTTGTGTTTTAACCCGATAGAATTTTGCTCTGGTACTGGAGACGAAACAGGTTTTCATGCGATTGCAAGACTGGCACGCAGGTCAATAGCATACACATAATCATTTAAATGTGTTGGGTATGCAAGTGTGCGTGCGTGCATGTTTGCGTGCGTGCGTGCGTTTGCGGACCATCAGGCATGCTGTGAAGCGCATGAAAGGAAAAACAAAATAAATTAATCCAAACAAGCATGAAGCATGGTCAACAGACTGGAAAGCAGTGCAGGATGAGAGAAACAGTGGATGTGTGGGAAATGAATGGAAAGAGAAAGAAAATATGTAAAAACAGAGAGAACACTATAGAGCTGGTCAGATGGAAGTTAGCTGGGGTGGCTGCAGTTTTAGCTGTCAGATATTTATGATTAATGAAACTGTATCAGTGCTACTCTGGAGACAAACATACACACCATACACATTATTTATTGCTCTTATATAACGATACTCTGCAGAAATAGTATACATGTCCACAGCAGCTGCCTGAATACACACAAATACACACTGTCCCGCATCTGTTACATCAGTCAACACACTGGTGCTGCTGTGAGACACCAGCTTTATCAATAATTGATGGCTTCGAAGGCCTACGGGCAGCTTTGACTGACGTGCTACCGTGAGCATGCATGCACACACGCTCTGGCACACACAAACAAATGTGAGTTAACACTGCTCCCCTCAAAGGCCAAGGTCAGTGAATTCATAATCAACAAGAGGGTTGCACAGGAAGCTGTTTAAAATCTCCAAAAAATAATCATAGTTCCGACTTCTTTATCAACACAATCTTAGATATTCAAAATATCACCCAGCCCCTGTCATGGAAAGTAAGTAAGTACATTTACTGTTCTTTATTACAACTGAAGCATTTGTACTGTTTTTCTCTTTTATGCATTTTAATTTTAAGCGACTTTATATTTGTCCTCCGACAGCGATTGTAGCAACATGCTTGGCAATTCAAATAATCAATTGAGAAAATAGCTGATTAATTAATTTTCTGTCGATCAGAGCATTAATTGTCTCAGCTGTTCTCAATTTAATGTATTCTTTGACAATAAAGTGTAAAAAAATGTCGCACTTTTTACTCCACTACAATTATCAGACAGTTACTCATTACTTCACAGATTCTGCTTATTAATACCAAATATAATAACAAACAAACAATATTGGATTATTATTGTGCTACTCTTTAAAAATTAAAGAGATGCTTACACATGAATATGTCAATAATTTTAATTCCATCATATAAGACTTAATTCTGGTATTTTAGGTATATTTTGACTAGACTAGACTTCTAGAATAGTATATTTTATTTTAGTAAGTAAAATTTTGAATGCAGGACTATTTCTACAATGTGGTATTGGAGGACTTCTTCCACCACGAGCCCTGAATGTCGTCACCCATGGCTCTTGGCTTCAGATCACTTAGACAGTCAAATGACTCAAACGGTTTCCTACTCCTTATAATACTGGCGAAAATCTGCCCAGACATGTTTGGAATTAACTACCAAAAACATCTAGCAAAAACAGAAATGGGATTTTAAGTTACAACACAACCCAAACCTAAAATTCAACGATAAATCACGCCAAATATTTATTTTTGCTGCCAAACTTTCTCCAGTCTTCCTCTCTTAATCCGTCTGCTCAGTGAAACAGTCACCAGCACAACCGCAGACAGACCGATACAGCAGACGTCTTGTAATCCGTGGAATGCAGAGAGACGACATGGATGGTAAAGAGTGTGGGTTCGTGTTTATGTGTGGGCAGGAGAGATGATGATGAACCACCGTCATCCCCCTCCCCCCTTCTACCACACACATTGCTTTCATTTACACCTTAACCTTGAAAAGAAGGAACAATTAACAACACATCTGTTTGCTTTGTTGGAAACCTTACTGAGAACACGCCAGAAAACACTTGAGAAAACACAGACAGGCATTTATACAAACGGAATTCAATATCAGCCACTTTCATGGCTCTTTAGTGCATATAATCTATACCAGCGCTCAGGTAGGATGCTACAAAGCTTGTCGGTCAGTGAATGCAAACCAATTCATGTCTGCAATTCACAGTTGTCAAGGTTCAAAATGGATAACAATCAGGAAGCTCAGTTCCAAGCCATGTAGCTGAATGATGAAGCAGCGGAACAGGAGGACATAGAAAATAGCTATGTGTAGGTGTAGGTAAAAGAGCTCTGATGGTATCAAACATGCTTTCATTCTCTTCTGTTAAAAGCCTTCTGTTTCATATCCATGTGGGCCCGCATTTCTTATTCTTTGTTAGTCATTTTTCTTTCATTCATTCCCCTCGATTCATTGTGCAAGAGATGATTGAAACCGTGGCTGAAAAGTTACGATTCTCTCTGGTACAAGAAATGATGCCAAAAAAAATCTAGAACTGGTCTCTTGAGTGAATTCATCTGTCTGACAAAAAAAAAAGATAATGTTACACCATCTAAAATTAATGAAGTCAGTCTAAATCCAAAAGAGCTTTCCAATCAAATACATCACAGCTACCTTCTCAATACAATTCCTGTTGGAGTTTATCCTTCAGCTGAACTGACCTGACGTCACAGGTGATTCAGTTCCCTAATTGCCTGTAGTTTCAAAAATTGTTCAGCAAAAAATTAAATATTAGTGCTTTGTGTCTTTTTATGTGAAGCACTTTGAGCTGCATTTCTTGTGTGAAAGGTGCTATACAAATAAAGGTTATTATTATTATTATTATTGTTATTATGTATTGGATACAATCTACTGTATGACTACATTAACAGAGCGTAGCAGTGATTGATAAACTGTGGTTCGACTTAGTGGAAGCGTGCACATGCGTACTTACAAATGGGCTGTGGCGTGGTGGGGCTGGGCGGTGGGAAGTCCTCCGTGAAGTTGACATTGCACATGTCGCTGCCGCAGCAACAGAAGTGGTACGTCCCATTCTGGATCTGTGGAGGGAGGTTGGTCACCACGCAGCGGTCGTCGCGGCAACCCTGGTGGTCGCCCAGGTGAGTCCAGCAACCTGACGGAGAGGGGTGACAGAAGAGCGCGCATGTGCCAATGATCCTCTTTAAAAACAAATGTCCAATGACGACAACCTCCCTGTGACAGTCTGGTATAACCAGTAGCTTACAGTTGCTAGATCTTAGCTAATGTTAACAAACTTTAAATAGACATTGCTTTATAACGCACAGTAACAAGCAAGTTGGCTGACACACTCTCTTGTCTACTTGCGACTGTCACTTTATTCAAGTATTCATTAACAGTGCACATTCTTCAACAATAGTCTCACTTGAAATGAGTACGTCACAGGTCCCTTAGGTTGTACCTTGTTTCACAAGTCGCACTTCGCCTGGGGGACTTTTCTCCCACAGGCCAAAACAGTGGCTGCCCTTGGCACATCGGATGGTGGTGTTCTCTGGGGAGACCCGGCCTTCACCTCCTGCCACTCGCTCCACCTCCCACTGCTGCTGCTGGTCCGTGAAGGCACACTCCCTCTCCTCGCCCTGCGCTGCTGTAAAGAAGCATGGGAGTTGGTGTGGAATCAAATCTAATTTCTAGCGAAACCGAGCTGTGCTTTGCAGAAGCAACAAAGTGAATGAAATAGTTGGATGACGAGAAGCAACACATACAATTCTAAGATGAAGGCAGTTTATGGGTTTGTGTTAATGAGCATGTTTGGTGAAGAGTGAGGGTTTCAGACAGCTTCATTAATTTATGCCATTTCATCACATCTTTATCGATTAGTCTCATTCCACTTAATATTAATAAATAATTAATAAATTTCAGATGAAAATATTCAAACTGAGGTTGATGAAAATTCACTCACATCAACCCTTTTCTGATAAAGCAAACTTACACATATATACTGTATATATATATATACTGTATATATACAGTATATATATATACAGTATATATATATATACTGTATATATACAGTATATA
>JBBPCS010000878.1:3887728-3905962 GCA_037974645.1 Hollardia meadi
GTCTGCTAAACCAGCTACAAAGATAGATTGATATTTATGCTGCGGCTGTCTACAGGAAGAATACACAGCTGAAAAATAGCTGTCTGCCTACAAAAACTACTGCCTCTCACAAGCCAAAGATCAATAGAAATACCAATTTAAACTATAGCCTGAAGGACACACAAACACATGCAGAGGTGCAGAGCAAAAAAGGGGACATTAGGATTTCGAAGAACCCTGACTAAATTTTTTTGAAACAAAAACTGCAAGATGGCCATGAAAACACAGTGCGGAGAAAATGAAATGTCAGAAAATGACAGATGGATGTTCAACATGCATGATGAAATATTCCACCTTGTACTTAATGAACTCAACTGATTTACAGCCTGTGGTTTGTTTGCTATGTTGGGTTTACAGAAAACATCGATGAACTTCAAATGGTGTCCAAGGAAAAGTGAAAGGAAAAGCCAGAATGTGTCCGGTTATGAAATGGACAGTTTGCTTGTTGATTTGCAGTGAACGTCTGGAAGAGCGAGTCCAGCCAATGTCAGAGTGTGTGTTTGTGTACACAGCGTGTTTTGTGGTTCATTTCAGATAAAGGAAACATGATGTGCCAGTTTGTTTCCCTTACTCCCAGCTCCTCCCTTTCCTCCTTAATAGATAGACGGGGGTTGGGTGGGGGCGGTCCTGTTATGGAGGGGTGGAGGGAAGAGGGTGACTGTGCCCTGCCCAAGGTCGAGCTAGCCTGTGTGGGCAGAGGGTGATGCGATGGAGTGGTAGCTCTGCTGGGCACAGCGCCAATCTTCCTCCTCTGCTCCCATCCACAGATAAAGCTATCAACCCTGCTCTACTGTGGGCCTCGGCTGCCCTCAACCTGTGGGCCTTTACTGCCTACTGTTCTGTGGGACTGACTTTGCCTACAGGGGGAAGCATGCTGTGTACATACAGAGTGGGAAAGGAGTTCAAACTAAGGGTCAAGTTTGTGGAGGAATTCTCATTCAGATGAGGAAACTGAATTTCAATGAGCTGGCGATGGCACCGTCAGGGTTAGTGGTTAGATTCCCGACAGGGCAGACGATTTTCAACTTGCATTCATTAACGTGCTCTGGGTTCAAATGACCACCAAAAGGCACATGCACTACATAATTGTCACATATATTATATAATACTGTACATGTTCTCACTGTACCAAACTAAAAGGAAAACAAATATTACGAACCCCACACCAAGCATGAAATCAAACAAAATAAATGCTGAGCAGATCAACACAGAATGAACACCAGCTCTACCATTAAACCAGAACACTACATTAATGGTCAGACATTTATTCATCTTTTCACTTGCTGCAGAGGGACGATCAGCTCTGATTTATTCCAGTCTGACAACTGATGATACATTTAAAATGAAAATACACACACAACACCCCAGGAATGAATTCTCTTTCTTTTAAATAATGAAAGTAAAAATCTAATTTCCATTTAAATTAAATGAAAACACTACAATTTTAAGCTGTGTTTTCCTATTTTCCGTAATGATTTGAAGGGGATGTTGGCTCATCTACGGCAGAATAAGCATATATTTTATGTGCTCTCTTTATTTTTCTCTCCATTTTATATTGCTTAAAACACAAAAGTATTTTAATTAGTCCTTGCGGCTAGAGAACAGGAATTAAAAGACAATCAATTACTCTGTATGATGTATGTATGTATGATATCCCAGCGTTACTTCCAAGGCCAGAAGCATTTCATGTGACAATTGTTTTTATCATCATCTAGTAAGGAATGTTGACTTTTTTTGCCTGGAGCTGTTAGCTTTAGCTTCGGTCTGTTAGCGTGATGTCATGTATGTAACAATTAAGTACATATTTAAGAGCCCTTAAGGTTCTTATTTTAAACAAATCAGCTAGAACAATAATACAACTAATCATAATGATAGCCTCAACAGTGATCTTCCTTGTCTGCCTCGAACAAGCTTCCGTTCTAATTACTCAAATCCATAAATCAAGGGAAGTGGGCGGTGGAGGTGAGGATATTAGTTGTAGAGGAGGAACTGTAGTAAAAAGAGAAGAAACATAAAGGAACAATAGAAGGAAGTGCCTAACCAGTGACAACACCCATAGACAGTTGGACACACAGACTTGGCTTGTACGGCAGGATTGGGAGAACAGAAATCCATAGTGCAGATGATCTTCTGTTTTTCTCTCAAAGCTGGGTAGATCTTGTATCTGACATTAATTATTAATATTCTTACTATAATTCAAGGCTATGAAATCAAAAACCCTGATCCCAACTCAGTCTATGAGAGCTCTTCGGCATAAAAAAAAAACTGAAAAAGCAGATAAGGGCTTATGTACCCACATAGAAATTGATTTTGGGGTTTGAAGTCTGAATGATTTTTGCACTTCATTGTCTTAAGGGAAGTACATTCTTTTTGCACAAACAAAGCCAAAAAGCAATGGCTCTAAATAGACACTACCAATTATGTATTAAATATCACATACCCTGATAATAATGTTTGTGAAGATAACAGATAATTATTCTGTTTGTGGACAAGACGCACTGATCTTTGATTCCCACTTCCTCCTGATTCTAAACAAAAAGGTTGGGGCTATTCACCCTCTGAAATATATTTAGTGGATTTAGCAGCTCAATATATAAAAAAAGGTGAACAGAGAGGCAAGACAGTGTGGCATGGGTGCTCAAATCACAACCAGCCTTTGCTCATTTGCAGTCTGAGCAATGAGAGCACTCCTGCAGTCAGATTTCATTGGTTTGTCTGCTGCTCTGCTTGGCTGTGGTTGGTTCTTTGACTGAATTCTGTCTTTCTTAGGAGTGTTTCTTGTTGGATGCCAATCTCAGTGTTTATCTCTGATTGGCTGAGGCAGGCCCTGTCCCTGGTTCTGCTCTGTGGAGCTTGCTATGTGATCTTGGCTTACACTGCAGTATTGGATTGTGGGTCAGACTATGCAGGCAAGGCCAGTGGAGTGAGGCAGATGAGAGAGAGAAAGAGAGGGAGAGGGTAGTCGTATCAAAAGGCTTCAGAGTAGTTTTCTGCTCCAAGCCTGTTCATTGGATGATGGCGAGCAATGCTGAGTGTTTACCCATGGCCCAGTTATTTGCTAATCTCTCCCCCTCTCTAACCCTCCTCCCCCAATTGGCCTTCGGTGCACCCTCCCTGGACTACCCTCATCCCCTCAGCCTCGCTGCTAAAAAACAACAGCGATCTAATCTGGCTCTCTCCTTCCTATTGCCAAGGCCCATTGGAGCAATGTAAGACAAGACAGTCTGAGACTTGATTAAAAGTCACTGAGTGCACTGATGTGTTGGCTGTTTGCGCTCTACAACTGGTTCCGAGTTTATATCCAAGATAAGAGGCAGAAACAGAGGGTGGGAGGGGCAGAAAACAAGGCAGAAGAGGCTCTCTACACTAAAGGCTGAAACGTGCTTGATGCCCCCGTGCAGGCACCATCTCCTCTGCAGGCAAGCATGCACCCTCTGCAGCCACTGAACTATACAAGTTGTGCTCTCTTGCTTGGGTTTTCATAGGGAGAACTGGCATAATGCAGCCACCTGAAGCCTTTGTACAATGCTAACTCTGTGTCAGTATCAAAAATGAATGCATTTAAACGCAGTCCGTGTCTCTGGTGTTTGCCACTGTGTTAAGCGGACAAGCACACCCCGAGAGCCAATCATGTGTCATCATGCATGGCTGGTGCATCTGCAAGTGGCACTACGCATGCATGTGTACTGTGTTTTCATTATTGCAAAGGCTCAAACTGCATAAGCATGTATCCACCCTAATCGTACCTGCTGCTGCTGTTTGGGTGCACGCTTGTTGCTGAGGTAGGATGGATGGGTTTCAGGAGTATTTGCTGACACCCCCAATTTTCCAAGTCCCCTGGTTGAGTTTAAGGACGTGGGGGGTGAGTGGGATTTAATCTGTCCCATCTGTTGCCTCGGGACTGCCCACCCCTCTCAAAAACACCACCACTCAGTCTGTGTCTGTCTGGGTCTGGTACAGTTATGCTAATCCTGGGGCTTATACTACCCTCAAAGCTTAGAGGCCTCCATTATTGACCACAGCGCATTTATACTAAAATTGGTCCCCCTCCCTCCCTGTATACCTTAACTTTCCCGAATATGTGATACACACATGACAGAGTGACCGTGTGTTTACTGTCCCACCACGGGGGGTATAATCTCAGATTATTTATGAACAAGCAAAAGTTTACTATCAGGCTGCGTATGAATTTTGTCTTTGTTTTTAACAACATATTTTCCTTGTTAAGCAAATGAACAGCCACTATAGGATTGATGGGCTACACACTAGTTTGACAGGTTAGATTTGCCATACACATCCACCCACACTGGAGGCCTGTGGTTATATGGTGGAGTTTTCATCTGTTTTGTGAGAGCAGACAGAGTGCTGTGACGTCCTTGCAAATTATCATCTTTTAAAAAGCGGAAACTATTTTGATAATTGTTGGACGTCATTTTTAAAGCACAAATGCCCAGCATTTCTGAGTTCTAGCTTCTGAATTGTGATGATTTCCTGCTTTTCTTTGTCTCATAATAGTACAACAAAAAAAATCCTACAGTTCTGGAGCACTTAGTAGGCAAAACAAGCAATTTGATTATATCATGCTGGGCTTTACAAAATAGGATGGCATACTTTTCACTGTTACTTTCTAAAATTTACATTTAGACAGACAGGGAAAAAAAGTAAAAGCTGAGCTGCAGGTGATAGAAATCATTGTAACATCTATGACATTGTTTAGACTGCATATATTAATGTATAGGAAATAAGCGCCCTTCTTCCATAGATTCTTGCTAGAGGACCTAATGACACTTGTTGCCACATTGATACTTCTACACTTAATATTATAAAGTCATGTCATATTTTAGTCTTAATATAATTTCATTTCTTTTCTTTTTGACATATCATTTATTACATAAACCTTTTAACAATGATTTCTGGTAATACTGGGATCTTGATACTGCACCGTGTTCTGTTGCTGCAACTATTATAAGCTGATGTGGATAAAAACATACAAGGCCTGAGATATAAAAGGTATGCATGGAACAACTACAAATACACAGCAATATCCACAGATGTCACATCCCAGCCACCAGAGAAAATAAAAAGGAGACTGTCACTTTAAAGCCTTGCAAATGCTAACAACTACCCTTCTATTTAACATTTCTATCCGTGAAATTACAAAAAACTTTAACCAACAAAGTTCATCCATACTCTGAGCAACATTTTTTGTGCGCCATAGACTTATTGTCTCTGCTGGTCAAGGAGAACACTTGGTGTTAATCATAAGCTGTCACTCTGAGTTACCATCTAAAGGCTGCACCTTTTGTTTTCAAAAACATCCACTAATTTCTTCTCTTTGCCAAACCAGAAGGTTGGCTGAACACTGTTCTATTGTATCTTGCTTTGCATTTTACCTCTGCTCAGAACTCAAACCAAGGTACCAAAAGAGACAGACATCGATTTTTTTCATCTAATAGAGTACAAAGCTAGCTGTATTAAAGACCAAATGGCCTTCCTCCCTTTCCAGCACTCATTGGTCTGTTTCTAGCTGCACTCAATGTCATCTCTTCTCACGAAACAATGAGGGCTGAGTGCAAAATATTATGGAATCAAAGTAGGCGCAGTGTTTTTGCATTCTTCGTAGGAAACTATTTCTTGCTTAAAATGCATTGCTCCAGTTGTGCGAATACTTATCAGAGTACAACTGCAAGTACTCCTCATTGTATTACAACCCCAATTCCAAAAAAGTTGGGACGCTCTGTAAATCATTAATAAAACAGAATGTGATCATTTTCTAATCCACATTTCAAATCGTTTTTGGAAATCATGGACGTCGTGTCCTTCGGGCTAAAGAGGAAAAGGACCATCCAGATGGTTACTAGTGCAAAGTTCAAAAGTCAGCATCTGTGATGGTATTGGGGTTGTACCTCTATTTTTGCCTCTACACACTGGTTGCCTCACAGTTTTATAAGTGAATTTAATATTTTAGGCCCTACTTCTACCCGTTTACTATCCTTGTGTTCAGAGTGATGCTGCATCCACATCCAAAAGAGGCTATAATGCACATTCAGCAGAGCCAAAGGTGATGCAGCTTGATAGTGTGGGCACCAGGGCATTGGGATAAACAACAGGTACTGTATGTTAATAAACTTTACATATGGACTTACGTGTTAAAATGCATGCTTAATTTACGTGGTGGAAGATTAAAAAAAGGCTTAAAAAATTATTCTTGTAGATTAGACACGGAAAATGAGAACCTTGCGAGCTTTCCTTTTGCATCAAGCAGCAAAAAAGGTTTTAGCATTACGTGTTTGAGTTAATTTGCCTTCCTCGACATTGTGTGTCCTGCAATGTGACTATTGAACATGGGCACATTGCCATGTCAGTGCTGAAACGATATTGTGCAGCCCTAATACAGAGGTCTGGTAAGCTCACTTCTTTCTAATTTCATATCCCATTTTTAAACATGTACGTCTTCAGACCCACTGACTCATGTGACATCACTTGAGTACATTTATCAGACTTCACACAGCTCCCTTTAGAGACACTAAAGGCTTTATAAAACTTTTTTCCTATATACAGTAGAAATCCAACACCTGAAACACTTTGATGCGTTCCCCTTTATTGGTTAATGTAAATAATCTTTAGTTGCAGCCCATTTGTACTGGGCATTTAAGTCATTCTGATTCATCCTCATCCTAGTCTTCTCCAACCTTGTCATTAAAACCATTGATTAACTGCCAGGGCTGACAGCAGTGTGTACCTGGCTCACCAAATTCTGTGTGCTTCAATGTGAGCTAGCCTGCAGGGCAAACGCTCTCACAGCCGTTCATCGCGAGTCTGTAATCTCGAGCCAAAAGCTTCACTTTCTGTTAAGCCACTGATGTGACCACAGAGCCGACAGCTTCAAGAGTCCCCCATGGCCCAGAGAGGCTGGAGAGACGCGCCCTGGTTGGGGGAACAGTGGGCCTGTCAACGCCACAGTATGGGGCTCAAGAGACGCAGCTTCACAGTTTGGACAAGCGGAGCAAATGAGCAGTCTTTTTTAAGGCTATGGTATACCACTTCTACTCTAATACTCTTTGGACCCTCAAACCTCCACCTGACCTGGGACAACAATAAAAATGTCTGCCTGAATGTGGGTTGTGGCATACATCATCAGCATGCATGTGCTACAAGTTGAACTGAATCTGAATTTGGGCTGAAGTCTGTCCCAATCTAATGTCACTACTTAAGAACACCTGTGGTCACATGCAGCAGGTAGTGCCTGTAGGCTTGTTTGGAACCATTTCTACTCCAGATTTTGGAGCAGCAGGCATACACCCACACACTGATTAGTCACAAGGGACAGGGAGCGGAAGGACAACCCAAGCTCAACTGAAAACACATTAAACACATGGCATGTGGAAGGAAACGAAGAACAATTTGAAAAAGAAATTAACTGTGGTAATAGACGAGCTGGGGAAAAGGGACAATGGGAGGCAATAATGTCACTGGAGTCGAGACAGAGTGACCAAAGGGAAAGGTGTTGGGTCAGAGAGAAGAATGAGACGCTCCTGCACACTATTAAATACTCAGATTCCTCTCATTACAAGTATCATCGTAAGAAGTGGGCACTGGGGTATCTCTGCTGTGCATTCATGAACCAAGAGCAGCACAGACAGAGAGAGAGGGTGGGTTGTCTCCTGTCTCTTTACATTCATTATACCAATAACGTCTGACTGCTAGCCTAATTCATTTTGCACAGTGCACCGATTTAAATTTATTGGCTGTTTACATGGCACGCATGCATGTAAGTATCCATTAATTGTCCTTGTACTGATTATTGAGTGAACATGTCAATCCTCTGCCAGTTACTGTAGTCATTAAACTGCTCTCAGAGAATACCAATTTACATGCCATGTCACATAAAGGTGAGCTTATTAAGGTAATAACGTTTTGTGATGATGACAATCTTTCAGTGCCTGTGTTAAAATGATAGATTACAGTTCCACATCTTGCTGAGTATCACAATTTTAGATGAAAATTACACTCAGCTTTTTTTCCCACCCCCACCACACACTGATCCTACGTCATAACCTGACAGCTCATCCCTTTAGCGAACGCTTCATGTCCCGCTCTCTTCTATGTCTGGCTTGTGTGCTTACTCCAGTGTATTGAAATTTAAGTAGCAAGCTTTTCCCCTTCTTTTTGTTTATGCATGACCTGGAAGGTTGTCACAATACCAGAATTTAAAACTTTGATAAAAGAATGGTATAACAAAACGTCACATTTGAAATAATGTTAAAGTCTGTGCAGCTTTGGGTTGAAAATCTGATTGAAGACTTTTTTTTTTTATAGCTTTGGTACTTGAAATACTATAAAATGCAGATATTGTATCGTTTTAAATACATGGTAATGAAAAAGTGTTAATACTTCGGTATGTTTGACAACCTTACTGTCTGGGGAATAACAATTAAAGCCCTTGCTTGTCTTTTAATGGAAGTGTGAATTTAAAAAAACGCAGACTACCGCTTGTCTGTTAAATGCAAATGTAAATGCAAATAGGGGCATATTCTCTCTGCACTACCAGCTTAAAGAGATGAACACAGTCCAACTGTATTCAAATAATGCTCCACACTTACATATTTCCCCCTGAAACAGCAGTTATTACTCTGAGCTTCTGATAATACCCCATCTATAAATGGATGGATGGAGGAGTCTCAACAATAACACACACTCACTGAAATGATAATACACTATTAAGACGCTGTTTATACACACATTCACACCCACGTAATCAGTTGCAACACCGGATGAGCAAACTGAGCTGCAAGACCACCTATTTTCAAAAGCGCCTAAGCACCAATGTTGAACTTCTCTCACATAAATTACCCATCTTGTAAAATACCTTTCTTGTCTTCCCACACATTCCACCTCCACTCCCCCTCCTTCCTTCGCATGCACTGTTCCTCCATCTCTGTGCAGCCCAGCTACTATCTTATCATGCTCAAGGTCTCACAGAAGCCTGGCTTCAGCCCAAAGTCTTGAACAGGGGGCACAACTTGGCAGACAAGGACTGCGGTATGTTTGGCAGTGTTTTTCCAGGCCTTTGTACACAGAATGATTAAAAAGGAGCCAGGGTTGCATTTGCTGCACTGTTCAAGAGAAGATATCTGTGAAGGTTTACTTGACTACAGTGAGATCACTCCAGAAATGAGCCCGACAGACTGCAAGATGAAAAAGGTGGATAGGGGACAGACATGCAGGCAGACCTGGCAGACACACAAACACACAGGCACGATATGATGATCTCGGAAAATTATGTCTGATATTGGCAATCTATCAAGAAGAATATCTGCATTAAAATGACAAAATAATCACACAAATATAATCAACACTAGAGCTGTCCCAGTCCAAAAAAAAAAAAAAAAACAGGAATTGGGTGGAGGCTAAAGTAGCTTATTATTCATGCTACAACATCTGCACCAAACTGCCTATGTGGACGACATACAGACAGCAGAAATTGATTAAATATTCATGAAAAGCACATTTCTCTTATTCAAAAAAAAAATCAATTCACTAATAAGCCACTCACCAGCCACAGAAGTCAGGAGAATCGTTAGGCAAACCCCAAATTTAGCGAGTGATTTCATCGTGATTCGGGCCACAGCCATGATGGTGTACACAGACTTTGGTCTCGTAGTTAGATCTCCTCCAAGTCTTGCTGTACTTCTTCTGGTCCTCTCTTTTGCAGATACTACTTTATTTTCGTCCTCTTTTTTTCCTCACGTCAGCTCAATAACTTGAACTGATCTCTCGGGCATGGAACACATTGATAGATGATGCGAAAAAAGAGGCGCTGTTGTGTTGGGGTCGGTTGACGTGGTTTGATAACTAGCGTTCACTGCCAATAAAAGTTAAGTTAGTCCTGCTACAGATAAACCAAGCAGCTAACTTGTTTGGCGGATCTGCCATCTACAGCCAGCCAGCGAACAACGTCCATATCTGCTAGCTAGCATGTTAGCTGCCCAGGGCGACTGTCTGGTCCTAGAAAACTTGGGAAAAGAGGCTAAATATTGCAAAAAAAATAACCAACACACAACTAATCGGTGTAAATACAGATCATCCTCAGTTGTACATTTTGTAAAAGCGTCCACCCTTTCGACACAACGGGCAAATATTTGGCATATAAACGTCAGCCAATAAACTCGGTTAGGTTACAATCTGGCTGCTACCGACGCTAACCGACGTTAGCCTAACAGCTAGCCAGTTAGTTCTCCGCGTCCCGTCTCATTTCACGATCTTAGTTGAGGAAAAAAAACGATCACAAGTCAACGGCGTCTACGGTGAGCTTTTCTGGTTTACAACAAATAGATGTTATTACTCCCGTGCTAGCAGACGATGGGGTTGAGGGAATGGATATCTCTTAGTCTGATCTTCCCAGAGGCAGTCGGCGGCGTTTGGCATTGACGGTTTGAAGCTCCGCTGGGCAGACAGACAGACAGGGCGGCTGGGAACGCCTCGTTTGCAGGCTTGTCTGGACCGATCGTCTCCGGTATCAGGTTGCTGTGGGTTGATGTTGTTGGGGGTGGAGGACAGTCCTACACAGTCGGGAGGGGTGCCATAGCGCCGCCGTGCCGCAGACTATTGACATAACACCCTTGAAACTTATGCTGCATTCAAGCTCTTCATGCAATTGTCCGACTTTTTAAATTGTTGTAAACACAGTAAAGCTTAGCTCAGTTAGAGATGAAAACAACATAAGCAATATGAATGCAACATGTGCAATGCCTGCATTTTAATAGAAAACCCCAAGTACGCAGTTATTTCAAATACCGCAAAGCGGGAGATAAAAGTAAAATGAGGCATACATAATTGCTAATTATTTCTGAAAACATGATGATAATAATAATAATAATACGCGTGCATCATTATTATTACCAACTCTGTTGAAATTATTTTTATTATTCCCACTCGCTTATTTTAATGCTTTACAGGTAGAACTTCTTAAAGTTATTATTTCCGATTGCTATGAACATATCAATACTTATTTAAGTAAGTATTTATTAAGTGTTACTTTACTGCCCCCGTGTGGTCAAATAACTTTATACAGAGTTTAAAGCCCAATGCACAGAGTGTATGGTTAAATAAATAATAATTCCAGCAGGTGGCAATGTTCTCCTGTGCCTAGGGCATAACAGTGTGTGGTTTGGAGTTATATAACCTTAAAGTAGTGCTGCTCAAGTACTTTATCTTTATCTTTACCTTATATTGATATAACAATGAAGGCATTAATTGCTATCCAAGTATCTGGGGCCTTTAATATTCCGAACGCCTATTATGGAAACAAAATAGTAATACCACAGATAGAAAGCACCATAAAATGGTATCTGAACACTATGAAGTGATTGCGTGTGCCACAGCCACAGAGATAGACATCATGCAGTCATGTTATATACAGTACCACTTATTCGTCCCTCCGTATTGGCTGTAAATATGAAAATATGATGCACGAATTAGTAGCCTACGCTGACAAAGGGGGCGTGTCTGTGCGCAAGGGACCTCCGCTGACGGGACAAAGCATTGCAGGGTTTGGATGAACTACTGTTGACCAGGAAAGTCTTCTTCCATTCTACCCGTGGACTACTGCTTTTACTGCAGATGTCAGGCCAAACGAGCCAATGTAAAGTTTAAGAGAAGCGTAATGCCAGGATAAAACAGCGCCAGTGTGCCTTTACGCACAGCCTGGGGCGAAGGATTTCATCCTTCTCATCGCCATTTGGGACAGCCCTCGCACTCTGCTCTTACCAGCACCTGGCTGTCTCATGAAAGGTGGGCTATACTATGGCTTCCGCTCCACCCGAAGCGAGGAAGTTTACCCGGGGGCTCAACAAACCGGGCACCGCCGCAGAGCTCAGGCAGAGCGTCTCGGAGGCTGTCAGGACGTCAGTGTTGATGGTAAGGGAAAAACTGAACTGTCTGTTCTGCACTCACACACTGCTCTGCCCATAACCATATATTATATAAGAGATATTATGTTTATAGAAGCTTCCCTTCCTTTCATTAGAAGGCCAGAGGTCAGGAGAGAGAGGTCCAATGCCTTGGTCAAGGGCACTTCAGCAGAGTAGATGCTTGCTGACAACCCTGGTCTCTTAAGTAAACTAGCCGGACCACCTTTATTACTCTATAACATCACTCACGATTTATTTGAAAATGGTGATATTTCTACAGTTATATTGTCATTTGCTGTTGTGTGTCTGACTCTGCAGGGTGTCTATTGTTACAACTTTCTTAAAGGGGTTGCCAAGTAACTGAAATATACACCACCAGCTCTAAAGGCACGAGAAAGACGACACACACGCACACACACACACTAAGACATGCACACTTCTTTAGTTCATTCTGTCATCTGACACCCACCGGTGCACCTTGCAACCAGATAGGTTAGAGAGAAACAGCTGAGTAATAACAAAGGTAAAAATTGCCAAAGACACAGTCTATCAATATTTTCTTTTTACTGTATGACAGGACAGCATGTGGCATGTGTAGTAGCCCTTAGAAAAACATTTATCCATAATGAGGATCATGATGGTATTGGCATGACATCTTAAAACAAGTTATATTGGCACTACTTGAATGTAGATTGTGTTTTATATCGTCTCTGCTGACTGCCCAGTTTGTTGTTACCTTTTGTAGCATCCTCATCCTTAGTGTCTTGTTGCATAATAGTGAACAATATGCCATTTTTCTGCAACTAAGGCCCAGTGCACATACTGATCTTGTAATGAAGGTTCACTGTTTCGACTGTTATAATGAAGCCTGAGAACTGAGGGTTGTTTATTTTTTCATAACACATAAATACTTTCATGCGTTGCCAAGAAACCAACCTGAACGGTTAGGCTAAATTGTCAAGGTAGCCATGCAACTGGCTCCTAGCGCTTGTATTTTGATGCATCTACATCAAGCTGTATTCTGCAAGTTGTTCTACAGTGTTGTACTACAGTTAAATCTAATCAACAGAGGCTGTCTTTTAGTCCCTGTATACGAGAGACTACAAAGGGTCAAGTTCTAACAGCAACTGTTTCTGCAACCAACAATAGTATATTAGACCTGATGACATCATCAGGGTTATTTTCTTTATATAGTTATTTTCTAACTTTGCCTATTGTACATTCAGTTCAAGTTGAATCTGTACTTTAAGGTGACAGAAAATACTTTGTACCTTTATGGTGGATTACAAGGTATGCATCTGGGTCCCATTATGTTCCAGTTATAGTACATCTGAGAATAACTTCTCCTGTACCTCTATTTTTGACTGTGTACTTATGGTGCAGCTGTTTCCCCTGCCCATTTGACATGGAGACTGGCATGCGAGCATGGTAAAAGCAAACATACACCGATCAGCCACAACATTAAAACCACTGACAGATGAAGTGAATGACATTGATCATGGCTACAGTACAATGTTCTAGTGGGAAACTTTGGGTCCTGGTATTCATGTGGATGTTCTTCAACCCATAAAACCCACCCAGACATTGTTTCAGACAAAGTAAACCCCCTCATGCCAACAGCACTCCATGGATCCTAATTTTGTCAGGCACGCCCCATGTAGCTCAATCAGATTTGGATCTGGGGCATTTTGAGGCCAGGTGGACACCTTAAGCTCTTTGTCATGTTCCTCGGGCTGTTCCTGAGCAGTTTTTGTGGTGTGGCAGCACTCATTGTTCTGCTGGGGGACCAATGTCATCAGGGTGTGCTGGTGCCATGGGGGGGTATGCTTGATCTGCAAGGGTGTTTGGGCGGATGGTTTGGGTCAAGTGGCATCCACATGAATGCCAGAATCCAGGGTTTCCCAGCAGAATATTGCACTGTAGCAAGATGGTCATTGTTATTCATTTCAACTGTCAGTGGTTTTAATGTTCTGGCTGATCGGTGTATATACAGTATATGTGTGATGCTTAACTGGCAACCTTGATCTGATCAAACTGGTGTATGCTTAAGCGAAAAGGATTAAGAAAGTATTTTGTAGGTGAAGGACAGGTGTTTGTATATAAATAATGTTAAATGCAACATACTCCTCGTCCTACAATCCATTATTTAGTCCTCATCCCAACACTTATGTCACAGTAGCCTATTAATTCTGTCTCAGCCCAGAGTGTGTGGAGTGGCATAATGGATGTCAGATCAGATCTCTGGGCTGTATTTAATAATGAATGAGATGATGGTAGGTGTCCTGGCTATTTTTAAACTTGCCCTCTTTCTCCTCTGTAACTTGGTGTCACACTAAGCACCCAGGGGACCATCAATTATGAATACCTGCATATGTGATAAATCATCTAGATTCAAGACTGAGGCTAGATCGGGGACTAAGTTGGACACTTGCACACACACACACACACACACACACACACACCATAGCTACTGCAGGCGCGGTTGGCTGTCAGCTATATCTTAGTAAACAAAGTGGAGGCTGAGCAGTAGAGCAGTAAAGACAGCCCCCGCAGTTTTAATAATCACTTCCAACTGTGGGAAATGCTTGCTTAGACATTTTTATACCCCTTTTTGCCCTCTCCTGAGCAAAGACGTCTTTGCTCATTCCTTCATGCACACACACATATATGCCATAGAAAACACACACAAACGCTCATATTTTTAGTTGTTTGTCTACTCTCCATCTTTCTGTGAGACTCTTTCCACTCCTGTGCACGAACCAGTGAGAAACACTAACCGGACCAGCAGTTCAAACTGTGAAATTCCACTTATAAGAGTGAACTCCACTCTAGAGGATTTGGTCTGATTAGAGCATACAAAACCTGGCAGAGATAATCTGCAGATTTGCAGATGCTGAAGCACTGCTGACCTATATCGGTGTCATGATACAGGAGCTGTGATGTAGCGGGCCGTTTGGTCAGCTGCTGGGTTTGCGGTTGAGTCCTGACTCCTATGTCGCTGCCTCTGATAGCTGAGGCTAGGGCTTTTCTGGCCATGTGGTTTCTATGTCTTCTTTATTTAGGCTACCTCATACTCTGTGTCATTACCAGCCTTACATTTATGTAAACACCACCTTCTTCTTTTGGTTTGATGGCCAGTCTGGCATGTGTGTAGTTGTATATGTAGAGTGAGTGACATTTGCCTGTGAGCTTCCTACTTGATTTCTTCTTTAAGATTGACAGAAAACAGCAAGTTTCAACATCAATGTAATGCAAAATTCCTACTTCATGACACGATTTTGTTATTTTGCCAGCTTCTACCATATTCAGCCAACAGGGCTGTCATCATTCTTTCGAGCCTGCAAGTGCACAAATGAAAAGTCTGGTCTTGTTTGAGTGCCACAGCATGTTTATCGGATAGCTGCTGCATTTTATTTCTACTACATAGCTCGCAGTGTTGATTCAAGAGTGTGTAAAGAAGATTTCAGCTTATTGCAACATTTAGTGTTGTGAGGTTTCTGCTGTCTCCAAAGGTTTCACAAACTGAGTTTTGTCTCATTACTGTGAAAAAAATTAAGCCATGTTAAGTTGATTAGGTATTGAACGAAAGTTGGTGGACTTGTAAGAAACAGATTAAAAACAGAGTCCAAATCAAAACAGCAGCAGAGGCCAAAATACACTGACTTTTAGACGGTCAAGCTCAAAAACATTGGAACCTTTATTTCCCATAATGCAACCAATAGCATATCGGTATAGTTACATCCTCTCTGCCTGGTAAATTTCCACACCTCCAGTTTGTAACAAATTTGTAAATTTGTAGCCTCCCCAAGTTGAAATAACCCTGATGACATCATCCCATCACCATGACATCATCAGGGTTATTTTCTCAGACTTAAAAATGTCCCTGTGGCTTAGGGACAAGTAAACTGTGTGAAGTTGGTGGAGTGCCCCTTTAGCGTTGTGTCATGGATTTATAATGGCTGTGTCCTTAATGTAAGCATTAGTAACAAAACAGTTGCTTTTTCAATCAGCAGTGCAGCCAGCCTTGTCTGCACAAATTGGGCAGTGACCATAAAAAATTCCTCTGACCCAGTTGACACAAATGCACATCCCGTTCATCCCGCATTTGCAAAAATAGCTATTTCACTGTAGTGTGGAAACATCCATGATCCTTTTGGCTGCCTGAGAATCCTTCCATGTGAAAGTTAGGCTGAGATATGTAGAATTAGACCACAATAACCAGTGGCCTAGTTAGAATATAACGTACACAAAGGCAATGGCAATGTGCTGGTTTTACTCATTACTGGTTTATTAGCCATGGAGAGTATTGAACGCAGCCAAAACCTCATGTCAGGACACAAGGATCCTGTCCCAGTCTGCCAGATTACCTGCAGGCCTTTCATGAGACACTCAATACCCAAATCACATGAGAGTAACCCAGATTCAACAGTAACATTCATTATTGTTAGCCTGAATTTAGGTCCCTGATGAAACTACTGGCCCATTTGCCTGAGATGAAAAGAATCACAGTTAAATCTTGCACTATACACTAAAATGGGAACATGATATGAGGCCTGGAAAGACACCCTTGAACAAGTACATCATTTCTCTCCCTGTAGACACGGGCTCATGCAATTGATTGTGCATCATGTTAATTTCACAAAAGCCAAATTGTCCACAACACATCACGATTGAGATCCTACTTGTGATGGATGTAAATTTTTCTTCTGGGGTTCCCTGAGTGATCCCCATCAAATCTTTTAACAGGCATTTTCAATGTAGAGAATGCTGCCTGGTTTATAAATATTGGCAGTGCTGTTGTATTAACTGTTAGCCTGCCTGTCACGTTATCCAAACCCCCCTTCTCATGCCAGGTGGATAAAGGATGTCATTGTTTTATTTAAAAGAGGAGAATCTGATCACTTTCCAAAAGCCTCCAAGATGAACAACAATGCGGAGTGAGATCACTAGAGTTGCACACGGGATCAAGATTCATCATGGTGACTTACTACTGCTAGTTACTTCTAGAAAAAACAAACATATTACTAAGACCAAATCACGGATATATATCAAGCAAAACCACTAAGACCGTCATACAATGGGATCAGTTCAGTGGAAAACTGGATTGGAACTTCATCAACCAATTTTTCTCGACCACTACTACCCACAGTGCAACATGCCATCTCCTCGCATAAAAAATTGGAGTGAGCAAGTAGTACCCCTACTTCTTTTGTAGGCCTATATGACATGAAAATTTCAAAAAAGAGAAATATCATTTTTTTTAAAAAATAGGTTCATAATAATTCAGTGGTTTTTTTGTTTTGTTTTTTTAACAAATCTAATTCACTAATGATGAATGTGGTTTCTTTCCAGTTGTTGTTTTAATCAGTCAATGCTATGTAATCACACTGGACATGAATTCCCTCTGTCTGCATCCACATTACTGATTTTACATGCAAAAATGAAACTCACAGTAAGCGTGAGTTAAGTCTCTCAGGCTTTGCAAGCAAACCATTTCTCCATGCCCCTTTCATCAAACCAGTGAAACTTGGCTGCCGTGCCGTCTTTTGAATCATTTCTCTGCTTCGCATGCTCTCTGGGTCACATTACAATATGGTTCGGGCAGAGCTTTCACGAACACACGTCCCAAGGCATTTGTGCAGGCTTGCAGCTCGCATGGCATCAGTTTTGTTTGCTTTGATTCCCGTGAATATGTTTCTCTAAATCTATTCGAAAAGATGAGGTAAGAAGCGTTGTCTGGCTTCTTTTCCAGTGAGTCATCAGGCCTCAGTATTGTTGCAGTGTTAGGAGCAGCCTGTTGGAGGCAGCAATGATACATATCTTCTACTTCTGTCCTCTATCTTAGAGGCACTGTACAGAAATGATCATGCTGTAAGTATTTAAACATGTGTAGACAAAGACTTTCCAAGAGCAGGGAAGAAGAATCTGTGTGCATTCATGGCATGGCACTTTCGCATTCATTAGCCATGGAAATATTTAGTCGTACACCTTATAAATCAGTCTCAGTTTCACAGTCTGGGTTGATTTATTTGGCTTTTTTTTTTTAGCTTGTGCAGAAAACTTGAGAAAACTGCTGATGTGAATTGGCACGAGTGATGGCTGTCCACCGTGTCTTGTTGCCAGGAGAGCAAGCTTAATCTCTCTTATTATTTATTTATTTTTTAGAGTAAAATACTGTGTGTTGTTAAGGGTTCACCTCATTTAAATTCCCATGGATCATGGTTGGATCTACTGCTGTGGTCCTGCTGGACTCCCACTACTACTATTATTACATAGTTATTAC
>JBBPCS010000878.1:3907665-3948959 GCA_037974645.1 Hollardia meadi
AAGTTTTAAATAACTATATTAATAGTAATAATAGAAGTGTTCCTCAGAGGTTTTTGTATGTTCAACCAGCAATACCATAAATGACCAGTAAGTGGCACTGGTACACCATATATGGATGTAGTTTTCCTAATAACATGAGTACGGTGCGATCTAATCTAACAGAATCTCCGTGAGAAATACCATGAAGATAGTTTCAGTATGAATTTGCCTTGTAATCATGGTTTTGGATACATTTATGTAGTCATTAACACAACGCTCAAAATAAGTTCAGTTCAGCAGACGTGAAGAAATCTTCTGATTTCTGATTGGCCACAAATACTCAGTAGAGCACCAAACGTGATACATCCGCCACTGAAAATAGTCCCCAACAAAGGCACTATTTCCTCCTCTTTGAATCCCGTTTGATTAAAAACTTCAGCGACCAGCTGTTAAATTACTGAGCCTTTTTTTTTAAATTAAACTTGTGACCAGAGTATGTGGTGGGAAATCTTCAACGTACAGTCTGTTTCCAGACTATTTCACAATCAGTAGATGATGAGTGGTTTTCATTACAAGGTTGTCTGCCGTGCACAGCCATCAGTAACTGTCCGGGACTGTGTGCATTGTGTGTGTGCAAGACACAGTCCTCCATCTGTCTAACCTGCCATATGTTTTACATCACTGAGCTTTGAGAGAAGAAGGGGGGAAGCCAGCCAGACATATGGGTCTAGCATGTGCACGTGCTGGGCTCACAAACACACACACTGCGCACAGTAACTGGCCATGCAGGAGAGATCCTTGGATGGATGTTGGGGCTAACTGTGGTCAATATAATTTAAAAATACTTTTATCCATATGCAACCACATGTTTACACAGATAAAAGTCACACTATTGTCACTTTAATCTTTCATAGTAGAAAGAGAACTTCTCAACTGCCATCCTCAACCATACTTTGCCCAGATATCCATGCTAGAGAATTAAATTCCTGTCTGGCATCACCCTATATCTGCCCCACAGTGTCACTGCCTGTGGGATCACGCTCCTGTGGCCCAGTGGAAGCCATCAAAGCCCAGGTTTAATGACTGTGAAAGGAATGCTGTTAATTGGCAGCCAGCAGTTCTTGCTAACAATTGACTGACAGTGGTGTGCTTTGGTCAAAGTCTCCTGTGAATGGCTGGTCAAACGGACAAGCTGTGTGTGTGTTAGTTGGTTTGTTTTCAGTGAATTGGCAAAAAGGAGAGAAATAGGCTCTAAAGCATGCAGCTAAAGTCTCTATAAAGTATGCTAATTGGTCACCCAAAAAATTATATTCAGCCATTAGTGTCTACTCACCCTTGAGTTTTTATAATCACCCAATACAGGTAAGCTCTTTATCTAATTCTGGTCACACACTATTAATGTTAAAGCAATAGTTTGACATTTTGGGAATTATTCTCTTTCTGCCTAGAATTTCACAAGGAGATGGATATCATGTCTGTACACTGAATGTAAAGCAAGCTAGGAGACGACTAGCTTCGGTTAGCATAAATGCAGGATGGGGAAACGGCCAGCCTGGCTCTGTTCAAAAGTAAAAATAATACAACAAAGAACAAAAAAAACAACAACATACCAGCTTCTACCAGTTTCTAAAGCTCACTAATTAACACATTATGTCTTATTTAATACGTACTGTTTTTACATTTTGGCTTTTGTATGGATTAAACAAGATACGCCAGCTAGCTGATTCCTTCTTCCACACTTTATGCTAACCTAAGCTAGTTCCTGGCTCTTACCGACTCATATTTAATGTACAGATGTGAGTGTGGTATTAATCTTCTCATCTACAAGTAACTCTGGGCAAGAAAGAAAAAAGGTAATTTTTTTGTGTAAAAATTACAGAATGAGATATAATGTGAGCCTGAGACATAGCTGTTTCCCCATGCCTCCAGTCTTTATGCTAAACTAACCTGCTAGCTTCAGCTTATGTTTTAAAATAATACTGATTTTTAGTACTTATAAGAACTTAATTTAATCTGCATAAAGACTATATAAGACCTGACATGTCTTTAATAGCTATTGGAAGACAAATGAGGGCAGAGGTTCACTAACTGCTAGCCAGTGGAAGAATAGGAAATTTCTGACAAAACTAGGTCATTGTGCCACTGTTTCCTAGTCATTTTTTTGTGGGTTGAGTTGAAAAGCAGAACACTAAGTGGAAGCAATAGTGGCTGCAATATCTCATGGCTTGGATGGCTTGCCAGCCCAATGGTCTTGATGCCCCAGGGCGCCTTTTGCTCCTCGCCTATGGATGATCGCTCTCCTTTCTCTGGCTGTAATCATTTAATAAGGCTAGCAGGGGGAAGAAAGAATTGGAATTGGAATAATACAGGCTGCATAACTTTCTCTGCAGTCCTTTGTGCCTCATCTTCTTTCATCTCTATGTTAAATTAGATTTTTAACGTCATTTGAAAGAATAATTAATGATTTTGGGAAATACTTGTGATGTTATGTAGTGATACTGGTGAGCCCTTTCTATCCCTATATTTCACACCAATAATATCATTAGACAAGATTTAGCAGACTATTATTCAATCTGAAAGTGGAAAATGTCAATCACAAAACCTGCGTGCTCACAATAGGACCTTACCAATGATCTGCAAAATCCTTACTTTAACTTTTTGTTTATGCAAGCTAACAGTCTCCTGGCTCTAGCTTTATATTTAGTATTCAGATAAGATAGTGGTATCAATCTCCTCATCTAACTCTCGGCAAGAAGGCAAATAAATTTCTTTAAATGTTAGCTTTGAATGTCAGAGCTAACAATAACCTGATATGATTTGACCATCTGGATGAATAAGAAGGAATCAGAGAGGGAAAGAATGTAACATCCCTTTGCTGAAGTGTCCTTGAGCACAGCACTAATGCCCACCAGCTCAGGAGGCTGGTCTATACCTTGATCTCTGACCTTCCTTTGAAGGAAAGTACAAAGTGAACTGCCCTAAGGGGATCAATAAAACTTTGTATAATCACGAGGAGCAGTAAAACCAATGCTGAACATACATCCGAAGTGGGAAATTAGTTTACAATATGAGTGTATGAGCAGGATGGAACTGTTGTGCCAGTGTCTTCTATCAGTCCTGTTTTTCATGCCTGCTTTACCTTTCTCTCCTCAGATCTCCACTCTGAGGCGCCAGGGCAGGACTCTGTTCTCCACCGTGCCAGAGACTGCTGAGAAAGAAGCTCACTCGCTGTTTGTCCAAGAGGTAAAACTAATACATACCTGGACATAAGCCTGCTTTGTCCATTCTTTATCCCTTGAACTTGGGCAAAGCCTCAACCTCTCTTTCGTGACTGAAGCCCTGCTTTATCCTTGTTATAGGAGCACAGCCCTGTTTTCTCTCCGTTCACCTAAATGGTGCTTTGCCTCTGTCCACACAATGCAGCTGGCTCTCACACCCTAAAGACCCATCGGATACTGGAGCTCATATATTCACGACATGAATCCAGCCAAGAACTCAGATTTGTTTTTGGTGTATGGATAAAGCAGAGCTGTGAAAGCGAGCGAAAAAGAGAAGCGTGTATTGACCACTCACATGAGTTAGAGATAAGGGAAAATCGATATGCCTTAAGCCAAAATTGTTGCTGTTAGCCTTTAAATGAACTTCCACCCTCCACCCTCATTGTTTCCTGACAATGCAGAGGATCGGCCACAGATGGAATCCATAGTTCATTGGTGGTTCACATCATGTTGTTTCAGAGGAGCTGTGTGCTGGGGTTGGTTGGGGTGTGGCCTGATAGAGCCTGATAGGGGATAGTCCCCCATGGCTGCAGCCAGGACTTACATCATAACTACATCTGGAGCAGCTGTGCAGCCTTATACAGATGGGCTGTTTATTTTCTGAATTTATTTTTCCACTTTTCAGTGGCCCCTTCCCTCAGTCAACTCATCATATGTATTTTATGAATTTGCAGAATCAATGAACATATCAGGAACCCAGTGACACGACCGGTGTTTGTTTTTCATGGTTGTGTCAGATGTTTAGGTTTCCCCTCCCCTCTCTGCAGGAAGAAATTATTTTTTTAACCCAACGTAAACCCTCAAAAACATGTTGACTCACAAAATTCCAGGCAACTTGGTCTGCTTGAACAGCAGTTTATTTTCTAATAATGAAATGAAACAATCAATAGATTTTACAAAATGTCATGACACTGGTCTGAATTGCCAAATTGTACAGGAAAATTTCATTCAGGTAGGATTTATTTTGATATCACCTGTTCTGGTCATTGACTTTAATCCTGCCTGATTTTCACCTCCTACTCCAGTAGCCTAATTTACATTGACCACTGTTATCCACCTCCCTCTGTTACTGTATATTGATCCTGTCTGAATTGGTGTTGTGTTTTCATTTTAGACGTTTTTTTTGTCTGCTGTGCTTTACTCGTGTGCTTGATTTGTGCCAGCATCATTCAGACAGAAATACAGCACTATTCCACTGCCGTATATACAGTAAGATAAATTGATGTGTCGTTAATTAATTTGGATATAATGCATTTTAGTGGAGCTACATCTGCTAAAGCTCCTTCAAATCTTAAAGTCTGCCTTAAGCGACAAAGTCCATCAAGGTCCATTCTTCCTGAAAAGAAGTTCTTGGATGGAAATCAAACATTCACAGACTTTTCCAAGGTTGTTTCAGAAACCTGAGGCTGTCCGTGTCTCGACCGTGTATGTAAGTACAAATCTTAATTTGCTCCTGTTGAAATGACCTCTCACCCGCTCTTCACTGTCTGTCTCTGCAGTGTATCAAAACCTACAAGTCTGACTGGCATGTGGTCAACTACAAGTATGAGGAGTATTCTGGAGACTTCCGCCAGCTCCCAAAGTGAGTGTGTGTTATTGAGTTATACTAATCTCCGCTGTGAGATGTTGACCATTTTCCTGAGAGGTCTCACTGAAAGAAGACAATACATTACTGCAGGACTCTTAACAAGTCATATTTGTTAAAATAAGTTAATGTAATAAAACCTTGTCAAATATTGATGCCATCAGGGAGATTTTCTTGAGAGAAAACTAAATTTTAAACCAACATTATTCAGCTATTTTTTCAACATGTCGATATCATTTTAATGGAGCAATGACTATATGTATTATTCAGAATGCTGCCTCTTTTATTCCCACTCTGCACCCTGAACTCAAACCAGCACAATTTCATCTATATCTTATGCATCAAATGCGTGTGCTGTTCAGCTAATAGTCTGCTTTGTCTACCACACAGCACACTATGCTGCAAAAGCTGTCCAAGGGATATTGTAAATCTTATTGTTGTTCAATGACAGAACCCTTTGTTTACAGCGCAGACTTTTAGCCAGATCTCTAGAAAGACGGAAATCTCTGTCTCGGACGCTCTGAGCTCTTCCACAACAACAATAGGAGGCTTCCTATGTTTTTCTACCAAGGATAAGCAGAGCTATTCTGGGACTGCTGTTGATTGATATCATTAAAGCTCAAGGGAAGTCCCACAATGCCTTATGTGTCCTTGGTTGAGCCACTTTCCTAAAGGACAGGAATGTTCTTTACAGATGTTGTGTCTCATGTTAAAACATTGTTGAGTAAAAACTAGACAAGCCCTGGCCTTGGCCTTGACACTGTTTATACTAGAAGTTCCCCAGAGCAAGCTGGGTCTTGTAAAGGTCAAAAGGGCAAACAGTCTGTCTGGGGTTTGAGCTACACTTAAAGAAGCAGCTGCAGTATTTTGAGCTACTTCCTGTAAATCTAGAAGCATTGCTGAGTGGCCTTGAAAGTCCTGAAACATACTTGTATATTTGTTAGTGCTGCACAGACAAAAATTTAGGAATAGTTTCTGTTCAAATCTATTGAAGATAATTAAATCCTTGCACATGCTTTCGTAAAATCAAGAATTCATTATTTCATTATCTTATCCATGACAGCAACATGGGGTCTTCATTTGGTCCAAAACGCATTTGCCACCACTCTAGATCTAATAAGTTTGATCTCATTACACCTGTCCTGATATTTTTGCAGTGGTTACCAATACAAGCCAGAGTAGTTTTGAAAGTCCTCCTTGACTTACAAGGCTTTAAAAGGATTGCAACCTCCTTCATCTTCGCTCACTGAGCTCCTGTCCTTTGGAATAAGCCCCCACTTCAAATTCAGGAGGCAGGCTCTGTTGACATTTTCAAAACTAGGTTTAAAACCTAGTTAAAAATCTAGTCTAAAATCGTATTTCTATGTGTTATGATAGGTCTGGGTAAACATTCAAAAGATTTCTACTTTTTCTATGCCAAGTTGTGCTTTGTAGCAGGGGTTTATGTGCTATACCAGGGATTCAGACATAAAGGGAACAATTGTGCTATATCCCAGCTCTATCTTCATATTAACTGTACAGGCATGAGAGTGGTGTTGCACATAAGCTTGTTTCCCTAAATAAACTGTCCCTTAAATCCCCTGTACTTTCAGTAAGGTGTTGCGACCTGAGAAACTGGCTGCTCACCTATTTGAGGTGGATGAAGACGTGGAGAAAGATGAGGTAAGTCCACCAATCACAAACTTAATTAGTTTGTCCCATAGTCTTCTGACAATTCACTTCTGCCCATGTGAGGAACACAGCTGGCTATTCAGCAACTATTGAAGTGTTCATAAAAATGAAGTTCAATGTTTCTCTAGGCCTCACCAGACCCTGTTCTAACAGAACTTGATTACAATTGAAACCAATAGAGCATGAACATTACTTTAAATTTATTGCACAACATTGTATTTGTTTATTTAATTTAACTCCTTTGTTAGAAGCCCACCTTTGGATGTTTTAATGTTCTAGACCCTTGTCATTTCCCAGAATAGTGATATCTTCATGACATTTGCAGCTTTTTAAATGCAGGTGCCCTCCCCCAATAATTACCTTGCTTCAGGCATTGATTTATCTGAAGACCGATGACCTTTAATGGACACGCCGAAATCTCCTGAGGTTAAAGAAGTGCAGTGTTGATGCAAACGTTGATCTTAATTAGGAGCATTCTTCCCAGGACTCCACTGAAAGTCAATGCGGGCCTCTTCTCCCACTGGCCTTGAGGGCAGTCAGCAGGTTTAAAAGCTCAAAGCAAAGTGTGTAAAAAATGTGTGTGAGAATGTGTATGTGCTTTGTCCATTAAGGGAGGAGAGGGAGATGCATAAGACATAAGTGTATATATTTATCATCTGTGTTTAACTTCATGTATGGGTAGAACACATGTATTAATGTGTGCTCTTTGCACCTCCTCCTGCAGGACACAGCCTCCCTCGGATCTCAGAAGGGAGGGGTGTCTAAACATGGCTGGCTGTACAAAGGCAACATGAACAGTGCGATCAGTGTTACCATGCGGGTGGGTACCACTAAAGGCAACGCAGCCCTTCACAACACCTTCTAATATTGTTAGACTGCAATGACTTTGACTCTACGCAAGTGCACAGTTTGAAGTTGGTGTGGTTAAAGGGGCACTCCACTGATGAGCCTGGCCTGCAATACAGACTAAAGATCAGGATATCTTGGCTTCTGCTTATTTTGAGTCCAACAATTTACTGGAAAAGCAGTCATAAATTGTTAGAGTAGCCATTTAAGTTGTTATTTTCAAGTAAAGCCCAAAGTAAGCAAGAGTAACTTGTAACCCTTGTCTTTTTTGCTTTAAACAATATATTTGTAAAACAAAAACAAAAAAATACACAGATTAAGGTAACAAACAAAAAACAACCTGTCATACATCAGTAAATCATAATATAACATTTGTAAACTGATTATAAATGATCAAGTAGTATTTTTTTCCTGATGAAGAAGTATGAGTACAAGTGATGTTTATAACCACGTCCAATGTCTATAAGACTACACGTAATTTCTGCCTGTAGGTCTCACACAAAAAAATTCTGCAAGGTTTACACAAAAGAGACTTTATTCCTTCTTCATCACCTTAAAGGTCTGTACACTTCACAAAAGTCATAAATGGTCAACAAAACAAAATGTCCTGGTTTCCTTTTAAAATATAAGTAATCTTGTCTCATGGAAGACTTAAGGACTGCTAGTCCTTTCTTTCCTTGCAGAAAACAAAGGTCTATCATTATTCGTTCACTTTTGATAGAATTGTGTTCTGGATATAATGTTTAAATAACCTTTAGTAAGTGTCTAATTGAGTTTAAAATATTTGGCAAAGTGTCCCCCAATCTGTTATAATTACACCTAATTTCTGTAGGTAACATATAACGTATACAAATTATAGAATTTCTTCAGTACATTTTTCTTGTTCTGTTTACACATGTAAATCAAATTAGCTTTCACTTATGGTAACTTGTACTTTACCCTTGAGTTTTCCCATGCCCCATCTCCACCTTTATGGCATTTCTAGATTCAAAGAGGCCTTTTGGGATGTTAACATTCTGTATTCTCATCCTCTAGTCCTTCAAGAGGAGGTACTTCTATCTGGCTCAGCTGGGAGATGGATCCTACAACCTCAACTTCTACAAGGATGAGAACACCTCCAAGGAACCCAAAGGAACCATCTTCCTTGACTCATGCATGGGTGTTGTTCAGGTAAAGGACCTTATGCACTGGGGCTTGCACTAAACTAAAGTGCACAGTATGAACTTCTAAAAATCTAAGTGTGCACTCTTTAAGCCTCTTGTAGAAAAAGGACCTCTGCGGGGTGGGGATGTAATTAAAACTCTAAAGGACCAAATTGTATGAAATCAAAGTTTGCGTTTGTCTTCTTTCAGAACAGCAAAGTGCGTCGGTTTGCCTTTGAGTTGAAGATGCAGGATAAGAGCACGTTCCTGCTGGCTGCAGACAGCGAAGCAGAGATGGAGGAGTGGATCGGCACCCTCAACAAGATTCTCCACAGCAGCTTTGAACAGGCCATGCAGGAGAAGAGGAACGGAGACCTGCATGATGGTGTGTTTTCATGCATATTTTCCCTTTCTTTGACATCCTGTTTTTGCCTTAGCAGCTTAATTATTTTTGCATGTATTCATTTATCCACCATACAGTGTTCATGTCCTCATGCTCATGCTTGCTGCACCTGTGGGCTTCTTCAATTTGCCTGTACCTCATGGAGTAATTCATCTCTAGGATGTAAAAAAAACAACCCATGCTTGACAAACCACTGTATTATTTCTTATGTAATTCTCCATTCCTTTTCATAGAGAGGCTGAGACCAACACATCATTATGTTTTTATATAATTGTATCAGCTAACAGAGCTTGTGTTGATCTCTCCAACAGATGAAGAGCATGGAAAAACAGACCTCTCCTCTGGAAGTTTTCAAGACAGCTTTCAGGTAGCCTGGTTTTTCCATATATAATAACATTAAAACAATGCTTGCCACCTCTGTTTGACCACACAGCAAGCCACACCATATGTATTAGTCCAGATGCTTCACCAGGAAGCAGTCTAAACTGTACCTGGAGTTTTGCTTTGAGTGGAATTGCTAAACAGCTGTATTTCCTGCAACCAGGTCCCCACATTTTACTTACAAGCAAACATCTGGTATAGTGTGCATGGTCTCCAAACGTAGAGGCCACATGAGGCCAACACTACTGCTCAACGGTAGTCTGGCAGTGGAGCATGGCAGTCTGAAAACAAACACGTAAAGGCGTGGTCTGTGATTTGCTGTATTTAGCACTTTGACGTACAGAATTAAAGCTGCACTAATGGATCCAAGGAATGTGTGTATTATGAGCTGCTTGAAGTGACAAACACACAGATGATTATCACTCAATTCTGCATTTCCACACAGCTCAGTGTTTGTTTTGATTTTGATTATTACAACTTTGATATGTTGTGTGTACAGCTTGTCACAGTGCCTCTAAGTGGCCAGAACATAAGTTAATGCAGCTTTAAGGTTAGGAAGGTAATGTATGGGACCCAATAGGTTTGTAATGTAATAGTATGTCAATGGCCCTAAATCTGAGACCTGCCATATCTTTTGTTTGTGCATCTCTTACAAGTATTTGTCTA
The DNA here is from genome assembly GCA_037974645.1 of Hollardia meadi. Lineage (NCBI taxonomy): Eukaryota > Metazoa > Chordata > Actinopteri > Tetraodontiformes > Triacanthodidae > Hollardia > Hollardia meadi. The sequence goes on from JBBPCS010000878.1 coordinate 3,917,617, forward strand.
ATAATTGAGAACTGTCATTGTGCAGATGAGGTTATTCCTAATGATAGTTTACAGTAACCAAAATATAAAACAAAATGGGAAAATGTAGAAGATAGAAAGGGGAGCTAATGAAGGAAATGGGTGCAGGCGTAGACTTTATGGAGATGGCAAGTGTGAATTTACATTGTTTCGTACACCCTCCGCACTGAGTATATACAATGTCCTTGGATATCCTGATTATAGTGTTCATTCCTCCTCTAGGCTTAATACTTTATTCAACCCAGCTCTCTGATATGGACAGTGGGATCATTGTGTTTCTTTTTAAATATTAAGCTGTTTGGGGATGTTGAATCACTTTTTTGCTTTATTTTTAATAGACTGCCAGAGATATTGAGTCCAAAATGAGGAGTGAAGCTCGCCTGAAACTGTTCACTTTGGACCCTGACACACAGGTGATGAAGATAATACCTGTCAGTTTTACCTGTGCTACTTACTGATTTCATGACAAAAGCCTTTTGTTGAGGCAATTTATGACTTTTAACAACATCTCCTGCTTCCACAGAAACTGGATTTCTCTGGCATTGAGCCAGACGTGCGGCAGTTTGAAGAGAAGTTCGGGAAGAGAGTCCTGGTCAGCTGTCATGACCTGTCTTTCAACCTGCAGGGCTGTGTTGCAGAGAATGAAGAGGGACCAACAACTAATGTACGTTTCAATGAAAAACAAACAAATATTGTTGAAGTTATTAATTACAATCTGCAATTGCAAGTACAGGAACACGCTCAGAGAAACACAACTCAACACAAACTCAGAGAAATGTCCTTTAGCAAATGAGGGCGAGGTCTAAATCAGTTAAGAAGATCACAGACAGTTCAGATGGCCCACTTGGCTGGCCCCTGACGAAACTGGTGTTGTTGGCACCATGAATGGCCGCTACCATGGCAACCAGCCTGGGCCTTCCTCCATGCATTAGCACCAGTCTGAGGCTGGTTTCCTGCCATCACTCTCCAAGGTCTCTGTCTCTGTAGGAGGACTCCTTCTACACTTAGCACTCAACTGGGAAACCACAGCTATTAGCTCTGATACACACACACACACACACACACACATGCACACACAAATGGGTTTGTGTAATGGAAATACATGGTGGAAAGAGTGAATGGGAAGATGAATTACATCAATGGTACATTTGGAAAATGGAAAATGAGAAGTGCATTAGGAAGGATGCGTATCCTACTACTTTTTAAAATCTTTCCTCTAGTCTGTCCCTCATTTTCCAACTTCCATAACAAACTGTTTTCCTCAATCTCCTCTTTCATCAAAGGTGGAACCATTCTATGTGGTCCTGTCCCTCTTTGACGTCCAGAACAGTAGAAAGATCTCAGCCGACTTCAACGTGGATCTCAACCATCCTTTGGTCCGACAAATGACATCAGGCTCGAGTAGTGGACAGGACTTGCACATCAATGGCAGTGATGGCGGTCCCCTGGCTGGCCACAGGCAGACCAGTGGGCTCCCAGAGGGCGCTCTCCGGTACCCCAGACAGGGGGTGTTCTCAGTCACGTGCCCTCATCCAGAAATCTTCCTCGTGGCCAGGATTGAGAAGGTCCTGCAGGGGGGGATCACCCACTGCACTGAGCCCTACATGAAGAGCTCAGACTCTGCCAAGGTAGAGAGATCTGTAGAGATGGCAAGGATGTAGTTGTAAGTTGCAATGGCTCAAGTTATCTTGAATGATTAATTAAAGAAATGAATTGTCTCTTTTCTTGCCTTCTTGTAGATTGCTCAAAAGGTGCTGAAAAATGCTAAGACAGCCTGCAGCAGACTGGGACAATACAGGATGCCATTCGCCTGGGCAGCAAGGTATGAAAATACATTACGTGTTTCTGTATTGATAGATTTCCTTGTGTCAAAGAAATCTATCAGTTATTAAAATGTTTAGCAAAACACCCATAAATCCCCCATACAAAAAGAAAAGGAAGAGAAACAAGCATCAAAAAAAGAAATTTAATCCCTCTTTTTAAAAGAATTTGCTATATAAACATGTTTGCACCATTCTTGCAGTTGCTAATTCAATATTTAAAACATTGACAAATGCTTGTTCCCAATTTTGTTTACAAAAGAACGAAGGGTCTTTCACTAGCAGGCAGCCTTTCTCTTAACTGGTGTTATATCCATAAAGAGAATCTTATTAGCTTCTAAAGATCAAGGGGATTTATTGACTCAGATTTAGGATACTACTTATATACTGAATAAAAGCTGTGAAAGGAAAGTCAGCCTGTTGGGAGGCACACATCTTTAAACCACTCATGTAGAACTGATATGTGATGTTTCTTCCAGTAGATTCAATACATTTTTTTTCTGTCTCTGCAGGCCTGTGTTCAAAGATGCTTCAGGAACTTTGGACAAAGGCGCTCGTTTCTCAGCTCTTTACAGACAGGACAGCAGCAAGCTGTCAGACGAGGACATGTTCAAACTGCTTACTGACTTCAGAAAGTATGCTATTTCCCCACTCTTCAAAACACCACTGTAACTGATTTTTGGTGCATTTTTGTCATTGCAGTTTCTATGTCTGTTTCCCCAACAGGCCAGAGAAAATGGCCAAACTCCCTGTGCTCTTAGGCAACTTAGATGTGACTATTGACAGTGTGGCCCCGGATGTAACCAGTAAACCCTCCAAATATTTACAATCTTTATTTATAATCATCAGACTTCACCCTGAACCCTGTAACTCCTCACGTTTCCTCTCTGCAGATTGTGTCACTTCCTCCTACATTCCTGTGAGGAACTTTGAAGGCAACGGGCCTGGCAGCGCTCTTCTGGAGGTGGAGGAGTTTGTACCCTGCATCGCTAAGTGCTCCCAACCATTCACCATCTATAAAAACCACCTCTATGTGTACCCAAAACACCTCAAATATGACGGACAGAAATCCTTTGCTAAGGTACTAACATTATAAATTCATAGCAAAATGTTGGAGTTAATGTCTCAATCCCTTGAACAAGAGGAAATAGGGGATTATGCCTTTAAATATGAGCTTTTCTGTAGGTGGTTACATGATTTGTACAATCAATATTTTATCCTTTACATGTAACATAAAATCATTCCCAAACATGAGGCTAATCCTTTTTGGAAAGTGAAGATTTTGTTTGGCTAGCATTCTCTCATCATCATCATTTTTTTTCCCTCTTAACCTACGAGACAACTGCCAACCGCCTCAGGCTCGTTCAGCCAAGCAACAGAGCTGGATAGAATTGTGCTTACGCAGAGGAGCAGCTTCTGATTAATACATTAATACAGAGTTGTTTAGGTCAGCTCCATATAGGAATCCAATCTGACTTCTCTCCCCCATCTGTCTCTCTGCCAACTTTTATTTTAAATTAGCTGGCAATCTTTGCCTGAAATATCTTCCTCTCCTTACAGCACTAATGGACTTTTGAAATGGACACAGTAGAGACACACAAGTGTGTGGCAAAAATTAGTTCCAGGGATATCTTTGGACTTGTTATTGCTTTTCTAATCTGCCTGTTTTAAACTTTTGTGTGCCCTCTTCAGGCAAGGAATATTGCTGTTTGCATTGAATTCAAGGATTCTGATGAGGATGAAGCCCGACCGCTGAAGGTGCATTTACATTTCAGGAAATGCTGAACACATTTGTCATTTCAGTTGTTGCATACTGCATAATCTGACATGACAAAATTCAGACCAACAGAGGTGTGAATTTGAGTCACATGACTCGAGTCAGACTCAAGTCATGTGACTTTTGACTGGACAAAAAAAAAAACTCAACTCAATTTGACTTTAACATCATTGACTCGTGGCTTCACTTGGACTTTATCATCAGTAGTTAATATGCCAAATATGTACTTATACTGTTGTATACGGCTGTTGTTTGGTTAATGTGCTCTCTGCAAACCAAGCCACAGATGATCATTTTACTTTTCAATTTTATAATATTTATTTAAAAGCAATAATAACTTTTAAAAGCATTCACTATTTCTTTAAGTGACTTGAGACTTTTTGGTCATGACTAGGTACTTCTTTGTTTTAATTTGAGACTCAGCTTGGGACTCTTTGGTCTTGGCTTTGGTCTTGACTTTGGACTCTGGTCTTGAGCAGGGTCTAAACTTTGGACTCGGTGGTAGGACCCTGAGTAGGGTCTTGATTTTGGTCTTGTTAGTCTCGGCTTGTGACTTGACCTGGGATTCAGCTTGGGAGTTGTTGGTCTTGAGTTGGGACTTGACTTTGGACTTTTTATTGTTTACTGGGGACTTCATAGCCAAATGAACAACTAGCTCTTTACATTAAATCACATTGTGATTACTAAAACATGCACTCATCTCTTGCTCTCTCATTATTGATTGTCTTCTACTTTTTAAATCTACTGCAGTGTATTTATGGTTGTCCAGGAGGTCCTCTATTCACTAAGCAGGCCTATGCAATCGTCCTGCACCACCAGCAGAACCCTGAGTTCTATGATGAGGTATTTATATGCTTATACTACTCATAATCAATTTTATTAATAAAATAGATATTGTAACATGCTTATTAATGGCTTACAACAATCAGTAGAGAGAGCAGGGTATGCTAGATGGTGGAAAGATTTTTTTGGAAAAGTGAGTTTTGAAGTAAGGAAGTATCTCCCACTGCCTCTCATATTGTTTGAGCACATTTCAATCCTCACTGGAAATGCTCCACAGGCTGTTTTCACTTTCATTTTCCTGAACAAAGCTCCCTCTGTATTAGGGAACCAACCCCAGGAATCTGTGTTTTTCTCGCCTCCAGATAAAGATAGAGCTGCCTACTCAGCTGCATGAGAAGCATCACCTTCTCTTCACCTTCTATCATGTTAGCTGTGACAGCAACAGCAAGAAGAAAGACCTGGTGGAGACTCCAGGTATGCTGCAGCTTTCAGTCAAGTTCTTACTCCTCTGACTTAAAACACCAGTCGATATTTAAAATGTTCACCAAAAACAAAACACTGAGTTCATGTAAATATCTGCCATGCATAACGCGGGTAAACGTTTGACATAGGCGTACTTTACAGTGTGATAGGCTTTATGAGATGGGCGGAGATATTTGAAATTGTGATCTTCATGCTCATGCTGCAGCCACCCCAGTATTACAACTACTTTACAAACATATGGCTGTACCTGTCCTTTACCCACAGTGGGCTCAGCATGGCTGCCTCTGCTAAGGGATGGCAGAGTCATCCTGAATGAACAGCAGCTGCCTGTGGCCGCCAATCTGCCTGCCAGGTACCTCGGCTCCCAGGATGGTGTCAACAAGGTAAAAAAGATGATTACTAATAACATTTGGTTATTTTCTAAGAGTTATATGTGGAAATGGCATGCACTAAACGCCATTGGAGAGCTGTGAAACCATAATCTAATAGGAATCTATGATTGCAGGTCTGCTTATTGTTTATGGTAAAGTAAAGAATGTGAGTGTTTTAGATCTAAATTGTTTTGTAAGTTTTCCTGTATTGCCCTCAAACTGTTTTCCAGATGGGATTTCTCACATAAGATACAATGCACTTTGTGGTTAATGGATGAAGATCTTATTAACTGTGCTTAGACTGGGACTTTGTAGAGGTCCAACAAGCTTGCGTATCAAATGGCTGTGAAATCTGATCAGCATTGAAATGTGATCCATTAGAACAATCAGTGTCATTTCACTAAGATCCCTCAGTGCTGGTATACAGTGCTGGGCTAATAGCTTTAGTTTAAAGTTAATTAAAGCTGTAGTATGTGCACAAAAGTGGCTCATGAGCGCTTGTGCATAACAACACATAATAATGTGCCGTTTTCTCAAAACATCCAGCCTATAAACACAGTAGTTTGGTTCTGTTGCAAAAATGATACACACAAAACCTGCCATTCCTCTAAAAAAGAATCCTTATTCTGTTTATCTTGTACAGTGCAGCCATATGGCAAGACAGCTTGTTGTCTTATTTTACAATAAAACTGTCTGATTTATAAATTATACCATGTTGTTTATGCCTTGTTATTTTACAGTTGTAGATGTGATCTAATTAATCAACACTGTGCATTTTTTATTCAGTATCCAGTGCAGTAATTGTTGCCCACTTGTCATTGCAGCACTCAGGCTCAGAGGTCAAATGGGTAGACGGAGGAAAGCCCCTGTTCAAAGTCTCAACTCATCTTGTTTCCACAGTTTACACTCAGGTATGTACTCATTATGTCCATTTAATTATGTCTTTAATCGCACCCGCTCATCTAAATGCCCTTTAAAATGAAAATAAAGGTGGAATATGTATTAAAATAACATGTTTCCTTTAGGATCAGCACTTGCACAACTTCTTCCAGCACTGTCAAAGCATGGAGATGTCAGAACAAGCTTCAGAAGGGGAGCTGGTTAAATACCTGAAGGTATTTTGAGCTTTCATTTAGCTCTAATGCGCGGAGGAAAATGCGACACACCCTTTTGTTCATATCTCATCAAATACAATCTTCTAATCGAGCATTTAAGAGAATCTGGCAAGCCAGAGTCTACATTCATTCAAGATGTTTTATTTCTTTTTTTTATTTCCTCTCCTCCCTTTTAGAGTCTTCATGCAATGGAGGGTCATGTGATGGTCAACTTTCTGCCCACCATCCTCAACCAGCTGTTCTGTGTCCTAACCAGGGCCACACATGAGGATGTGGCTGTCAACGTGACCAGGCAAGCCACACACCCACATACTTAACCACACATGTGTGAAATGCCTGGTTTCCAGCAGTAGAACGCTATGTGTTACAGCAGTATTTTTAGTCAATTTTAACAACTTCATCCACAGAAAATTAGAATAACAACACTTTCATCTGGGTTTCATTCCAAAGCACATTCCCCTGTTTGTCTTTAATTGCCTGAATCCTTTTTCTCATTAGACACTCACCTATGGCTTGCATATTCCATGTGTTTTTTATATCTCGGTTGGGTGTGTGACTAGTCTATTAAGCACGTGTGTAAATGAGGTGTCAGTGCCTTAGAATGGATAAATGTAATTCCTATCATTAGCGTGTTCCTTATAGTGAGCCTCACTTCCTTCTTTCTTATGTTTTTTATATTTTTTATATATTTATATTTCTTCTCAGGGTGATGGTTCATGTTGTAGCACAGTGCCATGAAGAAGGGCTTGAACATTACTTGAGATCTTATATCAAGGTGCTGTCTTTATAAAATCTCACTATATTTATGCTTAAGATATGCAGACAATAAATTTGTATGTTCCTGTATAAATTAAACTGATACATTTTTCTCCCTCTCTGTTCTTAGTTTGTGTTTAAGCCAGAGCTTTATTCCTCCACCAATGTTAAAACAGTTCATGAGGAGCTGGCTAAAGCCATGACAGCCATTCTCAAGCCATCCACAGACTTCCTAACTAGCAACAAGCTGCTGAAGGTAACATACATTCATAACTATTCTACCTTTGAAGGACATGAGCAGTAAGTAAAGAAAAGCAGTTAAAAGGTTGAAAGTTTTTAGACTGGTTGGCAAATTGTATAACAGATTGTTATGCCTTCATTTGATGCATTTAATTTTAAGCATTTAATTTTACACCCCCCCAAAAATGATTGGCATGAATCCTACATGATATCAAAATGTTCATATTGTACTCTGCTTTAAACAATTGTCAGTAAAAGGGCAGAAAAGACACAATATCTACAAACTGTTTTTATAAATTTGGTTTATAAGATTAAATGTATCCCTGTTTTGCTATGTGCTTGTCTATTAATTCATATTTTGCAATTGATATAATAAAGGAATGTACAATATACATTTAAATATAGCTTAACATCTCCAATCTGCATTGATTCCATTTGAGTCAGAATCAAAGTTGCCATTTAAGCGAGCACAACTGCTACTCTTTTGAGCTAGCTACCTTTCAGCAGGTCTAGCTGTTTTTTCTCCATCCCTACTTTTAGGGTCGTGTCTTTCCTTGCACTGACTCTATCTTTGTGTTGCAGCACTCATGGTACTTCTTTGAAGCCCTGGTGAAGTCAATGGCTCATTATCTCATCGAGTGCGGGAAAGTCAAAGTAGGTTGTATTTCAGTCTTATCTTCTCTTCTTTAGCCCCTTTCCTCCAAGCCTAAATCCTCTTCCCCATTTCTTTTCCTTTCTCTTGTCCAGCTCTCCAGGAACCAGCGTTTTTCTGCATCGTTCTACCATGCAGTGGAGACTCTGGTGAATATGCTGATGCCGCACATCACCCAGAAATACAAGGACAACCTGGATGCGGCTCGCAATGCCAACCACAGCTTGGCAGTTTTCATCAAGGTTGGCACTCCTCCCACTGCTTGCAATGTCGTGTTGCCCTTTAATATGTAGATAAGTTTGAAAAATTGCCCTTTGGTTTAGGTTAAACATAAAAATGTCAAGGACTGGGGGGAGTTATGCATAAATCATTTTCACTGCAGATTATGTGTAATGATTTAAAACAAAAAATGTGTGTTCACTCACCTTTTCACTCAGCGCTGCTTCACCTTCATGGACAGAGGCTTCGTATTCAAGCAGATCAACAACTACATGAACTGCTTTGTGCCTGGAGACCCCAAGGTTAGAGGCTCTCCTGTCACCATCTTTAATGCTTTTATTAATGTCATTAGACAATAACTTAAAGCTAATTTCAAGCCATGTAAAATGTATTTTCTCTTGCATTCCTACCAGACGTTGTATGAGTTCAAGTTTGAGTTCCTGCGGGTTGTTTGCAACCATGAGCACTATGTCCCTCTTAATCTACCCATGCCGTTTGGAAAAGGCAGAATTCAAAGGTTCCAAGGTAAATGACAACAACACTTTCAAGGGTTCAGTTTATATTCTGCTCATTCTCTGTGTCCTGTTACTTCTGTTGATTGATGCCTGCTGCTACAGATCTTCAGCTGGACTATTCTCTGACCGACGACTTCTGTCGAAACCACTTCCTGGTGGGTCTGCTGATGAGGGAGGTGGGTGGGGCTCTTCAGGAGTTCCGAGAGATCCGTCAGATCGCCATCCAGGTGCTCAAGGGGCTGATGATCAAACACACGTTTGACGACCGCTACGCTGCCAAAGTGAGTTCGACAGCTCTCGACCACCTTTAAACACACCCTTTTTTTAATCAAAGGATGAATCAGTTGAAAAGTGTGTTACTCTTCTTGGCAGCGTTTTTGACCACAACTCCAAGGTTATTTCAATTTGGCAAAGATTTTGGGTTTAAAAGGAACTGGGCCAGTGGTTTGACTTAAATATGAATTCAGTCAGATTTTTTTTTTTTTTATAGTTTTATACTCATGCGCAGCTACTGTGTCATTCCAGAGCCAGCAGGCCAGACTTGCCACCCTCTACCTCCCTCTGTTTGGTCTGCTCCAGGAGAATGTCTACAGACTTGACATCAAGGAGTCAGCCCTCCTCGGCAACCACAATGTAAGCATGACACCTAGTGTTGGCAACGTGAACTGCAGCTTGTGTTTATAATTACCAGCAATACCTGCTGTCTCTTCAAAACATGAATTACTCGGTTAAAGTCTCTTGATTATTAGTGCTGTCTCTGCAGCTGAAAGCATGCTTTCATTGTGACCAGCTCACTGTCTTGCTTTGTGTTGCAGAATGCCAGGGAGGACTCCTTGGTGGCCAACTCCATGGTGACTCCTCAGAAACCTGGCAGCTGCATAGAAAATGCCCTCCACAAAGATGTGTTCGGGGTAATCTCTGGAACAGGTAAATCCTCTCTTCACTATCTTATCATTAATAAGCGCATAGTCAGAGCTGGATGAATACAGCTGTAATTCTATTGTAAATCTTCATAATGAGCTAAATTGTTCTCTCAAAGATGTACTAAAACTTATTACTTTCCTCCTTTTTTTAAAAGCTGAAAATCATTTTTTAAATCAAATCAATTTTTACCTCAAAGTGGATCATAAACCATCATCCCCTCACTTTGCCGTGCCTCATTTTCTGTGTTATAAACAAGATAGTTTATAACTTGTCAGCAAATGTATGTACTTTGTGATTTATTCCATCTTCTGACATGCAACAAACTATTTGTAATTTTTTGTGCTTTGTCCCTGCAGCCTCCCCGCACAGCTCCACTCCCAACATCAGCTCAGTTCACCACGCAGACTCCAGAGGCTCTCTGGTCTCCACCGACTCTGGAAACAGCCTGCTGGATAAGAGCAGCGACAAGACCAATTCCCTGGAGAAGGTAGATGAATACTTAAATGATACTTCATTATTATTCCCACTACAGCTTTTCATTCTACTCCAGTTGTGTGATTATATTTTATATATTTAATCTCACTGAATATCACCTTTTGTTGCTGCAGAAACCTAAATTCCCTGTGCGTATTACAAATTAATCTTAAAGGAACAGTTCAGCTAAAAATAGAAATTCTGTCATCATTTAACCCCATTTCTTAGTCCAGAAAACATTTCTGCAACGTCACAGTAAAACAGATCTGAAATTAATTAAAGATATTATTTACACCCTTTTATAGGCTGATCCACTTCAGACTGGGTCAACACTTTTAGCTTAGTGGCTACAGTGAATATTTCAGCTTAAAAAAGGGTGAACTCTTACTTTAAACTTATTTTTCTGATGATTTTACATATAATTAAGAGCTCTGCCTCTTTCACATGAACACATTCAGAGCTGGAACAGTAAACCTAGAGTTCACTGAGCCAGTTGATGACCGGCTTGTGATACCAATTATCCAGTATTGCCAATGTTAGGTTACCTGGACAACCAGACTAAGTTGAATTTGCTGGCCCCTGGTCTGTGAGACCCCCAAATGATGAGGAAATAAAGCCAATGTCAACAAAACACAAGGGTCAAGGCTGATAGTTTAGAGAGCCTTCCCTTAATTTTTATTAAATTTGACATTATCTGCACTCTTGGACATCCTTGCTCTCCTCCCACCCCCTCCTCCAGAGCTCCCACACCCCTTCTCCATGCTCTGTAACTTCCCAACCCCACCAAAAGGAGAGATTTACCAGGAGGCACTCGGTCAATGTGCCCCCTCTCCCCCTGGAACCCGAGGACCGACTCCCACCTCAGAACCGTGTGACCAAGCGCGTCACCATGGACTTCTCCCTCCTCTCTGTGCCACTGCCTGACCTGCCGCAGGACAGCAGTGATAATCACAAACAAGCTGCAGGCCAGAGGAAGGATGGAAATCACGAGGAAAACATACCTATACAAGTATTCTGTGTGACCTTTGTGACCTCTCCACCAGAGACTTTTGGTTACAATCGTGCAGAGTTCAGCATATTTGGGATTTGCAATGATTCAGTAAACAATTTCTATGCTTTTGGTACTTTTTGTGTCAGCTTATAGACCAAAACATATAGTACTCTGTGGTTTGCAGATATCTGTACAACACGTCCAAAATCCTCTCAAAAGTCTTCTTCTGAGTGTCCAACATCTGGGAGTGTGTGTGTGTGTGTGTGTGTGTGTGCTTTTACCAACAGGGAAGTTGTGCTGACCTCGTAGCCTTTTCCACTCATTTCCTCAGATGCTGTAATGAAACTGTTTCTTCAAACCTGCAATTGAAGCTGCTATCTCAAAGCACAGAGCTGCTGCAGCAAATGTGCTTTTTCGCTCTTGTGTACTTCCCCCTGAAGAAAACTACTTGACATTTCTCATCTCTAAAGTTTGGGTTGTTTGATTGATGTTCTTTATCTCTTTGAAGTTTTTCTGCAACTCTGCTGCATGCACCCGATAGCTAAAACTTTGTCTCTTTTATTTGTTTTCTGTCTCTCTAGAACCAATGTGCGTCGGCTCTGGGCAGCACTGTGCTGCGCTGTGACAAACTAGACCGGGACGAGATCAAAAATCTTCTCATGTGCTTTCTACATATCCTCAAGAGCATGTCAGAGGGTAAGACAGCCTGTCTGAGTCATTGCATAAGCAACCGGTCCATAGTAATCTTTTCTCATGATTTTCTTACCATTTCATCACCTCAGAGGCCCTTTTCACGTACTGGAACAAAGCAGCTCCCTCAGAACTAATGGACTTCTTTACATTAATAGAGTAAGTGCAGAACTAGACAACATTTTTATGATAATGTACATGTGCCTTTCAGAGTGAGACTTAGGTCAAATTACAGTCAAAAAGTAATTATTATATTAATTTTTTAAATTCAACCATAATACTGAAATTCCAATGTTTGCTGTTAGTTTTCAAAGTCCGAAATGTTCAAATGCGACATGCAAGAGCTTTAAAGGATTAGTGAGACATTTTGAGAAACATACATATTCCCTTTCTTGTTCATTAACTATGGGGCTAGAGCCAGGAGTTGTTTAGCTTAGCTTAGCTAAGACTGGAAGCTAGGAACGCGAGCCTGACTCTTTGTGTCTCATTTATTTTTGTTGTGGATTGTGAACATGCTGTTTCTTTCCAAGTACAGCAACTTCCTGGCAGTAACAATAAAAAAGCTCCAATAAGTCAAACTACAACTTAGTGATTTTATATTTCTGTTTTTGTACGGATTAAACAAACAAGATATAACATTTTAATTAGTGAGCTTTTGAGCTGGTGGTATGGATATTTTTAAACTGTTCAACCTGCTTCCAGTTTTTATGCTAAGCTAAATGTCTCCCGGCTCTAGGGACAGTGTAACATTAGGGAACTATGCTTATTCACTTTATTAACAAAAGTAAGATTAAAAGATCAATACCACTGTCATGTCTGTGCGTTAATTGTGAAGCTATAGAAAGAGCAGGTGTTTAGCTAACCACACGACTGAAAGATAGTCCCAAAACAATCTGCGTGTACCTCTTTAACTCACTGAGCTTCACTTTTTTTGTGTTTGTCCTGCAGAGTCTGCCTTCATCAGTTCAAGTACATGGGAAAGAGATTCATCGTCAGGTAGTGTTCAAAGAAATAGATTGTGTCACATATTTATGAATTGAGTCTTAAACTGAAACTTATTATCTTTATCGCATCTATGCTATAATAAGACTCACCCATGGACAGACTTACAAATCCTTAGTGAATCTTTTAACCCCCTTGCCTTTGGTTTCTTCTCTCACACTGCTGGAAAGTTGTTTTTGTGGTTAATGTAGCAGCTCCAGGCCCCTCCTGCATGGGTAAGAGATTGCTGGTCTCGCTTTCCTTGATTAAATGCATGATGCTGCCATTAAAACCACATTACGTCCTACTCAGTCATTTATCCGCTGTGTTTTATCTATTGCTGTTTTCTTCAACACCACTGAGACATTTCTTCATTTCATGTGTATTCATCTCATGCTAGTGCCATCAACAACATCAGCCATTAACAGTATTTCTCCTCTCCCAACAGGAGCCAGGAGGGGGCAGGGTCTGTAGCTCCAGACAGGAAGTCTCTGACTATGCCTGTGTCCCGTAACAGGGCGGGGATCCTGCATGCCCGCCTCCAGCAGCTTGGAACTCTGGAGAACGCTCACACCTTCAACAGCAGTAAGCCCTCCTGTCCTGTCCTGTCATCACTTTTATGGGACAAACATCACACTACGTCTTCTCATAATCATAACTCAATCAAATCAAAACACACACATATGCAGATTTGGCAAAACGTAAACAAACAGCCTGTTGTAGGTTAAAATAATGCAGGTGAAGTTAGATATTAAGACATTCAGAGAGGTTCATCCTCAATAACTTTTTATATGTTGTCACCAGGTTAGTTGTGGAATGCAAGATGAAGATTGACTGATTTTCTGATGTTAATTTTCCCTCATGATCAGATATTAAAATGTGGCGAGCTTTTCAGATTTCTGTCAATAACTTTCAAATTTTTTTTTCTTATACATATAATTTACCTTTTTATTTTTTGGGGAGATGAATTCATTAGCAGACAGTGGAGAGATGAGAGAAAACGATTAATTGTTTTGATTCATTTTTATATTTTGTTTATATTTCATTTCTTCTCTCTTCTTTCTGTTTCCCTTTTTAATAATTTACATGTAAATATTGTCATGCACACAACATATAAAAACATTTATTTTAATCAATAGCTTTTACATCTTTTTATTTTTTGACCATACTTCAAACCAACTTTACATTGATTAATTTAGGTACAGGGTTAAAATACGATATAATTTGGTAAATAGCTAAACTTACACATGGACATGTGAGGAGTGTACTGTACATAGTGGAGTCATTTCAGTTTAACACATGCCAACGAAAAATATGTCTAAAAGTGTGTCTTTTACTGACCTCTAGTGGCAACCAGTTAGAACTGCAATAACAACAGAGCTTATCTCTTTCCATAAACAAGCTTAAATATGATGACTTTACAAACATCTGTGTAATCATTTCTACAGAGCAGCAACCTAATCAAACAGATGATGTGCAATGTTTTGGTAAAAGTCATATTTATTGCTCCAATAAAGATATATATCTTAACAGTGGCCTTTCTGTGCAGTGTACTCTCATACGGAAGCAGACGTGAGCAGCCATTGCCTGCTGGAGGCCAATGTGTCTACAGAGGTCTGTCTGACTGTGCTGGACACACTCAGCATCTTCATCATGGGATTCAAGGTATCAATTGTGACAGCCTGTTGTTACACACAACCCACGAGACATAATATTTGACATTTTGGTTGATTGGTTCTCACCCTCCCCTCAGACCCAGCTGAATTCAGATCTTGGTCACAACCCCCTGATGAAGAAGGTTTTCCAGGTTCATCTGTGCTTCCTACAGATCCCTCAGTCTGAGGCCGCCCTCAAACAGGTCTTCACCTCACTCAGGACCTTCATCTACAAGGTGAAAGATTCGTGAATGGCTAAGAAAATTAGAACATTTGTTTCATAATCTTATTCTTGATAGCTCCATTTGTCACGCATGACATACTGTCTCTCCCCATGTGTCCTCCAGTTCCCCTGTACCTTCTTCGACGGCCGGGCCGACATGTGTGCCTCTCTGTGCTATGAAATCCTCAAGTGCTGTAACTCCAAGCTGAGCTCTATCCGCAGCGATGCTGCCCATCTTCTCTACTTCCTCATGAAAAGCAACTTTGACTACACAGGACGCAAGTCTTTCATACGGACACACCTGCAGGTATGTATCTCGACTAGAATTTACTGTATGTTAACCATATTTCTGTAGATCATGCATTCGTGTAGTGTTGAGTTTGTTTGTTCTTCCTCTCTATTCGCCCAGGTGGTCATAGCTGTCAGTCAGCTGATTGCTGATGTCATCGGCATCGGGGGTACCCGATTCCAGCAGTCTCTCTCCATCATTAACAACTGTGCCAACAGTGACAAGACCATCAAGGTGAGGGGACTGTGACTGTGGTAAGCCTGTGACATACCTTGTTAAAAGTAATAAGTGGATACCAAAAAAATGAAAAATGAAAAGAGTGCTGGATTTGGAATGAAATTAATTCCCTGATCAACTTAATCTTAATTTAGAACATTTTGCCTTTAGGAGATTTCGGAAGTTCCAAAATATGTGGATGAAAGTCAGATGAATAATTTAAATACCCAAATATGACCTTCCAGTTAAATTCCTTCCATGTTTGGCTTTTTGGTTAGTCTAAGTCCAGTTTGTCTATTTTTATATTCATTTCTAATTTCCACTTTCTTATTTGTTGCTATATGTACTGTTGTAGCACACAGCATTTCCGTCAGATGTGAAGGACCTGACAAAACGCATCAGGACAGTCCTGATGGCCACAGAGCAGATGAAGGAGCACGAGAATGACCCGGAGATGCTGGTGGACCTCCAGTACAGCTTGGCCAAGTCCTACACCAGCACGCCCGAGCTCCGCAAGACCTGGCTGGACAGCATGGCTCGCATCCACAACAAGAACGGAGATCTTTCAGAGGTATTTGTTAAAATTTTTTATTTTTTTTTCTATTTCTGTTTAGTTGGCACACATTTGCAGGAAGCTGTGTTTTAAAGGAGCATTTTGCTTTAGTAAGGCATTTTTGTGGTAACCTGTGACTTGCCTTTGTCTGTTTCACCTGCAGGCTGCCATGTGTTATGTGCATGTTGCTGCCCTGGTAGCTGAGTACCTTTGGAGGAAAGGTGAGTCAAGGATAGAGGAGTGATAATGGTATGCTTCCTTTTACCGTAAATAACTGCGGACCAATTGAACTTCATTCCAGCATTTTCACAATCCCAATTTATAGAGGCCCTATAATGATTAACTAGTTAACACAGTAAAGAGGAGATTATACTAAATAAATGTATTTGATTCACTTCATGTGTACTTGAGAAAGATAAAGGACAGTAATGAAAATGCTTTTTGCCTTACACATATCAAAACCAAGGATTTCTGCACTCATTAATACATATTACTCCTTGTTTTTTAACAATTAGAAAAATAAATGAATAACATGTTTTTGATCTAAAATATTTCCTGGCTTTTTTGACTGATTTAATTTGATGACTTTTATACTGCTTGTTTAAAAGTGAGCACACATTCTGCCATGTTCCCAACACACAGTGTACTGTATATACACAGCAAGGTTGCAGATCTCGTTACAATTTAGGGGGACAAAAAAGAAATTCTGCATCCATTAAAGGGGTATCTGCACCTGTGATACTCAGGAACGTACACCTTCATTCTCCACCGCACTCGTCCAAGGGTCATCTTTCTTGTGTTAAAAACATTCCCTAGATAAGATCTCCTCTCATGTGTCTTCATATATCAAACTGGATACTGCGTTCAGACTTTGGATCTGGGGATGTGTTGTATAATGCGGCAGGATTTATTGTCAGGTCAGAGTGTTTGAGAGTGGGCTGAACTCCCCTCAGAGCTCCCTTTTCTTTATAGAACACTGCACATGTAGCATCAAATCTGCCCTGACTGTGAATTTGTAAATTTTAAGCAGCAGTCGGGGGGAGGTGAGAATGACATGTTGCACTTCAAGCGGTTTAATATGGTACATAATGTTTTTTTCTCCATAACTTTCCTTTTAAACGAGAAATTCCAAAAACACTCCAAACAATACAACACCACAGGAGCCCTCGGGAAGTCCATTATTTATTTATTTGCGTATTTATTTACGTATTTATGGTGAGCTGCTGTATGGCTGACTGATATATGGCACATGAAATCAGTATGCCACTGGTGTTCCACTGGCACAAACCAGTGCGCCAGTGGAACACCACAAACCAAACCCCAAACCAAATTTGGTAGTTTAAGAGATGCCATTAAGATAAGATTAACTTCTCTGGTAGCTTAACTAGTGGAGCTAGCTGAAGCTACTGTTTTTACGGCAGGTTTAAATCGTTCAATTTGTAGGTTATTCTCCATGTTGGTGTTGAAAATAAATATTTTCCTGAGGAGGATTAGATAAGATACACCTACCACCATTAGGTTTACATGTTTATTCTACTGTGTCTTTAAACTCATGTTGTATCTGTACGTTAAGGTATGTTCAGGCAGGGCTGCTCGGCTTTCCGTGTCATCACTCCAAACATTGATGAGGAGGCAGCCATGATGGAGGATGTAGGGATGCAGGACGTTCACTTCAATGAGGTAAAACTTTTGCATTGTAATTGTCTCTACATGCCGTACACTGCACACTGTGTTGACCAAGCATTTGGGAAGTTTTTCTCTCATTGGCATCACGTGTTACATGATCAGGAAGAGCTCTTATCTCTGTTAAGAGTATCAGTTGCTTTTCCTGGTGGTAATACTGTAGACTTTGACACAGGGCTTAGTGTTAATGAAGAAAATCACTGAGCTGGCAGATGGAACAGTCTTAGAAAAACCGACAAGGCCACAGAGTCAGCCCTCCTATAGGTGTTCAGGGATTCAGTGTCTTGCTCAATGACACTCCAACAGCGGCAGTGGCTTGCTGACACACAGGCCTGAGACCAGAGCCAGTAGAGCTGTAAGTCAATGAATCAATTAGAAAATCAAATGTCAACTATTTTGATAATCGATTAATCATTTCAGTCATTTTTCAAGGAAAAATGTCAAACATTTGCTGGTTCCAGCTTCTTAAACATTAGGATTTGCTGCTATTCTTTGACATTTATGGTAACACATGAAGAGTTTTTGGGTTTTGGACTGTTGGGTGGACAAAAAAAACCAAAACTGAAGACATCACTTTCGGCCCTGGGAAATTGTGATGAGCAGTTTTCACAATTTTTTGACATTTCATAGACTTAACAATTGTTCAATTAGTCGCGACAAAATTAATTGATAATGAAAATAATCGTTAGTTGCAGCCTTAGGGGCCAGATGCATAAAGCTCTGTGTAGACTCACTGCTAAAATTGTGTGTACAAAGACAGAAATATACATAAGCATTCTTTTCATCCGTTTATAAAGCTGTTCCTTCCGTTTTATAAATCTTGATCATTGTGGAAATGATGCACCACAATAATAGATAAAAGGATATATGATGCCTTTCATGTCCACCTCATCATTTCACCCGCAGCTCTCTAGAGAAGTGTGTGTACACCTGGTCTGAAATATGCAGGTTTGCACATTCTCGCTGCAACATTCTTCTTTTATAAA
This sequence comes from Hollardia meadi, assembly GCA_037974645.1. Lineage (NCBI taxonomy): Eukaryota > Metazoa > Chordata > Actinopteri > Tetraodontiformes > Triacanthodidae > Hollardia > Hollardia meadi. The sequence goes on from JBBPCS010000878.1 coordinate 3,936,031, forward strand.
TACCAGTATATGTGTGGAGAAAGACGTATCCATGATGTTTGTGTGTATGCATCCTTTTAACATCTGGCCCCTCGTCTTGTGGTAAACCGTTATGACATTGAAAGTGATGTCGAGAGAATGTTGAGCTTTTATGAGTTGGTCAACATATGTGTAGGCAATGGAAAGCACTTTCACCTTCCATCTACTCTGAAAACCACTTTCTCTTTATGAGCTGTATCATCCCCCAATAAAAGGAAAGGACACGATGGAGCCGTTTCCTCCCATGTCTGCTGTCTTTACAGGAACATTATGCTCAGTTTAAGTTTACTGTAACCTTGTAAACAAATAAGAACAAACAGAAATGTCCCTTTTTGCAACAATTAAATATTCTGAGCTGAGACCGCAGGTAGGAGGGTAAAGTTTACATTTATTCATCTGTGTGTGTGTTCAGGAGGTGCTGATGGAGCTGATGGAGGAGTGCGCTGATGGACTCTGGAAGGCGGAGCGTTATGAGCTCATCGCTGATGTCTACAGGCTCATCATTCCCATCTACGAACAGCGCAGAGACTTTGAGGTAAACTGCACAGTGAGCACAGTAATAGAACAGGCAGCAGTGGTGTTATCATTACAAACTTGCCAGGAAACAGGCTGTGCATCCTAGATTGAAAATATTATTGAATGAAATCTATTCATTTATTTATTTTCAGTAGTTTTTTTTTAAAGATTATTTTTTGGGCTTTTTGCCTTTATTTGACAGGGACAGCTGAAGAGCAGACAGGAAAGGGGGTAGAGTGAGAGGGGATGACACGCAGCATTTTCAGTGATTTTAAGAACAAAAAGAATATGTTTTAATTTTAAATCATGTATTTAGACAAGGTAATTGGTGATGAAAGGGTTTAAAGTGAGACCATTAAACATATATAATTACACAATCCTCATTTTCCCAAAGTTAAAGTTAAACTTATAAGCAATTAAATGCACCCTTGCTCATTTACCCTTAAGGGTCTTGTAGCTACTGCCCCACTTTGGTTTTGTATGACTAGTATCTCACAGTGGCTAATGTTGTCAAACTTTAACTTTGTAACGGACATTTCAGCTGAAGCTGACGTGTTTACTTGTGCTTCTGTTACACAACATTTTAGCTCAGTCTGGTTGCATAATGATGATGTCTTTTAAGCAACTGAGGCAAGAATATTTGGAAATTCAATGAAATTGTCCCTTCTAGTAGTTGCTGTTCAATGTCAATAATCAATATTTATATAATGACAGTGTGAAAACAGAGGATTATCTCCTGAATCCACAGCTCCCCTCAAGTTTTTGGAGCTTGAAATTGTTTTGGTTCAATCTCACCACTCTCATAGAGTAGTCTTTGACTGCAGCAAGCAGCTGTTTTCAGAAAAGAACAACTGATAAAGAAAGTTAGGTTTAGGGTTAGGCAGATATTTTTCTCAGGACTTGGTGGAGTCCAAACACAGAGCTAAAACTGACATTTCTGCAACTTTTCTATTTCTTGCGGAACAGAAACTGACACACCTGTATGATACCCTCCACCGTGCCTATACTAAAGTGATGGAGGTGATGCATACTGGCAAAAGGCTGCTGGGCACATACTTCAGAGTGGCCTTCTTTGGACAGGTAAGAGGCAGCATTTCCAAAAACAAAAAAGAAAACAATCAAGTTAACCACAGTTGTATTACAGTACTGTTTTTGACTAGCATGATTGCTAACTCAATCCAAACTCTTAATAAGAGCATGAGCACGCTACACCAACCCCAACTCTCTTTTTAATGAAGATGTCTCTTCTTTTCTCCTCCCACTCCAAGGCAGCGGTAAGTGTGTAGAGGATTAGCCGTGTGTGTTCTCTGGTGTGCTCTTCCACCTCTTTGCATCTTGATGTTTTTTTTAGTTTAATTAGTGGCACAAAGCTGTAAATTCCCTAGATTTAGCTCTATAGTGGCTTATGATCGCCGAACAGTATAGAGATCCCTGAACTAAAAGTGATGGAGTAGTAGCTTCATGCACATATTGTGGCATAAGCATGTTCTTAGCAAAACCAAAGTTATTATTTGACTTGGCTGTATTTTTGTTGTCATTGCTGTATTTTCTGCCAAAGCAAAAAAGCTAAATCCTGCGCATAGACTCACTGTTTTGCAGAAATCCTGTGTTGCTTTGGGTATATCCATTAACTTTTCCCTTGATTAGCCGTTTTACAGCTGGGTCTTCCCATTTCAGTGATTTTATTAGCCTGTTTCCAACCACACACACACACATCTGTGTACTTTTCCATAGATACACGACTGAGTATCTGTTATATATGCTTAAATATGACCCTGAACATATTTTGGTTCTGAACTAACTAGCTGAAGTTTGCATGCTTGATCATTTCATACTTTTTAGCATGAGGTGTTAGATTTTTATACACCAAATTTCTTTGTTTGATTGTACTTCCAGTGGCTTTTTTATACAGTAACTCACTTAAATGTGGTGTGGCATATGTCTCTTCTATGGTGTGTGTTTTTCTGGGCAGTATTTTGTTTGTCCATATACTGTATGTACTGTGTCAGAAATATTTTTCATCTTTATAAGTTACAAGTTGTCAACTTTTGAAGCAGAACTCCTTTTGCACAGCAGTTTAGTTAGTTTTCATGTTTACATCAAAGCTATGAATTTTAATGACGTTAACTACATTTTAATTACAATGGTAAAAAACATGACCAAGTTCATGACCAGGCTCTTGACTTCCTCATTCTCTTCCACAGGGCTTCTTTGAGGATGAAGACGGAAAGGAATACATCTACAAGGAGCCAAAGTTCACCCCGCTGTCTGAGATTTCCCAGAGGCTCCTCAAGCTCTACTCCGACAAGTTTGGTCAGGAGAACGTCAAGATCATTCAGGACTCTGGCAGGGTGGGGTCACATTTTTCTATGTTTATATGACTATGACAGTAAATGGTGGACCCTGACAGATGTGCAGTGGTCTTGGGAGAACATGTTGTTGTAGGTTTGTGGTGCAGAGTTCAGGGACGGCATTCAGAAAAGTCATGGTTACAAAACAACTCCACACAACAGCATACAAATCATCAACTCTGAATGAATGTGAATGCTCTGTATCTACTAGATGTGTAAATTAGCTTGTGCTTGGGTTTAATATAGCAAAATTACATGCAGATTAATCATCTCCTAGCTCCATAGTTAATACAAAGACATGAGAGTGGTATTAAAGTTTTCACCTAACTCTAGTCAAGAAAGTGAATAAGCGCATTACCCAAAATTTCAAACTAATGCTTTAAGTTTTTTCTACAACCACAGATATTTTATGGCTATCTATGTTATAAATAAATAAAAAAATAAAAAAATATTTGTCTCTTGTGCACCCACAGGTGAACCCGAAGGACCTAGACTCCAAGTACGCCTACATCCAGGTGACCCATGTCACACCCTACCTAGATGACAAGGAGCTGGAGGACCGGAAGACCGACTTCGAGAAGAGCCACAACATCCGGCGCTTTGTGTTTGAGACGCCGTTCACGGTGTCGGGCAAGAAGCAGGGAGGGGTGGAGGAGCAGTGTAAACGGCGGACTGTTCTTACCAGTAGGTCATGAAAATGATTTTCATCACAGTGATTTGGACACAAATTTCACTCACACAAGCAGGTTGTTGAATTAAAGAAACAAGTCTTTCGAGCCAGTCTTATCGCGGTAGCAATGCCAGGAAGCAGCAAACAATATATCTTCCTAGTTGCTACCTGACACTATTAATTACACCTGACACGTTACTCAGATAAGGCCAGGTGATGTTTATTATTGTGCTGTCCACTTAATCCCAAAGTTCAGGTGTTATCTTACCTTGGTAATAATCACGCAGACTGATAGTGACTTGGCTGTAGGCAGGAGCGTGTTTGGGGCCTGGCTTTTGGGTTATAGCCAAGGGTCTTTTTTTACTGCCAAAACATTTTATATGAATTAAGAGCTCATACAATGACTGAATCTCTTGAATTGTGGCAGCTATCTCTGACACACACAGTGTTGCCAACTTGGCGACTTTCTCTAAACTTGTAAAAGAAAATACACAAATCTATTATAATGTAATTTATTCCCCTGCATGCTGGTCAGAGTAATCTCAGCTCTTCTGGCAGCAGCACAGCGTGTCTCCCACTCCTCTGCACCGTGCACACGCAGGCAGGAATGAGAGTGAATTACTGTGGTTACACGACAATGCAGGGGAACAGGCAGTTAACACAGGAGAAGAACAGGCAGACGGACAACATGGGAGGAGAACAGGGTGGGGTGGTAGAGAACAAAGTTGTAGCAGACGTGGGGACAAGGGAGGTGGAGTAGTTGCACTGGTGAATTAAATCCAGCATAGTTTTTCAGTTAAATAATGTTTATTTATGTGTAGCACTGCACCCAATATTACATATGCTTTTTGTATTTGTCACTTTTTTTATGAAATACCACTTTTAGGCCTTGACACTGACACTTTAATCTAGGTGAGAGACTTCATAATACCATTGGCGAATGTAATTAATTAATTCCAAAATATTTGCACATCATCACTTCTTCTCTTTAGGGCTCAGCCCCAGCTGTTTCACATGTTCAGTTACTGTTTACACGCATGTTGGACCATGGTTAATATCCTGGTTAAGATTGTTACCATGGAGACTCAACTGGATACACAGCAGTATGTTTAGAACAGGTGTTTACATGTCTCAGTATCACCTATATGTTATTGTTATGCATGATTTATATGACATATGAAAACATATGTCCTCCCTGTCCTCTTCTTTCCCCCTAATCCATCTCCCATCCAGCCACCCACTGTTTCCCTTACGTGAAGAAGCGTATAGCAGTCATGTACCAACACCAGACCGACCTGAGCCCCATCGAGGTGGCCATAGATGAGATGAGTGCCAAGGTGGCCGAGCTGCGCCTCCTGTGCTCGGCCTCTGAGGTGGACATGATCCGCCTGCAGCTCAAACTGCAAGGCAGCATCAGCGTTCAGGTACAAATGACGAGGCAGTGCTACTGCTGCTGCTTAAAAGGTTGTAAATCATGTGACTTTTTCTGAATTCTTTGAGTGGAATTGATGATCTTCGCCCTCCATGCTTCTCCAGGTCAATGCTGGTCCTCTCGCCTACGCCAGAGCCTTCCTCGACGACAGCAGTGCCAAGAAATTTCCTGACAACAAGGTCAAACAGCTCAAAGAGGTGTTCAGGTACTTCTGAATGACAGAAACAGTTGCACATGAAAAACTGCTTGAACCAGACAGAACTAGACAAAAATAAGAATAGAAATACCATTACAAACAATACGCACAGTCCCTTTGGTGTGTGCAGGTTTACTTCAGTGAGCATGTTTCGTGGTCTGAATTGTCTTGCACAATATGAGAAAGTTAAGTGGGCAATATTCAGAGTTCGAGGATATATTGTAGTTATAAAGAAAGACATGTAAATAAATCAAATGTACGGTATCTGTATAAAGTTTCCAATCAAATGTCAGTTAACAGATCTGATGTTTTCATCTGCAGCCATTTTTAAGCTTCAGTGACATCACATGACTTATGCACATCAATATTTATTTGTTGAGTTTATTTCCATTGGACATTGGCCTGTTTTGTTTTTATCCATATACCAACTTTTCCATCTCTGCCAAGTGTAAAATCCTGGCAATATTTCAATCTGCTTTTTCTAATTTTCAGCTATTCCACCTGTTTCCATCTGTTCCTAGGGTGTAGTTCATATTAGGGCTAGGTGGAGTACTATGAGCTCAGGCGGTCTCTGGGCTTCGAGTATCTTTCTTCAGCCTTAATATGCTTTTACTTTGTTTGACTTCCTCTGGTGGCTTGTGAGACTTCCTGTGATGCTTCCTGGAGTCTGACATTATTTCCTTGGTTTCGTTCATGCTTAGGATGAAGGTGTAATGTCTATGGAAATATGGCCTACATTCTTCATGTGAGTTTTGAAGGCTGTTGCATCTCTCCGCAGGCAGTTTGTGGATGCCTGCGGTCAGGCGCTGGGAGTGAACGAGCGGCTCATCAAAGAGGATCAGCAGGAGTATCATGATGAGATGAAGGCCAACTACAGGGACCTGACCAGGCAGCTGTCAAACATCATGCACGAACAGGTAGAAACCCCAAAGATAGCAATGAAAATGCATTACATCATTCACACCACGATTTAGACTACTATGAGTCTTTACACTTTGTTACAGATACAGACAAGTTAAGTTACCTGATTCTGATTTTATTGTCCAGTGAGACAAATCCCACCCAAGAACCCAGGTTGTGCACTATATAAAAAGTACTTTTATGTTGTTCTCTAATCTTAAAGAGCTGTCCACTACTGCAATCTTTTGCTCCTTTATTAACAATGTCTCCTATCTCCTGCTCTCTTTGGGCTGGCCTGAGCAGATTGGATGGTAATGCTGCTTTTGTCATTTGACAAAGTTACTCTTGTACTCCATAGAGGAACAGTAAGGGACTGTATGAAAGTTATTAGGATGGGTAGTAGGGCGAAATCATATATTTTACTTTATGGATATCAAAACACATGTTAATTACTGTTGGTAAAAAAAAAGGTGTTTGCTGACATGTGACAGGGAGAGACGTATTATTATTTTCTTATTTGATGTAACAATTTAATTTCTTTACGTTTTTATAAATAATTTCACGAGGGAAAAATGATGTGAAATGTAAATCTGGGATGATAAATTACACGATCCCTCCCCTTAAAATAATTTTCCTACAGTCCCTAAACTTAAATTAACAAGCGTGTCTGTGTGTCATTTTTTAACAGAATAAAATGCTTTTCCTAACATGCCTATTTGGCCTTTTTTTTCTAGATAAATCCAGTAGAGGACGGTACAAGAAACACTCTGTCTGACTCTATGGGCATCTTCAATGCCATCAGTGGCACACCAACCAGTGCCAACACACATAGCTCCACCACCATACTCTGACATGGATGCTTCACACCAGACTCTCGCCTTATTCACAACTAATGACTGATTAAACTACCTGCCAGTCAAGAGGAAACAATTAAGTACTTAATCACAACCTGAAGCCCTCACCCATTGTTCATCGTTCATGCCATGAGCTGGAAAACGTGATGTAGGCCCTTTGTTCTTGTTTCCTATGGAGACTCCGACAATACTTTTGACTTTCAAACTTGGAGAACAGTGATTCTATTTCCAGATTTGGGTCATTTATCATTTTGTATAGTTTATTTTATTCTATGTAAGATAGGTTAAGCAAATGTACTGACACAGCAAATGTGTATCCAATACTGTGACTGACTACATGATGTTATCTTAATTGTTCTGGCGTCTTACGCTCCAACCAAGGGATGTTGAAACAAACATGAAAGACTTCAGTATTTGAATTTGACCCAAGTCTACACCTTATCTCTTTTTTTTTTACTGGAGGGCTCCCATATATGTATGTTTGTAAGAGAGTGCTACAAGAATACATTTTTAATGGAAATAAATGCCACTGCTGTAACTGTATATGCATTCTTCAGCTGATGCACAGTATTTTACATTTCTCTTTTCTATTCTTTTCCATTGAGGCCCCGTTGCTGCAGAGGCATCAGAGTTTATCTTTTATCTTACCTTGGACATTTGAAAAAAAATCATTCACTCTATTTTAGACCAATACACGTGTATCGAAACTGTCTAAAGCCAAGTGAACCACAATGTTTTAACCTATTCTCTGTAAAGAAAAGTGTGTGCAATATTTTCTATTGTATCAAGGCAACCTACCGCACAGAAAAACACTCTTGCCAAAGACATTAGAAAAAGACGTAACGCAATGCAAGACAAGCGTGTCTGTGTGACTATTTGTAATTTACCCTCTTTGTTTTTTTTCTGTCATATACTGTAGATGCCTTTTATTGTCTATGAAAAAGAAAAGAAAAAACATTTTTACTGAAAATGACTGCTCATGTAAATATGTTTAAGACGTATAGATAATAAAATCTGTAATACCTTCTCCATGCCTTGCTTCAGTGTGTTCACTTTGAAGTATTTCTCCCATCATCATTCAAACAGGAAAAGCAGGAAATCTAGGTCTAACGAGTGTTCACCACACCCCTGTTGACTACATATGAATATTTATCACTCTTGACAACTGTTGACAAAGTATATTTCCTAAACCTTATGTCTGTATTTGATCCAGCCACGACTCAGCGCTGTTGCTGCATCAGCATCATATGATAACCAAGGTCATCTTTTAGTTATTTGCTGATTTGGTTTTAATGTTATTACTGTTTGCTGCTACTATACTTGTACTTTGAGCTAAATGCTAACAATGACAATGCTAGCCTTTTGATGTTTATCAGGTATAATGTTCACCATCTTATTAAAGAGTTTCAGCATGCTTAGATTTGCTAATTAGCATTTAACACAAGTCATTTTGGAAGTCCACTCTGAAAGCTTGTAATGTGAAGAAATATGAAAGCATATGATTCCCTGTGTTTGTTTTGAGAGAGCAAATTGATCAGTCCTTCGACACATTGTCACCGCTTAAGCACCCTGTCTTGTTCAAGATGCAATGAAAAAGCTGCCTCTTATCTTTGAAGCAGAAGCTACAGACTCCCAACTGTAAGTAAAACTTGTGTAAGTCTCACCGGACAGTGTAAACTCTCTACAGTGCAGAGGGGAAAATATAAAAGATGACAGATGTGGCTGCACTGCTATGAGTAAGTTGACTAAAATAGACTCAAAATTGGTTATTGACTGTTAATATTGCTAGATAGTCTGTCTTATACTATTACTTATTGCATGCTGCATTTGCTTGACAACTACCGTCTGTGTCAAAGGAGAACAACTTTGACATCAGTGTTGGGTAGCATTGCTTTTAAAAGTAACTTGTTACGTTACTAGATTACAGCTGTTAAAAAGTAACTTATGTTACAGCGTTACCTACTGAGAAAAGTAACTCGTGAGATTACTTTTGTGTTACCAAAAATGAAACCCCTTTGTGATTTAGTTTCAGTTTCAGCTAAATAACTGATTACTTGAATTGCAAAACTAATGCGAGACATTACTCATTACAACAAAAATGTAATCTGAGTACTCTTAACGCGTTACTTGATAATGTGTTTTCACCAATACTGTTTGAGACAAGCAGCATCAGTATGGAGGCCCAAAAATGACAAAATGTAGCAAAAAGTTGTCAGAAAAGTCAAATAAACTGAGATTCTAGCATTATACTGTAATTTTGCTACTTGTGGCAACAGTGGTTACTCTTCAATAAAATTTTTTATTGAACTTCACCAATTTATTTTTCAAGATTTAACTTTATTTCATTGTTTTCCTCATAGTAACATTTTCCATTTTCCTCACATTTCTCCCCACGTTCAGTCGGCTTAACAGAAAATACTGGTGGATAAAGAATCAGAGCACCAGCCTTTTCAGTTAGCCACCTAGCTTCAGCTAAGTATCCTCATAAAGCTCAAAGTCTGCTAGTGCAATACAATGTTGATATCCATTAGTTAACTAATAGTATTAACTTAATTTATTCAGCTATTTTTTTTACTCGTCCAATAACTTTTTACAACAATTTGTCAGTTATGGTGTTCCATAAAGCTTTGCAATATGCATTTGACAGAGTAAAATTAGGGTGTAACATAAAGATAGCGTTGGCTGATAATATGTTATATTGAGACACTAATCTATTTGCGTTATTGCATTATGTGAGGGGAACCCTCAGGGCCTTCCAAACATATCAGCATTTCAAATGTTATATTTTTTTCTTTCATTTAATAATTATTGTCTTCTAATTCTAATTTTGCCTCATTTTCTATAAAATTTGCTTCAGAAATAAAAGAAATACAATTTTATTTAATGAAAACATTAAATTAAAGTTATCCAATTAGAATTTTTTTTGTTGCTCTTGTCTCTAGGCAGAGAAAAGGTTAGAGCTGGCTCACTCATTGGTTAGGACTTAATAACTGGGACAGAAAGCGACAGGTGAATTAACCAATCACATTTTGATTTATAGTGGGTGGGACCAAAAAATAATCGCTCTGGCCGCGGCTACGGCAAACGAGACTGACATTGTGGCCAGCTTGATAGCATTGCCTTTTTCAAGGCGGCTTTCGCAGAGAAGCAGTTAATTGAAAAGAAATGGACTAACTACAACACTACAGTTGGCAGAAAGAGGGAAAAATGTTGAAAGGCAAAAATAACAATTATCAACGCTACCCGTGGATGACTGGCTGTGAGAAAACTAATAGGCTGTATTGCTGGAGTTGCCTGCCAGTCACCTGCCTGGGCTAATGCTAGATTTGTTAGCCTTACCAACCTAACAAAGTCAACCCACCGTCACCAAAATTCAGCTACACAGCTGCAAGCTACGGTGAGCTTAAAAACCTTTGGGGATACCAGAGTAGATAAATGCTACATGTAACTGTGTGTATTCGTGTGGTACTGAAACGGAGAAATTAGAATTACAAGAAACCCCAAATGATTCACTGTATTACAGCTCTTAATATCAAACACAAACTTAATTATATCACTTATCCAAATGGATGGTAATATAATATTAACAGAGTAAATGCCAATTAACTACTGCTCGATACAAGTTTAAGTAGTCTCATACAGAAACAAAACATTACTTCATCACTTCCAGTAGAGGGCAGCAAACACCACACTACTATCATTGTGTGGTGTTTGCTGCCCCCTACTGGGCTTAACATGCGACATCTACACACCACGGACACCTGCTGTTGCCCTAACCAGCTACCCGCTGAACCAATCAGAAGACGAAGCGCTTTTTTTCATGGCTCTTTTCCCGTGCTGTCCTTCACGTCTGCTGAGTGCATATTGTGAAGCAAGGGCGGATATCTCACTTCACTATTGGGGGGAACAATAAACAGAACATTTTCTCAAGAGCAATTCCTGAAGGGGACACCAAAGGTGCCACCAAAAGTACTGTTTAGCAAGAAAAATGCGACAAACTGGTATTAAATATATATATATGTGTGTGTGTGTAAGAATATTTCCTTTCTTGTTTTTGTTTACTTATGAGACTACACTAAGAGAGCTTGTGAAACTGCATGCTGACTTCAGTAGAAATCTATAGACGTCTTTGACATAACACTGGTTTCTTGCCATAATGCAAATATTTAAGCTGACGAGCATTTAACTAGAAATGTTCACTAGTGTAGCATGATGAAGAGATAGACAGAAAAGTAGAGACCAAATTATGCACATAAAAAAAGAAACGCTACTTTTATTTCATGTGGACATGACTGATAGGTTTCACCACAGATGGCTTTCTTCAAGTAAAATTGAGTGAACACACTAGTATTTAATAGACTAAATGGGTCATCTAATGTGAGACAGAAAGATAAGAGACTGATTTTGTCATTTCTGTAATCTTGTTGTCCTCATGTGATAGACCTGGATGTGAGGGCTCACACTGATCTGTGACTCTCTGTAATGATAACTAGGACTTGGGACACCATGTTGACACTCTTTATATTTTGTTTTTGACTTGACATAAACAGTCTGTTATGTGCATGCACATGATTTGCTGATTTGTCAAATCACAAAACAATATAGGAGACAAGCAAAAAATGTAATTAAATAAATCTTGACTATAAAATTAATATTTTGTGATCACACTTCAGAGATACAGACTGGGAATATTGTCTTGATGTGGCAGGAGATGATTTGTCATTTCATCATAAACTTCAGGTGTGTTCACTTCTTTGACTGAGGAATTCCATCTGTGGTTGAATTAATTCCAGTCGTCATATACACATCAAATACTAGACTTGGGGAGTAGGCAAGGAGTAGGCTTGATTTTGCAAAGTAAAAGTACTTCTGCTTGAGTTCAGTTTTTGACTTCTCTAACTACCTATGTTGTTGTAGGGCTACAAAAAATACCTCACCCGACTGTCTGTGTGTGTTAACTATCAAAATTGTATCTACACACTCCAGAAAATGAGCCTTGCATGACACAATGTTCTCAGTTAGCATTAGATCTTTATTTCTCATGTCACTTTGAAAGCTTACAAGGAGCTTACATTTTACTCGGGAATTCTCAAATGACACAAGCAAAGATTATATACAGTACTATAAACTGTCAGCTATGATAAAGGAGACCAAATGTACACATTTTGTATTTCTTTCTGTAGCATATGTTTTTCTGTAGGGTATAGATATTTTTGCCGGAGGCAGGTGTCCATATTCATAAAGCATTCCATATTTCCATACTTAACTCTTTGCAGTTATAAAAATATCAGATATTTCTTAATTTCTTTCAATCCCTGTGTTGACAAGTGCGTTGTGATGCAACTCCTCAACATTATTGCTGCATTAGCACAGTAGTAAATTCTCGAACTCTTAAGTAAACATATATAGTAAAACATGGCTATTAGCAACTTTTTTCATTTTGTTTGTTCCTCTTACAGGTTTCTTTAAATACTCAACACACTTTCAAAGTGCAAAAAAACTGATCCGAACAATTAGAAATAAAAAAGGTGCAAATCATACTACAAACATCTGGTGAAAGCATAAAAGAGGACATGGCACTTCTAGCATGGTGTGGAAGTGAGGACAGAAATGTCTGGAGTGAGCAAATAAGGATGGCGTTGATTTCTGCAGCTTGGCTTGTCCTGATCTGCGGTTTGGGTTGGCCATGAGCGAGTGTCATGGTGTGATTGCCTGTGATGGTCCTTGCTAGTTACTCCTGGCTTCCACTTTAGTTTTAAAGTAATGCTCAGGATAAATTACAAGCCAAGGAAAAATAAGACTTCACATAATATCAGCATTCAGCCGCACATAGTAGTTCCTCCTTATAGTTGTACTCGTCTCCACTCCATATTTGTTATTCTTATAACAAGCCACTGTCATCCTTGACCTAACCAATTTCAAAACTGACTGAAATATTCTAAACATAATTACAGGTAGGAGCCCCCCCCCCCCCCAAAAAAAAACAAAAACA
>JBBPCS010000878.1:3955462-3973277 GCA_037974645.1 Hollardia meadi
AAAAGGTAATTTTTTTTTTTTTTTTTGAAAATGACCCCCCCCCCCCCCCCCCCCCCAAAAGATTAATTGTCAAAATGGTTTCTGATTATTTTTCATGGTGATTGACCAATCGTTACAGCTCTAGTATGGACTGAAATGATCCTAAACTTTGACTCATAAGTCAAAGAATTCTAAGCAGTAAGACTTTCAAGATTTCCAAAAAGAAGCTAAAAGTAACTTTTAAAAGAGTCCTGGCAAAATTCTCCTGTGTTGACTGCACTACTATTATGTCAAACCACAAATCCCTTCTTCAAACACAGACTCAGCCAATAGCAGGCCTCTAAAGGTGACAGGTGTAAGAGCTGCATCCCATCAGTCATCACAGCTTCATACACACCTAATTAAGACTACAAAGGTTTTAAATGAAATGCATTCATTTTTAATTGGTGATACTTGCATGATGGAACATATTGTAGATTAACATAACCATTTTATACAACAATGATTAAAAATGAACCTGTATGTCACCTGTAGTTAATCCCTTTCCCTAATTTTCTGAGTTTTGGAACTAGATTAGGTTTTGTAGTTTGTAAATACGTTTGTGCTGAGATGCTATGATGAAAAATATCTAACGTTCTATTACTTTTACAGCCAAAAAGGACAATTGGGACTCTGACACATAATTATAACTCCTCTTGAGGCCAGAAGAACAGAAGAGACAAATGAAGCAGTGTTCCATAATTTCAAAATGTGTCAGGGTGGTCAGACAAAAAAAGTATACTATTTATTTAAAAGTATTTCAAGTGTTTATTAGTCAGGGTTTTTAGGTTTCTTTCAGTTTTTTTTATTACCTGAAAACGTGTTCCACAAATCTAATGACAGGCCCTATTTTCCAGCTTTTCTGGGGTAGCGTGTGTATCTGAGCGATGAATAATAAAACCTACTTGACTGCCGCAGGAAGTGAACTATAATGACTTAATCCTCCAGAGGCTGTTAGGTGGGAAACACAAGAGCAGGCGCTGACAAAAACAACTTCCTTTAATGACCTTTTAGAAACTTAGAAAGGGTCAATTTGTCCATTTTGAGACAGCTGAATGAAACTGCTGCCTCATGCAAGAAGGGATCCTTATGTCACCACCAGAGATAGCCTTGGTGCCGTGAAAGAGATTTATTTAAAAAAACAACTAAACAGTGATTCTGCTAATGGAAAATGTGGTGTGGAACAGATTAAAAAGAGATAAAGTGATGAGTCATAATTTATTTGACAATATGATGCTTTGTTTGGGACCAAGGACTCAAACTGGAACATGACTTTCAATTTCAACTCCAGGCAAATACTGACTTTTGCTGCATGCTTTACAACTTACATTGATTTTGACCTGTACTAAATCAATCTTTGATTATGTGGAAATATTGCTGGAAAATTCAACAGACAAGCTAAGTCTTTGATTGCACTTGCCTCTGTGTCTTTACAGCATAGCATGACTTTGTATGCTTTAAATGAACTGGAGAACTTTAATGGTGCCACAGTCCAAGTTGTTGATGTGCCTCTGATGCATCCTCCCCCAGATTCCAAATTTGTATGCATTTACGTCCAAACCAGAGATATCTGTTTATAAGCCTGCACAGGGAATATAATCTAGTGCACGGGGCCGTTTACATTAGGAGCAATTATCCCCTATAGGCAAAATCCTAAAGATAGGAGCAGAGGCAATAACAGGGCTCATGTGTGCATAATCGTTTATTTGTACAGGGGACCCAGAGAGCTTTATTGCTATCAAGTCAGGGCTAAAATAATCAAAATTTTGTTTTCAATGTGTATCTTCCTGTTGCAAAGATGTTGCGTTCAATCTTCAATGTCACCGTTTCGGTTATGGATCCGTGTTTGGGTTGCATCAAATTTAATGTCTTCTCAATATATTTTGATGTGCCTGACATGCATTTTATTCTCTTGAGTGCATTATGATCTTTGAAATATTTCCGACTTCCGACAGTGAGATTGAGCTTTTACGGGGTACACTATAGTCCAGGGATGTCGAGAATCACGAGTTGGAAAAGTGTGCAGTGCACAAACCCAGTAGGGAGTCAAAGAGTGTACATTTTGTTCTGGCAGTGACCTCAACTACTTATTATGGAACAGATTCTTAAGATACTTTTGCTTACCTGCATCCCCGGCAGGTTACCCTGAACAGGAGAATGTGCCATGGTGATGCTGAGTGGATTTAAGCGTCGTCCAACAACGCAGGTCTGAGATCTCCTCGGCTTGACTTATGTTTACAGTCCAGTGCGTGGTGCCGTTAGTGTTAGCAATCCTCCGGGACACCAGGTTACACAGGCCTACTGAGAACCGTGTGTTACTTTACTGTGGAGAGAAAAATGTCCTTCCACTCACGCTGGTGTACCTTCCCTGTGTTGGAACAACCCCAAGTCATCCAAAACAGCTGAGCAAGCTAACAGACGTTTGCTAATGCTAACTCTGGAGCTGCAAAGAAATCCGCAATGTTAGTTTGCTAGCCAACTGGCTAAGCGTTAACTGGTGCGTTAAATCCGAGTTTTCTCACTCAGGGGAGTTTTGCTGCTGCAACAAATGAAACGAAGAAACAGCAACAACTATTTGTTTTAAAATTACCTAACTGTCACTTTCTGAAAGCGTATTCTCTCGCTAACGGTGTTGTCAGCTAGCTAACATGGTTAGCTCGTTCGCTAGCTAGCCAACGCAGACAGTCTGACAAACGTTCTGTCAGCGAGCTGGCACGGAGCACAATTTGTCTGCATACCGCAGATGTCACCCACGTAGGTGAGTCTTGAATAAACCAATCACCCAGCTTTTGTCTTTGCTTGAACTTGTCTTCGGGAGCTCTACGGGTCTGGCATCCGCGGCAAGGATAGCTCGCCAGTGTTTTTGTTTCCTCCCTCACTTTCGTCCCGTACTCTCGGCCATCTTGTCGGTGCTGTGACGCCTGGCTGGGCGGATCCGGATCCGGATCAACAACAACGTCCTGACTGCTCTCTCTCTCCAGGTGTCGGTGCCAGGTGGATGGACCAGGGTCCCCCAAACTTTTTGAGTCAGTGATACTGAAAGAGATCCGCATTAAATTGTGTTGTTATGGTTGGGTTGAGAAAACTCCATGTGGTCCAGATAGCCTGACAATTAATTGGTATAACGCAAATTAATAAACCACATTATCCTTTATAACCCTGAACAAAATAAGAGATAGCCTGAGTAGCCTGTCAGAGCAGGCTCATCTTGGAAATCAGTGCCCTTGACTTACTGGTAATCATACTAAAATCTACTTTTTATTAATAAAGGCTGCATAAACCTTTATTACAATTATACACCTAGATTGCAACATTTTTTGTCCAACCAACAGCATTATTAGCCTACTGTACACCACTTTATTTAGACATCACCATTGCATTGAAAGTAAATCCTAAAGATTTTCGAACCCATGCTATTTGCAGTGCAGCAGCTGAGTCTAACTGACGTTTCGTGTTTTTCACCAGAGGGGGGCGCCAGTGTATAAACTTCACTGCAGCAGGATCCTTGTGTAATCTGGAGGCCGATGCCGATACACCATCGCGTGCTGCAGATATAAACAATGATGGGATGGCCAGTGCCTTACCGCAGCTGGTGTTTTTTGCCAAGAACATTTTATCCTAACATCATCATAGCGAAAACGAGAACATACTGCTATTATAACGATGTCTGCAGCTGGTTTCAAGCTGTTCTAACAGACAGCCTGTATGGCGCAGGCCAGTGGTTGAGAAAATCCACATGGTTCGCTCAAACAAGACACACTCCTTATATTAAGGAGACATTGCAACATGAGTTTGTTGTTATTGCTGCTGCCTTTAAATTGGATTTCACTGCCAAGACGGATCTGACCTCTGTAGGTGAAATGATATAAAGATATCACATTTAAATTAGAATTTTAAATTGTAGCCAAGCGCACAACTGAGTGATACACATGCGCCTACTCTAAATATATACTGTTTGTGTGGGTATAAATACATGTTTGTGACGAATTAGCCATCACA
Source organism: Hollardia meadi (assembly GCA_037974645.1). NCBI lineage: Eukaryota > Metazoa > Chordata > Actinopteri > Tetraodontiformes > Triacanthodidae > Hollardia > Hollardia meadi. Next base: position 3,959,480 of record JBBPCS010000878.1, read on the forward strand.
AATGAATTTTTGGATAAAAGTAAACGCACAGCGTCTCCGTGTCACACTTGTGCGCCTCATCATCGCCGCGTTCAGGGTTGAAACGCGTGTAATGGGAAGCACTACCTCCCTCCTTCATGCGTAAATTATGTAGGGCAGGACGGCAATGCTGTGCTACCTCCATTTGAGAAAACCCGGCCGGTGAATGTGAGAGGAGGGGGGGAGGACAAAAAGAAATCACCAAAGCCAACCTCGTCTTCAACCTGCGTTTGACAGAAACGCAGTAGCGCATCACGACTTGTCTAGTGTGAAGCCAAGGAGAAGAAAAGATGGACATCACGGATCAAGGAGCTCAAATGGAGCCGCTTTTACCAACGGTAAGACTAAACAGACGCTCTATTGTTGTATTTATGTTCAAATTCATGTATTGTGACTTTGACATTTGGACAAATATGAATGGACCGCCGCTCATCAGCTCATGTAGCCTAAATTCTCTTTAGAATAAACCAGGCACAGTTTGGAAGAAACGTCCCATCAATCTATGATTCATATTCAATACCTCTGTTTTGTAAAAATGACTGCATATCCTGACAAACATGGATGCTGCGCACCATAAATTGGCAAAATTGATCTTTTCGCCGTGTAGGCCTACACACTTGATATTTGAGCTTTTTTTCCCACCACAAACGCCTACACCTTCAAACAGAAGGCATTTGTTATGCACTGTACAGGTTGATTTGATACAAATAGCAGCTATAGTAACTCATTTGAACCCTACTGTTTGCATAAGGCTCCTTAATATGCATTTCAGACAAATCATATGATTTACCAGTCCGCCCAGTTTTTACACTCCGTGAAAACCTGCTCTCAAGCTGTTGCTTTATAGTACTGCAGGTCTAATATGTTCCACTGACATTAGAGCATGTTAGATCCTAACAGTGAGAAGACATTGGGAGGTATATAGCCTACCTCATCAGTTGGATGCAACAAGCTCACTGTCTTTTCATCCTTCCACAAGGAGCTTCACTGGATTATTGTTTGTAACCCTTTTTGCCTATGTATTTAGTAATCAGATTGTCTCAAATGTGATGTCCCTCCCTTCCTTTGAAATCAACATCTGTTAACCTGAGAAATAGAGAGATACATAGGCATCCCAAAATCTTCTGTGTATCACATGTTGGTGGAGTACAACAGGAAGCATTTTGTGTCCCCTCACGCCAGAGCCCAGTGAAACCCCCTGGCAGAATATCAAACAAGCTAGTCTCAAACATAACACATTGAGCCACTTGAAGGCACATCCTACTTCTGCAACCAGCCTCCCCTCATTAGCATTCAGGTGAGACTGTGCCGAGAAGGGGGGGGGGGGGGTCTGCTGCCTTGGCCATAGGAGCGAGACAAAATTTGTTTGCTTTGTGCTCACCATGTTTAAAAGCAACGATTGCTCCGGAGGCAAATCAATAGTCTCCTTGTTTGCTCTATTTGTGGATGTGTTACATGAGGACTTAATTTTCCAGAGCTTACAGTGAAGCCAGATGTGGCGTGGGATGGCTGTTCTGTTTCCCCTGCAGTCTCAATGCAGTGTGGTTGCTTATCCTGTTGTTGAAGCTCAGTTCCCCTGTCCCTCCGCCTACACGGCAAGCAAATGCGTTGTCATGGTTTCACTAGGATATGTATGGGTATGTGAAGTGATAGCATGGTGAGAATCTCTGGCACTCTTCACTAGATAATAACTGACCTGCTGTACCCCATTCTGCCAGGTTACCAGGTTCCTATGGTCAAGCATGAGAGTATGTTTAATTCACAGCAGGAAGGACTGTATCTGAATGCAATGCATCATTGCCAACAAGTTTACTCCATGTTAAGGATTTTCTTAATGGAGCATCTGGAATGAATAAAATATCCACATGCCTTGCTTTTGCCCTGTTGGCTGATTTCTTGTTCTTTTGACTTGCAGCAGCAAAGTTCCCAAGAAAATAAAGATGTGGTGAGTACATCTCTCATTTGCTTGCTCTGCCCTGCAAAAATGTCATATTGATTTGCTCAGTATATCAATGATAACTGAATTTAATGCACTTGTTAAAGACCAGTTAAAAAACACTAGGATACAATCTGAAAATCTGTAGCAAAAGCAATTATATAAGAAACACAAAGGACAAGGCAAGAATAATAAAAACAAAGGTCACAAGAAATAAACCGACTTGTTACATTAAATCAAGTCTTAAAAAGGTCACTGGTGGGAACACATTTGAAGTACTAGTACTTTACTATGCCTATATTATTATACCACTTCTTCTACTACTAAAGCTCCAAAAAACAAATAAAATTTCTGCAGCAGAGCTTTGCTTTTTCTTCTTTTCTCTCCCATTGATCATCTCAAAACCCCTCAGATTTATCTTGTGACCTTTTGGATGGGCCTGACGCTTAGATTGGGAACCACTCGACTATACATTACCGTATATAAAGTCATTAAAAGTAGCTCCAACTCAAGCAGCTGTGAAATGCGGCTTACATATTGATGCATCAGTACAGTATTAACATTAATGTCAGATATAATCAGTCACAGGGGACATTTTACCATTCTGTTGATCTGAACTTTTACTTCTAATGAAGTGTTTTTACATTGTTGCATTGGTACTTTTACTTAAGTAAATGATCTGAATTCTTCTTCCACTACTAAAGAACTAATTAAAATTTAAAATTGTAAAAGATATCAGGCAGGCTGTTCTATTTACCTGATGACTCTGACGGATGAAGTGTGATCACATTTTGCTCTTAATCCATCTTTTGTATAATTTATAATCTGCATTAATATTGCACAGCTGTATTTGGTTTGTATCTTCAATTAGCCGGCTTGTTTAGCAGATGTCATGTATTTTTAGATCACAATTGTAAAACATGTCACTTTGCATCTGGCAGCCATGCAAGGCTGAAGACACGCTGGGCAAATAATAATAGATAATGGGAATTAAGTGAACTGGGTTCTGAAGAGCTCACAGCATAAGAGTGCAAGCAGACAAATGAGCCAGCCGCAGAGAAGAGATTTGATGCATGCATGTCATCTGCTCTGACAAAATATTGCTTATGCAACTGTGGGCCGTGAGCCAGACTGAGGACAAGGCTGAGTACATAGTTTCTGCAATTGGCCAAACTGGTAAGACTTACTTTGCTAGAACTTAGTAAATATTGTGAAGAGGCAGGGATATTTGTCACCCTTGTTCTTTGATCACTACATTTGTAACCCTTGTACTCTTTTGTAGTAGTAGATTATTGGAATTTAAGGATACACTGTGGGTAAGAGCGGTATTAAATTTATGATGTGTTCAAGATATATGTAAACGTAAAGGTGCATTTTGTGATACATAAGTTATGAGTTTAATTGTCAAGCAAAAACAGCTGATGTTACCATGATGCACTCAAGTGTCATAAATAGATCGTCTCAAATTTAACCTTTCAACCTTGAAAGAACAAAATTTCTTAATTTACAAACAAACTTATTAATTTTCACATTACCCAACAACCATGTTTTATTTGACATGGTCAAGAACTCAGAACTCAGTTTGTTCTCTGCCAGTTTTGATTCTTTTTGACTTACCTCTTGTACCTCGTTTGACTTGGACTTATTTGAGTTTTTTGAATTTGTCATAACATTCCTACCGGTCTGAAACTATTTTTAAAAAACGTGGAATTTTATTGATGTTTTCTTTAATTTTGCACTAGTATGAAAAGTGTAGGCGACTGACCTGTGGGACCTTGTGCATGGAATACTGTCACACTTCTATACACCAGTTAATTAGTCAATATCTTATGCATTAGCTAAGTAATAATGTACAACAAGATGTCCCATAATAATAAAATAATGGACAATGTGTAGACAAATCCTTTATTTTACCTTATTTCCGGCATGCCTCAGCCACCACTCACAGGGAAAGAAAATGTAGGTTTTATGAGTTTGCTTTGGTTGATGGAGTCTGTTTAACATCCTTTGTGTACCCTGTGAGTTAGCTAGTATAGCATTAAGTGTTGTTATCAATGCTATGGTGAACCTGCAGTTTAATATACTTTGAGCACTGAAGCTCAGTGAGTAAACTGTTGACCATACCCTTGTTTGAATTGTCCTTGTACAGGATTATAATGAACACCTGACTGTAGTGTCTATTGCTATAGAAGGCTACAGAGAGAGATCTCTTTGCAGGTCTTGAACTCTTGACTTGAACTGGACTGGACCTGGTCCTGGATTTGACTTGGGTTTGACTGGTGTGGTCCTAATTACCACCCTGACATAACAGCAGGCTGGCTGCCAGGCTGTCCAGTTAGGGCTGGTTGATTGGATGGGTTGGAGAAGATCAGTGAGAACAGAAGGAGGAAGTCTGCTGGAGCTGCTTGGGCTTGTTCTTTTGAGCGTGGTGTTCTTGGATCAGTGTGAAATCTCTATTTGATTCAGTGATCCAACTGTGCAAAACTGGCAGGCAGGCAGGAAGCCTCCCCACCGCAGTTCGGAGCCTAAACCGGCTGTGCTCCTTTCCATGGTTAATTATAGCAGTGTCAGTGGAGAGGAGGATGAGGAGGCCATGGAGATAGGTAGAAGGAGAAGGTACAGAGCTGGATGGAGACTGTGGGAGACAGATGGTAAGATGAGGAGAGAGAGGCACATAAAAATTAGATTGTGTAGTTCTTAGTGTGTTTTTGCTGTCTCATCTTCACCTGTGAATGTCACAAGTCAACTTTTGGAAAACCAGATGACATAAACCAAACAGACAGCATTATTGTAATTTGACAGTCATCTCAGGCAGTGCAGCAAAAATAGTTGCTTGTTCTTTGGGATCTGTTTCTAGCACACCATGCTTCGCTCACAGTTTCGCTGACAATGCAGTACAGCCAGAGAGCAGCTTCTGTGCCTCAGGTAGGTTGTGCATACACACATGTACTTAAAGATGCACATATTGTATATAGTAAGACTGCTCACTGCTTCCTCTACTCGAGGTGTGTGGTGACCATGGCACATGTAGCTGTGACGTGTACCGGGACTGTGTGAAGCTCCTTGTGGAAGATGGTGCTATTTGACTCCCTGCGACCCAAGGCTTGTCTTAGGCAACAGAGCTACAGAGCTTGGAGGCTCAGCAGAGCAGAACTGTGCACAGCACAGCATCAGTGATGTCAGAGCGCTAATCTCTCTGGGGGATTGGCGGATGGACGTTTGTCAGAAACATTTGATGCTACCCTGGATGAAAGCCGTTGGAGGCAGAGGGAGAGGCAGAGTCGGAGCTGTGCTGAGCTCCCTACTTTTGTCTTCATGTTGTGTTCGTGGGCTTTCGGAGTGAGGCTGTTGCCATATACCAGCATGGGAAGAGCGGCTGAGGAGAGCGGCTGAGGAGAGGAGAGGGTTGGACTGATAGCCCAACAGAGGAGCTGACTCTGTCTTTGTCCTCTTTTTTTCTCTGACTCTCACATACAATCACCAACACCCACTCTGAGTTTAGAGTGGGGCTCAGGCCCTGAGCTTTAGCCTCTTGTCTTACTATTGCCGCAAGCACAAGGGGAGTTAGCGGGCATCCTGCCCCCAACCTGACAGGAAGCACACCATGCTCTCCGTGGACCACAATAAAGGATTTATTTATCAGGTAGGTTACTCTGATCTTGCACTCAAAATTATTCAAGATGTAATAGGGTGAGCATTTCTTTGACGTTGCTGTTCAAATTAGAAATAGTTAGCCATCACTGAGTTTTGTCGATTTTGGATCATGCAAAAATATACTTTAGTTAACCAGTCACATTTGAGACTTGTTTAGGTAAAATAGTAGCCACAATAGATCAATAATACTTGCAGGAAAAAGCTTGTGTGCGTGATCTTACTGTCTTAAGAAAGCACAATGTTAATACATTTGGCTGCGGAAGGCTTGCCTCCTGTGCTGCAGAGAGGGCCAGTTGTGGTGATGTGCATGCGAAAGGTCCCGGGGAGGTTTGCTGACAGATGGGACTGTCATTCTGGGTCGAGAGAGGAGCTTATACCCGCTGTACTAACCCTGGTGATCTCTGAGGGAACAAAAGGCGAACAAAAGTTAGAAACTCTGGATGTCTTTATGTGTGTCATGCATATAGTTTATTTTTTCTTTCGCAGGAAGTAATTATTAAAGTATTATTATTAAAGTGTTTATTAAAGTATTTTGCCAGTGCAAATCCAAGCAGCTTGTAAAATTGGATAGCCCCTTGCTGTTTTTGAAGGGCAGTGTTCACACTTCTAATCTCTCTACTTTGGACAAGGTTACAGAGAAGTGATGATGTAGAGATGTTCCCAGTGTACTTAGTATATTCTTCCCTGTGATGCTGCCGATGCTGATCTTGCTGCAATTGCCACGGTAACCATGGCCATCTGTAGGGATGAAAACCATGACAACAGAAGCTGTCAGCCAATCACAGAGCTTGTACATTTGCTGTTAATCCATCTCCCCTCTTAGCTAGCTTTAGGCTATAGAATCACTCTGGCTCTTAGCACATTTAGAAAGTCCACTAAAGCAGATTGAAAGTAAATAGACAGATTGGCATCAAAACCAAGACCTATGGATTTTGCATGAAACACCACCTGCTTGGCTATTTTCGGGGCTTACTGTGGAGAATGTATGCAACTTTACTAAATCTGATATGATTTTTAGTGTACACCTCCTGGCCTAGATCTCAAGGTATAATAATGTAAACATTCATCATCCCTGCTGTTGTGAAAGCCTCAGGAGAACATAGTAATGAGGTCGCATCATCTGTTTCCATATCCGAGGGTGATGTGATAATATCCAGATTCCTGGAAAGGAGCCTGTGTACATTATTGAGAATCAATAGGTCTGTGATTTATACTGCCCAAGAAAACCTGACTGTTTTTCTCAGTCAGATTTGCTGTTGACACTTGAAGACATTCTCTCTTTTATTTTATAATGAGTTACATATAAAAGATGGCATCACTGGATAGTTAATATGCCCAGCTAGTGTTGCATTCACTGACATAATTTTTTTTACATTACGTCTTGTGTTTTCATTCCCATGCACTGGTTGAAATCTAACTGCATGAACATAAAAAGACATGAACATTTTAAAAAATTGACTTTCATTTTTTTTGTCCGGCTAATCCTTATTCCAAATGCAACGACTACTGGGTCTCTTAACACTGAAAGCCAAAACATTAGTTTGAAAGCAGTTTTCATCATTTCATTAATTGGCCAGGCTCTGTGACTATGAAGCAGTAATATTTCTTTTTCGCCTTTGTAGAATGGAGTCATGTTCCCTCTGTAGTTTGCTTGCATCTATAAATTGAATACTCAATGATCACAGAATAGGTCTTCAAAGGTCTTTAAAGTGTGGCTGAATTTCAATAATAATAATAATTCCAGTATGGATCTGATGTGGGAGCTCCCTGCCCTTCCAAGCAGCAAATATAACCCCCCGGGGGTAGAGAACAGAGCAGGCATCAGTGACACCAAAAATGACATTGATTAAGTCAGACAACATAAAAAGAAGGAGCTGGGGTGGAGGTGGGTTGCAAAGCGGCTTGCAGAGGAAGCAGGAAGAGTAGACAGGCCAGAGTATTAAATAGCGCGCCCTGTATGAGAATTGCCAATTGGATGCATAGAAGGGGATCAGCTGATGTGGGCTGGCTTTGAGACCAGCTGATTTAATGAGATTGTGCGCTGAGCTTGACTTCCGTGGCCTGCCTGAACTAATGCCAATCTGTATGATTTTTTGCCCGCCATTAGTGGCGCACTTGACAGAATTTTAAGCTTAGTGCACCTTGGGACTCTGGCCTCATGTTAATACGTGCACAGGCTTGTACCTTCAACTTTTTACCCTAATGTATTTTCTAACACACTTGTTCATGTTTTGGACTGATGATTTAGCCAGGAGAGTTTCATGCTGACCCGAGCTGAAGAAGCACTCCAGCTGTGAGTCACGTGTAACATTATCTATGGGAAAAATGAACTCTGTTAGACCCTCACTACCTCCTAAATGCCCTCGTCTTTCACTGTCCACACCTCCAGCTTGTAATGACATCATTAGAGTTTAAAGTTCCCTTCAGAGCCACAGGAGACTGTTTTCACAGGCTAAGCAGTGCTCTTCATGATGAGTAAAATGAACCTCATGTGTAAAATTGGTTCTCTGTTAAATGAAAATGTAGTTGATGGTCGTTAAATGTACCCTCCAACAACTTGTGCATTCACACAAATAACATGAGTCAGCAAAGTCAGTCTCCTATTGATTGTCACTACAGTAGCTCCAGGCCATACACTGCTATGACAAGCAAAATTGCAGTCTAACATTCACTCTTCAGCTGTGGCAGGGTGGTCTACATGTGAACGGACGATGACTGGGCTGTCGGATTGCAAGAGTTTCAATTTAATGGCATTCACCTTTAACTGCACTCTAACCAAGAGGTCAGAGTCAGGAGGAAACTGGAGGACATTGTTGAGGAGATTTAGAGATGCAACTGCAAGATGTGGTGAAATTTTTCGAGTTGTGTTTTTGGAGCAGGATGCTCAAAAAGCAGATACATTTCAGGTCACTTTCACTGTTGGCTGGGTTTATCTTTGGAATGTATCAGTTGAAAATACACCACAAGATGTTGTGTACAGGAGTGCACAGTCCCATGTAAGGTCAAAAACAATGAACAGTGCTTTGACTGCAGTTGTTAAGATTATCATTCAGGAATGTGCCGGTGAAAGGACAGGTGATTCTATTTGGATATTTCTTAATTTCTTGCTTTCCCACGATAGCTGAATCTTCTTCCACTTACCAGTGGTCACCAGATGTGTTTACAAAAGCGAGGGCGGTGGCTGTCTGGTGATCCCAAGGATCACTGGCTTTGTTGTCCCTTTTGGGTCAATCACTTGATCCTCCAAAGGCACTGTTAAACAATGTCAGACATGAAACTCATTAGGAAGAGTGGTCAGGGAAGCGGATTGCACGTGTAGCAGCCTGAGGTGTGTAATCAGGTTTTGAAAGGTGGCAGATTAATTGGTTTAGAAATGCCTCCAGTGCTTCACTTGTATAGAATTTATCTGGCTGGCCCCTGTCTAACAAACGTTTTGTAGATTGACTAAAAAGTCTGCTGTAATGGTGCTTTTAAGTGCAATTGGTTGTTAGTGTGTGAATTCAATGCCTTCTGCAGCCCCCCAGTACATCCAGCTCGGTTACGACCACAACAAATAATATATCAACCTATCAACCTGTGGGAAACCTGTGCATGGCCTCACCTGCTTGGAAACTTGTAACTCTAGATACAGTACTTTCAGGGAGGCCTGTTCTGTAGAGGGGAACACTGGTGGTAATCCTGTGAGGGATTTTGGTGTTGGTAGAGATTTGTTTTATCACCAAATGTTTTGTGGCTTCCAAGAAAAATAGACTGGGAGTTTTATTGTAAAGTCTGGGTCTCCTTAGGAAAAGTGAAAGACTGAAAATACAAACTTCCTTTATTCAGGCTATAGAACTAGGCATATATGGTATGCTGGAGAATCACTTTTGCCTATAAGAGTACTAAGAGTACCCCACCAATTTATCATTACACTTCTATAACAGACTCACAATAGAAAGTAAAAAAAAAAAAAAGAGAACCAGAGAGATCATCTTTTTTATTCCATGCATTCTTCTTCCAAATGGCAGTTTGGTCGCAGGTTCAGGTTTGTTATGCTAGTAGCGGCTAATGTAGCATGGAGCTAGCCTGCTATCCTCAAGCAGAAATGAGGAGCGGACGTCTTTTTAACTCCACAACTCCAGATTTTTTTCATTTTCAAACTTGTGGTCTTCAGCCACAATTCATGCTGACTCAAGTGACATCACTTGAGGACATTAATCAGACTTCACACAGCTCCCTCTGGAGACACAAGTGACTTAAGTGTCACCAACGTTTGTAGAACTGCTGGTTTTAGGTTTTGTTGAGCACACATCAATAGAAAAGTTAGACATAAGTTAAAAAGTAAGTTTTAAGACCCTGAGAGCTTATTTTCCCAATCAGCTTCTTATAAATGATGGGTTCCTAGATGTTCACACAACTTTCTACCAAAGTTAATTTTGCATGAAAGATTACTGTATTTCTTGCATTAAAGCAGCATCTGTGGACATAAGTGGGAGGGCTTTAAAGGCATCATATTCTTTGTCTGAAACATGGTAAAATGTAGCGTAACAGCAGCAAATAATAAAAATTGCGTAGATTAGCTAACATTAGCCACCATAAGCTACTATATAAATATATAATAAATTTAAGTTTTAATTTGTAAGACGGAGATTGTCTTTCTTATTTCATAAGATTCCCAGTCGTGCTTTCAAGCATACATCCACATATGAGTTTCTCGACTCTGTTTCCTACTAAGGAATCCTTATATAGATAGAAATAAAACTAAAAGCGAATCTCATTCTACCTACTGTAAATTGTTGGGATAGAATATCTATGCTAGTGCAGGATATTGACTCTAAGCTCTACAGCACACATCTACAGAATGTCCATTGAATCAAAATCAGATGAAGTCCAATGTCAAGCCTTTCTCAACAAGGTCACGATGCTCTACTTAACCATCACTGCACGAATGCTTGCACTGTGCGCACATACATGAACACACTCTCTTAACACTGTGTGACATTAGAACATCCTCTGGTCTTCGGTTAGTTTCCAGGCCTGAAGCCTTTTGCTCCTCTTCCCCTGTGCTCATTCATCCACACTGCTCCTCCCCATCACACCACTGGCTGCAAAGGGACTGTATGCATTAGCGGGCCTATACATAATGTGTCTCCCTGTTTGTACAGTACATGTGCAGCATTACATTATGCAAGTTTGTGCATGCTATTTGCTGCACATACATATATCGTGTGTGTAGGATTACACTGACACAAACGAACAAATAACTTGTAAAGTAAAGAGGCTTATGATGAAAAAAGACAATAGAAGATATTGACAAAATATGCATTCATATTATTAGTCTGTCTCTATTCGTTCATGCCTGGTCACATGTCTACCCCTCCCCCACATCCCCATCCTGAATCCCCTGGGGTCTTGGTCACGTGCTCTGTGCTCCCGTTCCCCCTGAAGCCTTCCTCACCGACCAGCGGACCAACCGAGAGACGCCTGATGTAATTCTCTTTACCACGCAGGGCCCTCCATCACTGATCCCATGGTCAGAGACAAGGTTTTATCCTGCCGTAAAGGCTGGCAGATTAATTTCAACTCAGATTGGTGAGCAATGATGCAGCTCTCTTGGCTGGTCTGGGGTCAGCATCATGAGGTAGAGAAACTAGTGTCTAAAAATAGAAGCAGGGACCTGCAGGAAGTAGATTCTGGCACATCTGTCATAATGAGCAGGGTAAAGCTTTGTTTGGGACAGAGCAGAGAGGGGCATAGCATCAGATAAATCAGACAAGTAAAAGATAGAAACCCATTAGGAAGAGGAGGTGGATTTCATTCTTTCTAATTTGCTATTTTCCCCTTTGTTTCAGAAAGCCGGCCAAGATTGTAAATGCAACTAGTTCAGATTCAACAGATCCCACGAAAAGGGCAACTGAGTAAAGGAAAAATGCCCATACTTACTGTATCAAGAAATAGTAGAATATAGCATGTACATGGCAGGAAAATGTATTCCTCAAGTAAACACAGCTTGACAGTGATGAGAACTATTTAGATATTTAGTCTTTCAGGAAGTTTTAAATAATATACAATATCACAACATTATAATTCAGTCACACAAAACAATTATCACACTCGCACTAATTACAATAATTATATTAAGCAATAATTAAACATTATTAAAGATATTAGTAAGTAGAACTTTAAAGTCCCTCAGAGGAATGAATGTAACTTGACCGACAGGTGTGTCTTGATTCCACCATACTCAGACGCTCATTAGAGACTAAGTCTCCTGAGCTGGTACAGAGTTGAGGTCAACATATATTGGCTCATTTTTGTTAGTCGTAGCTTCAGTTAAAGAAGAACAGAGTCTGGTTTCCAACTGCCTGGACTTACAGCTTCTTCACACGATCAGTAGACAAGACCAATAAAACAATATCTGCAAAGTCAAACTTTCCATTTATTAAGCATGGCAGAGAGAGATAGAGTACCCAGGTTTCTGAAACCAAGATATGGTGGATGTACATGTGCAAAAACCTGACGAGTGCTTGTGAAAACACTGAATTATTGAAAATGAAGATAACAAACTAAAATTATTTTTAACAGTATTATTTCATCAGTAGTTAACCACAAGCTTGTCATCAAGTTTTTTCCTCACAGTGAAATACGACTGCACTGTTTCTGTTCCTCACATATATGTGTTACAGCCTGCCTTTCATATTCAGTGCTGCAGTGACCACTGCAGTGCTAATGCAGGGCAGGATAGCTATTGGGGACTTGATGTCTGTCACAGCACTTGTTAGACATCTGTTAGATCAGAGGAGGTTACACACAGTTAGCCTGATTCAATATAATGCAACAGTGGTTTTAAAATCCTCATCCTGTTGCGTGGTGGTACTCATGCTGTGGCACTGAATTGCTACTAGCTGTATTTATTTATATGTGTGTAGTTCTCATGGGTCGGGGATGGGGAGATACACTGTGCTACTGAGGCTGAGGGAGTTCCCCTGGGGACCTGCAGGGCCAACCAGCAGTGCCAACCCCCTGCTCTGCTCCCAGGCTTGTCATGAACACTCACATCTTTGCTGTTGTCACTACCCACAGGGCAATAAAATATAGGAAATTAATCTGTTAGTTGGCTAGTTTGTCAGTTATTTATTCAGTTATTTTGGCCACCCTGTAATTGGGATATTACCTGTCTTGAGTGCTGATTATGTGCATAATTCCTCACACAGCAGATATAATGCAGTGGTCAGTCTATGTCTGTGGAGGGTTGGATCAAAGTGAATTAGAATGCAGAGACATGGACAATAACAAAATGAACACATTAAGAAAATGTCCATGTCTTTCAGATTACCATTAACTCTCTGTCAGGGAAGTCTGTCTACAGGGACTTGATAATGAATTACCATCTGGGCCTGTGTACTGTATGAGTGCTTGCATGTCTTGCTCCTCTATAGAGTAAGCCCACGATTTCAGCTCTTAGCATCTGTCCACACCCTCCTTTGATGCTTTGGCTTGTTTCTCACATGGTTGTCCATGTGTGTGGACGTGTGTGTTTTAGTCCGTGTGTGTAGAAGTGTGTTGTACTATTGCTTAATCTCCCAGGATCAGAGATTGATGGCTGGCATCAGCCACCTTTAGCCTGTCACAATGCTGTATATACCCCATGCCATGTGTTACAGTATAGTGTAGCGCTCAGTGTTTTAGAGCAGGACCTTTACATTTCTGTTAATTTTTTATAATTCTGAAGAGGTATTTGTTGTAGCAAGTAGGAAGATACAGTTGGCGATTTTCAATTAAAAAAGCTGCTGATTCAGATTCTGTTGACTGGGTAAGAAAAGCTGCCAAATTACTTTATTTTGAGTCTGTTTTTGAACACAAGGGTCAGACACAGCCTTAAATGTACCTATACTGCCCAGTGAAATCAGTAGCAAGTTAAAGGCACACCTGAGTTAATTTCAAGGATTCAGGATTAGACGACAAGGTTGAAATAATACATCAACACCCATGTACATATTGACAACTAGACAACCCTAACCCCTGACCCTGAAGTGAAAGACACCCTAGTCAGATTATATACAGACAAACCATGCAATATGAAACAAAAAATTGAATTTTAATGTGCTTCACCTAAGTCACAACCTATTGTGAGTGTTTAAGTGTGTGTGTGTGTGTGTGTGTGTGTGTGTGTGTGTGTGTGTGTGTGTGTGTGTGTGTGTGTGTGTGTGT
>JBBPCS010000878.1:3973377-4011231 GCA_037974645.1 Hollardia meadi
GTGTGTGTGTGTGTGTGTGTGTGTGTGTGTGTGTGTGTGTGTGTGTGTGTGTGTGTGTGTGTGTGTGTGTGACATGGTCTCAGTTCATTATAAGTGAAGGATGTGGTGTCCAGGGCCGTCTTACACCAGTGTTGGGATGATTGATTGTAGCATGGGTAGGACAGATATCTCTCTTATAAGCTTACTCAAAGAGCGATTTCCAAGTTTTTGTCTTTGTTATCACTGTCTAATTGTTTAACAACCTAAAACAGCTTAACTTTATCCACAGCACTGCATTCTCATTTCACTTAATTAAATGTTTATTTGATAGAGACATTAGCTACATTAGATTAGATAAATACATTACACATAGAGAATGTAACAACAATTATCCCAATGTGCAACTTGTACAACTAGTATGGGAAAATTGAGACTGCACAAAGAAGAAAGAACGATCTAGAGAAAACAACATACAAAACTGAAACAAGGGGCCAAATGGAAAAGGAAGCTTACTTTAGTATGGAAAAGATCTTCCTACATAATACACAAATAATAGGTGTATAATAATAATAAGGTTGGTTTATTCAAAAGATGTTGTCATGCTTTATTTTTTAATCTGTGTTTCTTTCTGTTTTATTATCAATAAATTATCAATATCTATTGTCAATAAATTAATCTATCTTGTTCTGTCATGTGTGTGCCATTGTCAGCTACTGATACATTACAAGTGGTGTCCCATTTCCTAGGTAAAGATTTCAGGCCCTACCTCTTGTAGCTCCGCTCTGAAGGGCCATTACCCATCAGAGGGCACTCCAAAAGTAGTTGTAGGGCCAAAGGAGAGGAATTGGGCTTGGCAATGACTCAATGTTAAATAAAGCTTCTGTTACAACACTAATGACCTAATGCAGGACATGTACACGGTCAGGAGACCTGCAGCAAATTCACTGCGGACGTCTAGAGGGCAGAAAAGACATTATCCAACTGATAAAACTAGACTTGTAACAAACACAGCCATGCAGAGATGTACTTATAGAGACTGAAGCAGGAGAGGAGTGAGAATGATGGAGGAGGTGTCACCACGATCGCGTTTTGTTCTGGTGTTCATGTCGTGCAGCTCTCTAGACAGCAGGGCTTTGAATTGTGCGACCTGAGGAAGCCATCTTTCTATAGCAAGGCTAAAACTATCAATATCACTGTCCACTGGCTTAAATGATCATGCCTGGACTACACCCTCAGGGTAAGGTTTGGTTTTCAGTAACACATATCTTGAGGCTTGAGGGCATCTGTTCAAAACAATCAAAGGAGCTGAAAAAGCTCTGATTGGTGCAGACACGCAGGCATGTAGGGTTGATTTTTACAGTAGGACTGACAACTTTGCTGTGTAGCAGTATTTCTATTTAAATTTTTGCAGAATCTGATGATATGCAATTTTCCATCCTGGTGCAAAACAACTGAAAACACTACAAATGCAAGCCAGTGTTTCCATTAAATATTAAAAAGCAGACTAAGCATGCAGTCCCTCTTTCATTTTTCAAGGTCAGAGCCATTTATAGCATGGAGTAACGAGAAGAACACTATGTTGAATCTATTAGCACCAGTCCCTCCCTTCACTCTACACATCCAGCGTCTGCAGTTGCTCAAGTCGGTGTGAAATCCGTCTTGCCAGAGGTGTGGGTGTCGGAGCATTCCCATGATTTAAGGTGAACGCACAACGATGCATTCATGTTAAAACCATGACTCAAAAACAGTGTAATCTGGCACTCAGCAGATGAGCTTTTTTTTTTTTTTTTTTAATCACGATTGGCTGCCTTTGGTTGCCATGGTGGCGGTCGGAGGAAGTTAGCCTTCTCTGTGAGTTTCTCTGTGTGCGTGTGTATTTATTTGAGGACACATCCTCCCACTAG
Organism: Hollardia meadi; assembly: GCA_037974645.1. Classification (NCBI taxonomy): domain Eukaryota; kingdom Metazoa; phylum Chordata; class Actinopteri; order Tetraodontiformes; family Triacanthodidae; genus Hollardia; species Hollardia meadi. The sequence goes on from JBBPCS010000878.1 coordinate 3,975,261, forward strand.
GCAGGGGTGGTGGTGGTGATGGTGGTGATGGTGGTGGTGGTGGTGGAGGGGGGTGCTCTCAGTGTGCTCTTATGTAACAACTTGTAGCATTTAGATGAAATATGAATTTTGCTTCACAGAGGACATGCTCCTGAGACGGACTCAGGTCCGAGATCTTAAGTAATTATTATGTGTAAACTCTCTATATATGTTAACCTTTTTTCATATCTTTTTTTGTGTGTATCTACATCAGAGTAATATTAAAAATGTAAAATATTCATACTCTTTATCTCCGTGTGTCTCTTCTAGAGAACTGATGAGGAGGCAGTGGTGGACCGCGGGGGCACACGCTCCATGCTCAACACCAACTTTGAGAAGGAAGAACTAGAAGGTAACTCCCATAAGTGATAATTACTATTCACGTTTACACAATTAGTGGGTATTATTGCAGCTGCATTCTGTATTTTCAAAGAGAAGATTAAAGAGTTTTTTTCTCATAAAGTTTCCCCAACAACAAAGCGAACTTTACATGTAAAAACAGAGTACCCCTACAAAAATACTATTTGCAAAACTACCAGAGTTTAATAGCAGAAGTACTGTCAGCAAAACTTACTGATAGCAATAATAACTCTGTGTCCACCTGTCTAAATCAAATGGATATTAGGTGTTGATGAGCATCAAAGAGAGCGGGCTTTATTCTCTGCACATACTGTATGTTGACATCATCAGCATTTCATACATCATCAAATAGACAGTTGCCCATTACTCACCAACAGCATCCTGCATTGACACAAGCTTATTCTAAAAACTGTGTTCACTGAACACAAACTGATCGTATAAAAAGTTCTGTTCCAGGGTTTACCTGTCAAGATTGTTTTATTTTTTTTATTTGAAACTTGTAGTCTTCAGGCGCAATTGACTGCTGACTCAAGTGACATCACATGTGGACATTCATCAGACTTCACACACATGGTACCCCACAACACCCCAGACTTTGATGTGAAAAATCAGCTTTACTGTACGTAACATGAGAGATCCCATTGAAATTGCTTGCGTAACAGAGATAAATTCAGTATAAGGAACAGAAAAATAAATATTTTAAGTAAGATTTTGGTGACTTAAAATACAACCTTGTGGTTTGCTAGCCAGAATAATGTTTATTCAAACCGAGCATTTAAGAAGGTTTAATTTTTGGATGTAATGTCTTTATTGTAACAAATATTTGAATGGATGAAAGTGGATTATCCAGATCACACCCCAGGATGCTATGGAGCCTCCTTATTTGTGCTTCATTTTTGCACTTTATTTGTGCTCACTGCTTTTGCTGCTACTATCTCCCCCCCTACACATACAACTCAGTGGAGCTGAAGTTGAGGCACATTGTCTGGGTGTTCCTGAATGGTACGTCAGGAAACAAACAGGTGCATTGTTTCATTTAAGTGTATGTTATAAGAAAAGCAGAATTGCTTCCTCTGTCAGTGTCCGCTGTATTTTTGTTGCCAGGCAACGTTCGCCCAGGCAAAGATGTCACTCTTTGATTCTGACACTCTGCCGGTGAGACAGTGCTTTTATCTGAAGGACCCTCATCTTCGAATGATGGCCGCCGTAATGACTAGCTCCCTGTGGTAGCGCTGACAATGCGTCCACAGTTATCTCACCCCAAGCTGTACAGCTCCTTTCAACAGTCTCTTGCCCCCTCATTGTCATACTCTGTCACATTTGAGATAAAAGAAAAAGATTATCATGACATTATCTGTTTCCATTGAGATTCCATGGGGATCCTGAGCCCCGATTGGTTTACAACAGCATGTTTGAGTTCAAAAACAGCAGCAGGGGATAAGTTTGGTGATTGTCTATATCTTTCTTGCTGTTGACAATCCCATGAAAAAAACAAACCCAACAATAAATGTATCCTACTAACAAGTATTGTGTATGCATCATTGCCTGATAGATTTTATTCTTCTGTGCCACCGAGCTCCATTGTTGTCCAAATACATTGATGGGTGACATTAATGGGAAACATGTCCTTCATTAGCATGAGCCCACACACTGTAGTTTATATTGGCTCAATCCCACATACACTGTCCTGCTGCTGTAAATACTCACTCGAGCAACAAATAAAAGAAAATTAAAAATTTTAATCTTCAGCAGGAGCCAATGGGCTTGGAGTGAGAGTCACAGATAGGGAAGTCAAAAAATACTGAGAGATGGACTAATACAGGTAGTTTCATAGGATGTGTTGACAAATATTGAAAAATATTGCCACCCTTATCCTTTAAAAAATATAATTAATCACCTGCAATATGAGGGCTAATATCCCCCTGACATGAAGTTGCCCTAGTCAGTTGCCACAGCCGCTTTGCAGACATCAAAATGTTAGCCTAATTTATGTATTATATGATATTTGAATATAGGTTTTTTTGTCTGGAGAAGTCATAGTCTAGTAACTGCAGCTATGAGAATTAATTTAGAACAGCAATTATGCTGCTACGGCACGTCAGAGCCGTATAGCTGGAGCCAGTTGTGTGAAGAGAATGCACAAGCCCCAGCCAATCAGAATTCCTTGTAAAGCAGTACATACATGAATACACACTTGAGGATATGGAACACCAAAACTCAGCACGTCACACACTGCTGCATGAATTCAAGCCTTGACTGACTGAGAGCCACTGAGACGTGGCGACAGAAGAAAAGGAGAAAAGACATTCTGTGACATCAGCAGTAGTTCAGGCCTGGGGGGTGGCGAGCTATTTTTGTATAGGCCCCCACTCATGAGTCAAGACTGTCTACTCAAGTTCACGAGTCCTGACTCAGGAGCTTTAAAGCTCTCACGGTCCGTTGTTATGTTTTTCCTTGCACACCTTATTGTTCCTGTCTGCTGGAATGTGCCATTTATTGTGAAATTGTGCAAAGTCAGTCTCTCCTCTTTCCTCTGCTCCTGACATACATAATTTACACAATGCTAACAGCAATTTGCTCTGGATGGACGTCTACAGCAGTGCACACTCTGACAAATACACTCCCAAGTGGCAAATACAGTTTGACATATAGTTAGTTTTCTCATTACTTTTCTCTGAGACCTCACATAACCTATGCCTTGTGTTCCTGTTGGTGGGAGGTATTGAGTGAGTGGCTCTTCTCAAATGCTGTGATGTCACTGTGCTCTTAGGTGACTCATGTTATGTCTGTGCTCTGCTTAAATGTGATTAGTGCACTATGATGTGATTAGCCGCGTCTCCAAGCAAGTGAAAGCAATTGAGGGAATTCATGTGGCATAGACAAAATTAAAATATTCTCATTGTAACTCTAAAAAAAAACTAAAATTTTTTTCTGAATCTGCACAAAAGGCTTAACTTGAGCTAGGATTTAACTTTGAAGGCTAAAGAGATTCCCAAAAGTTTTTCTATTACAGATTCAAGAGTGGAGGTTTGGTTTTATTAGTACAGTATCTACAAGCGTATACAATTAATATAAATGGTATTTAATTTCTTTTATAAATTTTTATCATGCAGTAAATAATTGCTATATACCAATTATAATGTACTAACCTAATAATCACCTATAATGTCCTTAAGAGAGACCTGATACCTGTATGACAAATGTTATTTTATATAAAATAGTGTTTGACAAAATATCAAACTACCAATTTTAACAATAAATAAAAGTCAATAAATAATGGTTTATTTCTATCTAGAGCACTGTCTTCTATTGCAATATCTTTGATTGATGATCAGTTTTAGAGTATTTTTTTGAAATATTATCTCTAAACCCTAGGCTATATGATTTTTTAATCCAAAAATGCACACACTACATTTAGCCCCAACACTTGCCACTGCCTGTGAAGCTGAAATGGTGTGAGCGTCCTGTAGGCGACTCAGAAGAGCATTTTAAGATTTTGATCACCCCAGAGCATGTCTCATTTTGGACAGTAAGAAGACACTGTGGTCTGTAAACTGCAAAAGTGATGGGGACAAAATTATTTTCACAACTGATGGGGACATGAAACCCCATCACCAGTGGAAATCACATCTTGATTAGATTACAGTTTGATAAATGAATGTGGGAATATTTTTGTACAGTGTGATTGGACTCCCTTTAGCTGTGCTGATGCTTTCTCTATGGTAAAAAATAGGTAATGATGAAATAAGGAACCAATTTATCATTCAGTGATGGATCCCATTTTGTAATATCAAGTTGCCATGTCTCATTATGATAGACACTATGGTGCCTCATACTGTGCAGCTGAGGAAGATGAAGAAGAGAACAGGGTGTCCAATAGTCTTGTTTCTGTCCGGCCACTGAGTCGAGGGCGGGAAGGAAGCAGAGGCTGGGCAGCATAAAGGAGGAGAAAGTCAGCTCAGATTATCTTCACGCTGACTCTGTGGATGCACGTACATGCACAGGCACACACATCACACTTTCAGAATCCCAGTCTCATTATCTGTTCTGTATTGATTTAAAATGAAAACGCTGCCAATTCGAGCACAGGCCCTGGAAGGCATGGAGATAATAGTTGATTTGTTGAGTGCTGCTTTTCTGGTTCCACTTAAACTGACTACAGAGTTGCTACATTCGGAGGTGTTTTGATAGTTGTTGTTTCACTGTATATTTTTAAGTCTTTCAGGGAACTGACTCAGTTATGTCCAATCTCATTGACAATAATGCAGGCTAGAAGCTCCGAAAGCCCATTTACCCTATTTCTACCCCATGATACCTTGCGTGAATTATGTTTCCTTTGATAGCAGCTCTCACAAAACCGAACTGTCAATGTTTAGGTCGGTTTGGTCAATTTTGCAATGGTGCTGCTAAAACTTTCCGCCAATTATAAATGACTTTAAGCATTTCAGAACTTTAGGCTAAGTCTTTCAGCTGCTTATCCATTACTTTTAGCTAGTTTTCATATCATTTCAAATCATTTTCATAGTTTTCACACACTATCTATCTAGCATGTAATGTTCAGGTGTTACAGCTGACTCAGTATGCAGAAATTTTGTTCAAATTTCTATTGTTTAAAATTAGTTGAGCTACTCTCCAATCTTTCAAGGTACCTCCTGGCAACTGCAGAAGTACCCCCTGGGGTACAAACACCTCTGGCTGGGAATCACTGCATTAGAACATTCCTAGGTTTAACTTTTAGAAGTTTAACAAACATTGGATCAGGCCTCATTATGTAATCTGTAGGTTAAAACAAAAGTAAACCTGATGATAAAAGACTTTTCAGCTTCCTCAAAGAAGATGCTTTCTACTATCTGTGCAGGGGAATTACACACTCTTAATTCAGATCAAAATAAACATGAGCTGGTGGACATTGTAAAGATTACTTTGGGTTTGAGTTTAAGGACAGACAGAAGAATCTAATGTTGTCTGCTGCATATTGTCTCCAGGTCACCGCACTCTCTACATTGGGGTTCACGTCCCCCTGGGCAGGAGGTCGCACAGACGTCACCGTCACCATGGACACAGACACAGGAAGAGGTCCAAGGAGAGGGACTCTACAGCTGATGATGGAAGAGAATCCCCCTTACACAGTAGGTCTCAAAATAGACTGAATCAAACTCCAGCAAGTTCATATTTATTGACCTTAAAATTTCTCTAAAAGTACATTTTTACTGAAGATTTGAGGTCACACCAGACCAGTTTCACCAATGGACATCACTTTAAATCTTTCTTGTTGAATGCTTCGTTCCTTTCTCCTCCATTATCTATCTCCACTTGTCCTCCACCTGTCCCGTTTGCTGCAGCAGACACACCAGCTCAGAGGGTGCAGTTTCTGTTGGGGACAGAGGATGGCGACGAGGAGCACATCCCCCACGCCCTGTTCACCGAGCTGGATGAAATCTGCCTCAGGGAGGGCGAGGACGCCGAATGGAAAGAGACAGCCAGGTACACTGCTGCAGTCGGCCACATGGGCTGGGTCTGGCCAGCTGTGACCATATTTTCCTCTGTTGCACCTGAGTGTTTGATCCTGTTAGTGTCTGACTGCAAGCTTCTGTCACAGGGCTGTTGCTATGGCACCATACCTCTCAGGATTTTAACACTTTAATTCATGTCACACTGTACACTGTTTAACTTAATTGTAAATTAAAGCTCTAAAAAACTAATTTCTGGCCATAATTGAGCATCATTTCAAAGATAAAGGTGGGAATCCTCCTCCAACAAACACGACAATGATGTGGGATGGTAATAATAAAGTCGTTTGTGTTTTTTGTACTTCTGTCAAATCCGAATGTTAATGTGTTTATGTATTGACAGAGTTTTTTTAATGTGTGCAGGTGGCTGAAGTTTGAGGAGGATGTTGAGGATGGTGGTGAGCGGTGGAGTAAACCCTACGTAGCGACTCTGTCTCTACACAGTCTTTTTGAGCTTCGTAGCTGCATCATGAACGGCACCGTGATGCTGGACATGAGGGCCAACTCACTGGAGGAGATCGCAGGTGAACACTTGGGGCTGAAAAGTGTCCTGTGGTCTTGTATAGCTCAGTGCTTAAAACTATAATATAATGTTTATTTGGTCCTCAAAATAACATGTGGTGTTCTCCAAGGCTCCATTGTTGGGCATCTCTTTTTCTAATCTCATAGCTCATATTATGGAGAATTTAAAAAAAATGACACACATATACTTACAAGAGTACTCCACTGATTAAGCATTGTATTTCTATGACGTTGTCAGACTCATGATGGACAGTTTCTAAACTACATTACCCACAATACAACTCAACCACAGACAGCTTGGGACTCAACCAATGGATAACATCACTGTAGTTCTCAGGTCTTTGAACTAATGCTAATATTAGTTCAGAAATCACTGAATGGTCTGGAGCCAAAATACATTTGTTATCTGCTGAACTATCAAGACATCTCAGATCGTCTGGTCTGCATACTGTCCCCTGGGTCAAAACTAAACATAAAGAAGCAGCAATCAATTTTTATGGACCACATATCTGGAACTCCAAGAAAACGTGTGGTCTGCTCCAAGTTCTTTTAAATCAAAGCCAAAAGCAATATCTCACTGCAATATAACTGCAATAATTTTAATTCTCCTTTTAAATTAGCTTCTTTTTTTCTTTTTTTTCAATTTTAGCTTATTTTTTAAAATCTTTTTTAGATTTGGTCCTTTTCAGATAAACTTACCTTGGCCTCCCTGTTACTATTAACACATGAACAAGGCGGAAGCCAGGTCAACAAGGCTATCTTCATGACATGTCAACAGAAGTTCATTGAGAAATTTAGTTTAAAATGCTTTGATAATTTATGTACAGCCTCATTCAACCATGTCTAGAGAGGAATAAGGTTTTTGAGGGCAGCAAAGAGAGTGTTTATGTGACTATGGGAAACACTGTGCTGCTGAAGAGATCTGTTGAACTTAACCTGATTTTGTGCGATTAAATCAGCCGCAGTGGGCCGGTTTTGGTCTCAATAATCAGCTTAGCATTGCTGGTTGCCACACAGGGACAGATGCTGTCAGGGGTAAACTTTGTGAATTTAAAATGAACGCTTCAAAGAGTAATGTGGAAACCTACATTTCTGTGTGTTTTCAATCAGACATGGTTCTGGATCAGCACGAGGTGTCGGGTCCTGTGGGTCAGGATGCCAGGAAGAGGATCCGCGAGGCCCTGCTCAAACAGCACCACCACCAAAACCACAAGAAACTGGCCAACCGCATACCTATTGTACGCTCCTTCGCCGATATTGGCAAGAAGCAGTCTGAACCTCATTCCATGGACAAGAATGGTGAGCAAATGATCTGAACACATACGCACCTGTCAATTTCCAAGACTGCAGTCATTTCTACACCCTGTATTATCCTCTGCTTTTTCCATGGTGACCATATATGTTGTTTTATGGAAATATATACAGTTTGCTTTTATGTATAATCTTGTAATTCTTTGCATGTTTTTTCCAAAGTGTGTCCATCTGTGACTTGTTGTTTTGCTGCTGTTTGATATCTCATTTTCTCCTCTTGTTTGTGTTTCTCCGTGTTTGTGTATGTGTTTGTTCTTGTCTGCTGTGTTTTGCATGTGTGTCATACACTTAACCAGTAAATGTCCTTTATTATCAAACCATAAAATCTCCCAAGTGTTCGCCTGAAAAAACACTCCCCAAGAATGCTCCAACCAGAAAGACCTTTTCCTGTGTGGCATGGCCACGGTGTGTGTGTTGCATGTTGTGTTTGTCCACCCCTCAGTCACCTTCAAGCTCCTCCAGGAGCCATGGCCACATGACACCAGACACGTCCTTTGGTGCAAATAGCACCAAACGTCTTAGTGTCCTTCAGGCAGTTGCTCAAGGCTACTGTCCCATCACACAGGAAGACACAGAGCAGGAAATCTACAAAGGCAACCAGAGCACCTAAACTGATACTAAACACTAAAAGCCTTGAGATAGTAGTAGTAATAGTATAAAAGGAACTCATGAAAGGGGAGAGTATCATCATGAAAGGTTAGAAATGGGTTATGTGCAGTCAAGAAGAGAGAAAAAACAAAACTTTCTCTAAATGCAAAGCTGACAGTCATGATCTTCTTGCAGCTGGTCTATTTTTGAGACTTAAAAGTGAGGCAAAAAAAGAAAATTAAATGGTTTCAAGTCTGCTGACGTCCTTTCACTGTCTTAGAAAAACGTTGGGTAAGTGACAGTGATTCTGCAATTATTTATGTATGCAGACAGACAGGGCAGATGCCGTGTAATAATTTTCATGATAATGCTCTCCACTTTTTGTCAACAATGTGTTTGATGACTAGAAACCATAGGGTATTTGTGACTCTTGCTCTACAATCATAACAGTCACTAATTTCTAATAATGGTAGCTCCTTGCTTTAAATTCATGGTGTAACTTAACACTTAATATAATTTCCATTTTTTTTTTGCATAAAGAAATAGTTCAATATTTTGAGAAATATGCTTATTCACTTTCTTGCAGGGAGTATTTCATACAAAACTTTTGTATTTACAGTAAATATGAAGCCTTAGCTTAGCTTAGCATAAAGACCAGAAATGGGGTAACAGCTAGTCTATCTTTGTCAGAGGTTAACAAAATCTGCTATTAACATGTATATCTAAGCTAATTGGCTGCTGGTTTTACTATAGCTTCTCTGTAGCATCAATCTTGTCAATCTTCTCTCGCTCTTGGCAAGAAAGCGCATAAGATATTTCCTAATGTGTTGAACAATTCCTGTAACAGTTGTAAACAATAACTTGACATTTTGAACAAGCCTCATTTTTAGTGTGCTTCAAGTGCTGTAATTTGCCCAAAAAGCTGCAACTGGTGCATTCACATCACAAACTGCTTGAAAATGTAAATGGAACAATCTTTGACTTTGTAAAAGTAAAACAAAAACTGCTCTAAATTTAAATAAACACTTATTAGTTGATACACTTACATTTGGAATGGAAGTTGAAGATTGTACCTCATTGAGTTTACTACACTTGAAAGATTGAGCATAGCTAAAAATCAATATCTCCACTGCACCACTGAGCATTCACCAGATGACCTTAATAAAACTCACCAGGTACACTCTGAAACAAGGTACAATATTGTATCTTTTGTCGCTAGGGCTGAACCTTTTCCTCAATTAAGGTACAGCACATACAACAAAAGGGTCCAGTATTGTATCATATTTTTCAGAGAATGTAACCATACCCTCTTGTAACTCATTGGAGATCTTAGTCTTGTGGGAAAGTAGTATTGTGAAAGTGAAAACTAACATGATGTTGGTCTCTGCCTGACAGGCCAAACGGTCTCGCCTCAGTCCCAGCCAGCTAACAATGAGGGCAAACAGGATGTCAGCCGAGAAAACAGTGCGGTCGACTTCAGCAAGGTGAGCAGCCAGACCCACCACTGTTCCCGTTGTTTAGCTACGGGCACTGATAGCTGGACACATAACTAGTACTGTATATTTAACCAAGATTGGGTTACAAATGGTCACCACAAGACTCTTATCCTGGGAACCTGACTGGAATTTAACAAGCGTGTTTTCTTTTGTTGTGTTGACCATTAGAGTCAGATACAGCCAATTTTTTGGATTTTTATTTGGATGATTTGCTGTAAAAAAACCAAAACACTTTCAATCTGTCTTTGTCAAACCATAATCTTTTTGTACTAGTCGTTCCAAACTTATAGTGTTTTTACGGTTTCTTTCTGTCTCACAGATTGACCTCCACTTCATGAAGAAGATTCCTCCTGGTGCTGAGGCCTCCAACGTCCTGGTGGGGGAGCTTGAATTCTTAGACCGCCCTGTGGTGGCCTTTGTCCGCCTGGCTCCTGCTGTGCTGCTCAACGGCCTGGCTGAGGTTCCCATCACCACCAGGTTATATACCCTTTGCTGGAAAATCCCCCTACTTGTTTCTGCCTCTCTGTCGCCGTATTCTGTGCCAAGTCTAGATAGATGAGCTGATAATTCCCTGAATGCTTCATTAGAAAAGGATTTGACCGAAAACTGTTGTCCTTTGTGTTGCACAGGTTTCTTTTCATCTTGCTCGGCCCTCTGGGAAAAGGTCCACAGTATCATGAAATTGGCCGGTCTATTGCTACACTGATGACTGATGAGGTGAAGTAGAGCATTATCAAGGTTCATATTGGCTGTAGTAAAGATGCTAGCAGTCCTGCATTTAAAATATAAAATTAACTAAAAAATACATTTATTTCAAATGGATATATGATCATTATCACTGATGAATTAATGTGTGAGCAGAAAGAGCTGTAGACTTGGAAATGAGGTCTCTGCTGTGAGACACATGAAGCTGAGGAGTCTTGACTTGGTGACCAATAAATATTAAATATGCATTTGAATGAATGTATTTGAAGCTCTGCCAAACTGTCATGAATAATAAATAACCAGGAAATGCACACCGTCAGTTGCAACCATTGGCACCAGAATAAAATGGAGAAAAATGTCAGATTAGAGAAATTAGCCTTTTATTATCAAATTATTTATTCTCGTCTCTACTTAATAAAGTGTTGGGCTGTCTAATCTGCATGAACCCAATTATCGACACATACAAGACATTCCTGCCAGGCACTGAATTTTAAGGATCTTATTTTATTTTAGCCTGGACTCAATCCCACCCGAGGCACATTATTTTTTTTATAAATAGTTTTTGGTGGTTATATATGGTACTAGGGCAGATTAGGGAGTAGAGAAACCATCCCGTAAGTCCACCTATCAGCTCTACAGTTGCTTGTCTATAACTGAACCTGACTTTCGACCTCAGGAGAAGTCTTTGGGGATCAGCTGGGTATGACATGAAAACTGTGACAGGATTTCCCACAGTGCAGCTATGAGCTAATGTTACTACCCATCATTGGAGCCAGATGTTACATTTTTTTTAGCTGGCAGCCGTCCTCTGGGACGTATGAAAATAGAGGCGCATGGATGTCAGCCTACTTCATCGTATATGGAAATCAATCGCACCCATCATTATGATTTGCCTTTCAGCCACCGTGTCCAAGAATCATATTCTAGATAAATGAGCTTTTATTATGGTTACGGGAAACTGGCTGAAATATTTGAATATTTCACCTTGTTGTTGTGTTCATGTTAAGTATGGAGCTATGAATAATCCTTTGTTGAATAAACCTATTATGGCACTGGTATACAAATTTCTCTGTATTAAGCCAAAGAAATGCACACATAATAGAACAGAGCAGACTATTAAATAAAATAATAAATTAAATTGCATTTATGCTGCACATAAGTCATTTTACTCATATGTTAGGCCTCCCCTCATCTGCTCCACAGATTTTCCATGATGTTGCGTACAAGGCCAAAGACAGGAATGACCTGGTGGCAGGCATCGATGAGTTTCTGGACCAGGTGACGGTGTTGCCTCCTGGAGAGTGGGACCCCTCCATCAGAATAGAGCCTCCCAAAAATGTGCCCTCTCAGGTAAACTCCTGTTTTACCTAACAGAAAGAAAAAAATGCCTATTTTTTTATACACATTTACATTTTTATTGCATGTAACATAAGGTAAATAGGAGGACTGGTTCTATTTACTCAAAAAAGCTGAACCTCTAAACTATTTGAGCGACTGTTCTGAGTTTGAGAGCCTCTGTGTATATTACTGTTCTTGTGGGTCCCCTCAGCTTTGTGCTGCCTGCTGAGAAATTTTTAAACATCTGCGTTCTCTCTTAATCTCAACTGCGCTGTAGTCTGCGCTTTGATGCCTCTCCCCAGGGTTCTGCTCTCAATCCTCTCCAAAACATTATCTGTCTTTCCTCCATTAGTTATTTTGGTCTACTTTGAAAAGTGATCCGCCATCTTGTTAGGGAGAGAAATTCTGTTATCTAACAGAAAGCTGCTCCAGATTATTAAATAAGTCTTGTTTTTTTTCCTCTTTGTCATTGGGATCCTCAGGTGAATTGATGACCCATCACTGTACAATTAGTTTGCTATGCTGATAAATGGTCAGAATCAGAATATGCTAAATTCATGCATTAATTTAGCTTGGTTAAAGTATGTTGAAATAACCATAACATCTTGTGACTCAGTGAAGATGTAAGTAGACTTGATGCTTGTTGTTCTCATGATGATGTCCAGTAACAGACAGTTGGCTGACAGTGATCTTAACCACACAGGAAAAGCGGAAGATTCCCCCTGTTCCCAACGGAGTGACAGATCTTGGAGAGTCAGAGGAACATGGAGGGCACGGTGGCCCTGAGCTCCTGCGCACTGGGAAGTAAGTGTGAAAGAGAAACAGCATGATTTGTGACGTACAGCCTTTAGCTCTCTAAGCTCGTCTTTGTCCCTGTCTTCCTGTCGCCTGTTAGCCGCCTCGCTGTCCCCAAACTGTAAATTTAGTTCTCTTAAGAGGCAGACTACCCTACTGGCCCATTATCATTCCTCACACTTCACAAAGACCTTTTGTTTGAGTCTTAATTTACCTAGCTCTCTGACCCACACATGAAGTCCTGCATTCTCCAGTATTGCAACATTGTTGTGTTATTTAACAACATTTTGCCTCAGTCACAATATGCACCCTGCTCCCACTTGGTAGAAACATTAACACAACATGTGGTACTTCTACTTTACTTGAGTATATTGAGTACCACTGTATGCTCCTTTATACTTCTACTTTACATCATGTATCTGACAGCTGAAGGTACTACTGTACATACTTTTCCACAATCTGCGATTTGGCTTCACTCTTCTTCTGCAGCAGTTTAACAGCGCCTGACTGGAGAATTAGCTCCACCTACTGTTTATCTTAATGCACCCAACTTCTAATATTCTGTTAAAAATTGCTCTATATTTGTAGAGAAACTTGATATTCTCCCTCAAAACTCCTCACATGGTTTCATTTCAATAATTGTTTGAGGCCCAAAGAGGTCCAATATATTAAGAAAAAAGAGCAAAGATTAGAGAAAAGTCCAAGATTTTAATAGTTAAAGATGTTGGAAAAAGTATTTAGCACAGTGTGTTGTGTATTTGCAGTCACTTTACTCCTGCTCTCTTCGCAATAACAGTAATAATGTTGTAATAAAAAGATATTTTATGTGCCCTGAAATTAAATTTCTATCATTTCTCATTGCTGAATAAACTTGAGTATTAATTACTTTGATTCACAACAAGAGAGACCTAATGAGGCTCCATTATTCTATAGCCTCATTAGGCTGGTGGCTTTATAAAATTGCTGTTTAACCCTTAAACACATATTTCTTTCCTGGTCAAGACTAAATTACATCTAATTCCTTTATTGTATTTTAATATGTTTTCATGTCAAATATCAATACATAATGAAAGCGACATTTTTTTAAGCATCATAAGTGAATAAAAAAGGTAAAAATGTGCTTTGGGTGGTTATTACTATTAATACTAGTTTGTAATGAAAAGTTTACAAGCGGTGTTGCTTTTATCTGTAGCTCAGTCTGTTACTTAAAAACGGGTCTCTGAAGTCCTGGGGTAATTATTTAAGAAAAAACACACTGACATTCAAGGGTCAAATCTCAAAATATAAACTTCATAATTTCTTGATAAAGGCATGCGTAAAAAAAAATCAAGAATTTAATTTTCATTTAATTTTATGGTGCAAAGAGACAGCATGATTTCACAAGGCAATATTGTTCAGGGGACGATCAGGGGGATTCTTGATGATAGCGCAGTGTGCAGAGATGTTTATTGTACATCTCGTGGTTTAGTAGCAGCGCAGTGAGTGATGCTGCTGCTGCGGCTCAGCTTAGATTGGCCGGAAGCCCAGTCTCAGCCATCAACACTGACTCCCTTTCCCGCTCCTCCTCCTCAACAACCACCACCTCTATGCTAGACATGGCATCACTGCCTCCTGCTCAGACTGATATAAGTATGATGTCCTGCCTGCTGTTGCCGTAGAAACCACCTCTCGCTGGTTCACCGTGGTCCCGGCTTGCTGCAGCAGGAGAGCCTGCTCGCTGTGGCTTAGAGTCGCTCAAAGATGGCGTGCATGAGTCTTATGAACTCCCAGAAAGGATCAAACAGCTCTGTAATGAGTCTGTGTTACATGTCTTCACAGAAACCCAAATGCAATCTGTGGTTCCATATTAGCATACAGTATGTATACCTAGTGTTTACATGTGATTCTTTCATAAAATCCCTGTTTCACCACAGGATATTTGGCGGGTTGGTCTTGGACATCAAGCGAAAGGCTCCTCACTACCTTTCCGACTACACAGATGCCATCAGTCTGCAGTGTCTGGCCTCCTTCCTCTTCCTCTACTGCGCCTGCATGTCGCCTGTCATCACCTTTGGAGGACTACTGGGCGAGGCCACAGAGGGACGTGTGGTAAGAGGCAACATCTTTATTGCTCCCAATACGATGACACCAAAAAACCTTTACCTAAAACATTAGCATTTATTTGTAGGCATGTTTTGGCTAATACTCACTCTCTTATAGCTCTATTTTTGGTCTACCAGTGCCAAAGGAAAATATGTGGTTCTTTATCTACTAAATGCTCCACTATGTTCACCAGCTATTCGCTATCTGTGTGTGTCTACCATTTGGTGCTGAGCAGGTAGTACACAGTGGATCTTTGGAGCTTTTTCACTGATAACAGCTGTCTGATATGAGGGCGGTTTTATCAGTTATAACTCATTGTACAGTGCTGAACATATTCATGAGAATGGATTTTTGAAACAGTTTAGAAAATAAGTTTTCTTAAATCTACACATATGAAGGCCTTGTATCTGGGGAATACATGACTCAAAACACAAGGTCTGGCAAATCAAACGGTTGACACATCTTGCTCAAAGGCACCTTGAAACTCATACCTGACCGAGGGAAACAAACACTCTCCCTTGAACTTTTGATGTTGCTCCACTTTCCACAAAACACATTTTCATTAACAACTGCAAGTCTATTAAAATGAACTTCGGTGCTACAAAAGCAACATGTGTTTGAAGTCAAATCAGTGCATTATTTCTTGTGTTTCCAGAGTGCTATTGAGTCCCTGTTTGGGGCCTCCATGACTGGGATAGCCTACTCTCTTTTTGCCGGCCAGCCCCTCACCATCCTGGGCAGCACGGGGCCGGTTCTTGTGTTTGAGAAAATCCTCTTCAAGTTCTGCAAGTAGGTTATCTTTCTTGTTGTCTATTTTTTGGTACAAATTGTGTTTTTGTTATCTAGAGTATTTCAGTGTTGATGGTGGATGTGTGTGCTTTCTGCTTGAATAGGGATGCCATATCTAATTGCTTATTTCTTCACTCCTGTGTGTGTGTGTGTGTCTTGTTTCTCTCAGGGACTATGGTCTCTCCTACCTCTCCCTGAGGGCCTGCATTGGCCTGTGGACAGCCTTCCTCTGTCTACTGCTGGTGGCCACGGACGCCAGCTCGCTTGTCTGTTACATCACACGCTTCACAGAGGAAGCTTTTGCTGCACTGATCTGCATCATCTTCATCTATGAGGCTCTGGAGAAGCTGCTCCACCTGGGGGTGCACTACCCCATCAATAAAAACAACAACCTTCAGAAACTCACACAGTACTGGTAAGTGCTCTTTTGAAATTTGCTTATGCCGTCACAAGTAGCCTATTATGTTTTTTTCTAACCCAACTTGAACCCAACTTTTCTAAATGTGCATAGCACATTTGCACATACATGCTCAACTGTTTTGCTGCGTCATCAGACGACAGATGGTGCAGTGGTAAAGGAGACACACTGTCCATTTTTACTGTAATGGATTTTGCTTTATGGTGAATAATCCCATGTTAAGTGTTTGTCAGGAGCATCGTGTATTATCCTGCTACATTCTGTAAGCTGGCTAGTGGCTGTGTGAAGTGCTCCTTCTGTGATTTTCTATTCTGGTGTAGTGGACAGCAGGGGATGCTGACATTTAGCTTTAGAAAATGCCATCAGCAGTCATTTCATGCTGATGGCATTTTGAATGTGGTGTGTAATGTAGAGTGGAACATTGCAGGCCTGCAACTAATCATTATTTACATTATTGATTAATCCATCCATTATCAATTATTAAATAATAGGAGATATATTGAACATTTTGTTCAACCAACAGTCCAAAAGGCTGTTCAGAGGCTGAAAACAGTGAAGTTTTAGGATTTCAGCTTAAAAATGACTTAAAACAATTATCAATGTAAGTGAGTGGCCATTTAGACAGATAAACATAAATGCTTTGTGTTATTTCTGTCTTAAAATGCTTTGCTTGATGAGTCGTTACAGTATCATTTAAGACATTGTATATTGTGAAATGCATGTGCAAGTTTTTTTTTAAGTATATTGTGTACATTTATATAATCTTAAATATCTAAGAATTTAAATTAAAATCGCTTGATAGTTTTTGTTGACCTTTTATCAGTTTGTGTTTCTTACTCTTTCAAGTGTCTTTATTAATGAATTTATTTTTAGTTTAGATTAGTATAATCACGTTGTTGTTATAATTATTCAAAACAAAATAAAAATATCCTCTGCAGGTGTGCGTGCACGGAGCCCAGGGACCCCAGCAATGAGACTCTGCAGTTCTGGGATCAGAGAAACATCACACCCTCCCAGGTTAACTGGACAATGCTGGAGGTCAAGGTAAGGATCCCTTGTCATTTGGAGTAAATGATAGCAGAAATTGCTGTGTATAAGTTGCATAGAAATAAGAGTGGCCGAGAGATCCTGTGATCAAAGAGACTTTCTTCAGTTCAAGCAGACTTCTAAGGATGGATAAAGAACCCAAAGAAGATCTGGATCTGTAAGCTGTTAATAAACAGCATTCAAAACAAAATACCCTTGAAAGTTGAGAGTATTTCTTACAGTCTCTGGCAGCGTGTTGTGTCTCACTTAGCCCACACTTTGATTTTTCAAGAAGCGTCATAAGTCTAGGCGGGGATTAAGAATATGTGGGCAGGATTTCACAGGATTTAGCTGTGCAGAATGAGCATGGAGATTCAGTTTGAAGAGTGGGTTAGCTCACTGTCAGACACAAATCATTGATGCCAGTGGCAGCAGGCTGCGTCACTCCTACACATGCTCGTTAGACCTACGTATAGCAGCAAATAGTATGGGAGGCAGGGTTAGAGGAGGCCATTGGGATTGTATGCAAGTGGATGAATTATACACAATATAAATATTTAAAACATAGAGTACAAAAGAAATCAATTCTGAAGGTACCAGATTGTTAGTATTCAGACACTAATTCACCACCGACATCCATCATCACCATTGTCTCCGCTGCCCTTCTTATCATTTTTATTATCATTATCATTATCCTCCTCCTGCTTTTGCTTCCCATCCTCCTCATCATCATCATCATCACTCTGTCCTCTGGTGCGAGTAGGAGTGCGAGAAGTTTCATGGCGACTTCGTGGGCAGCGCCTGTGGCCCCCACGGCCCTTACATCCCAGACGTCCTCTTCTGGTGTGTGGTCCTCTTCTTCTCCACCGTCTTCATGTCTGCCTTCCTCAAGGAGTTCAAGACGAGCCGCTACTTCCCCACCAAGGCACGTAACGCACTATAGTCAACCCAAAGTAACACACAAACACTTCTTTGTATCAGTTTAGGAGCATGTTTAAAAGTACACACTTTTAGAGTTCCTGTTTGACACCATCTTGAAATGTAGGGAAGCTGCAAAATTAAATCTGCCTCATTATTTTTACAGCACACCATTTACTTCTCATTTTGCCATGGGACTGAAATTACGTTGAAATTGGTTTCCATGTCATCATTTTGCCTCTCTCCGTGTAATTTTAGATTATGCTGCCATCTATTGGTTGTTTTACGACAGAGTAAAAATACTGCAGTCTGTGTGGCCGTTCTATGTGTGCAATTTCTATGATTTATCAGCGGGATGACTCTCATGAGCGTAATATATGGCGTGATGCTGAGGCACAAATCTGTAGTTTACCAGCGCCACCTTGTGGTGATGAATGCTACACTGTCGCCCGGCTGCTGAAGGTCAGACAAAATATCTGCACATTGTAACGAAAGTTTGATTTGATGGACTTTTTATTTTTTGGACAGTTCCCAGCTCAAAACAGAGCACTGTTTCTGTTTCAGTCATCATTAAGCAGAACAAGTGATTTATGTGCTTGATCAATCTACTCTCAGACTGGACCAATCAGAGCAGAGCTGGATAACTCTGCTTGATAGTCCAGTATAGGGGACAAAACATGCCTCTATGGAAAGGTCTAAAATATGTAGTAAAAAAAACAAACATCAAGAAACATTATACAAGAACATTAGAAAAACACATATAGAAAAATAGTGCAAAAAAGGCTTTAAATGACCAAAGCAAGTACAAACTAGCAATGGGCTGTTAAAAAAAAAACACAAACAGAAAAAAAATTTATTCCTGGGAGAAATGATCACCTATATGCACATTAAATCTATAAACATTTTAAATTGGGACTGATCAGTACACTGTGCATATACAGTGTTGTGTCTGACCTTGGCCTTCAGTTTGTTTTTTGATCTAGCACCTGGTGAAGTGAACTGTCTGAAGAGTGTATACCTATTTGTTCGCTGCAGGTGCGGGCCATCATCAGTGACTTTGCCGTCTTCATCACCATCCTCACTATGGTCTTGGTAGATTATGCTTTGGGGATCCCCTCTCCTAAACTACAGGTCCCCAACAAGTTCAAAGTAAGTCCACCTCAAAAGCTGCTGTGTGCTTCTGTTTTATACATAATGTTACAATTTACTGTCTCTTGCTTTAGATCTTGAAATGATAAAGGCATATAGGAATTACTTCACAATAAGAATGTTGTTTGGATTTGATGCCAGCTAATGTTCATGTTATTTTAACATTGATTAAATATGCGGATACAGTTTTAGATTAGTTTAAAATTTAGTTTTCATTCATTTGATTATACAATAGCAGAAAACCAGATAATAGAAGCAAGACAGGTCAAGGTTTATATACTTGACATTTCCCCAACTTAAGAAAAAGAATCTAATCTATAAAGCAGGATTTAACAAACATACATATACATATGATAATATACTGCATATATGCTGTATTCAGTGTATATAAAAAGAAAATAAATGATAATAAGAAATACACAGGAATTCAGCACTAATCAGTTAACAATAGTCATCCAAAAAAGAAGAAAAGAATTGACATGAGTGATCAAATGAATGTCAGCAGGAGCTAAAATCAACTCCTTTGTGTGGAACCTTGTAGGATGAGAAAATTAAAATGTAGCCATTTCACATGTTTCCTCAAGTTTAGCATTGCAGCTCCATTTGTTTCTGACTTTTGTCTGTAAAGTCTGCATTGTTTAAAATTATTTCTTTCATTACGACTGATTGTGGCCTGTTAGCTTGCCTCTAAAATATCCCTCGCAAAGTGCAGAAGCTGTTGGACTTTTTTGATTCTGTGACCTGCCATAGTTCACTCCTTTCTGCAGGGACTCCATCAGTGATGCTGTTATTCCTCTTTGATTGACTCTCCAGTTTGTACAGATTCAAACTCACTTGAAATGCACTATAGACCAGAAGCATGGTCAGAGGATATAAGAATCATGGAAATCTTTTAGGGAGGATTGCAGAATGTCCTTTATGTCCTGTACATCATTCATAATTTTGTCAATACTTTATTTGGTAGAATCCATAAATAGTGAACAAATGCCTTTAAGTTTTTTTCTTGTTGCCCATTAAGTCTTTGAAGATCAGCTCGTGGACCATAGATAGAAATAGAAATAAAAACCCTTCTCACGGTTAGCTGAAAAAAAATCTGTAAAGCTTCCTCTAATCTCATGCTTTTTCTCATTTCTACCTTCCTCTTCGCTCTCCTCAGCCAACCAGGGATGATCGTGGCTGGATTATAAACCCTGTGGGGTCCAACCCCTGGTGGACCACCATTGTCACCTTCATCCCTGCTCTGCTCTGCACCATCCTCATCTT
This sequence comes from Hollardia meadi, assembly GCA_037974645.1. Classification (NCBI taxonomy): domain Eukaryota; kingdom Metazoa; phylum Chordata; class Actinopteri; order Tetraodontiformes; family Triacanthodidae; genus Hollardia; species Hollardia meadi. The sequence continues at coordinate 3,995,549 of JBBPCS010000878.1, forward strand.
CATGGACCAGCAGATCACAGCTGTCATTATCAACAGGAAGGAGCACAAACTGAAGGTATTTAAAAACTTTCATTTGAAATTCTGGTCACAAAAATAAGCAAATGACTGCCTTTTCAACAAACATCTCTTTGTTAATCACCTGCTCTCGATGAAGACTGGAGAATGTGACAAATTCTTCTTCTCAATCTGCAGAAAGGCTGTGGCTACCACCTGGACCTGTTTGTGGTGGGGGTGATGCTGGGCGTGTGCTCGGTGATGGGCTTGCCGTGGTTTGTGGCAGCCACCGTCCTTTCCATCTCCCACGTGAACAGCCTGAAGCTGGAGTCTGAGTGCTCGGCCCCCGGGGAGCAGCCCAAGTTTCTGGGCATCCGAGAGCAGCGCTTCACTGGCCTCATGATCTTCACCTTGATGGGCTGCTCCGTCTTCATGACATCTGTGCTAAAGGTCAGGAGATAAACACCAAAATGTACAGGACTGTTGTATTAGACTGCATTAGTTTTAGCTAGGTGCATCCTAATGTTTCACTTTTCTTTCTTCCTTTCAGCCATCTTTGAACTTGCTTCTAATTTTTTTTTTTTTTTTTTTTTACAAAGATTGTCTTTCCATTTAATTTTTTTTGCAGTTTTCAAGTAAATATATATAATGTTTTAGTCCTGATCTTGAATATCTATCTGTCTGTCTCCAGTTTATTCCCATGCCTGTGCTGTACGGAGTCTTTCTGTACATGGGAGCTTCCTCGCTCAGAGGCATTCAGGTGAGCTCGGATTCTGCCTGCTGATATTTGATTTGAAGAACTAATCGAGAAAAGAGGCTGGATGAATTCTTAAATGGGTTGCGTGTTTGTGCCTGTGCAGTTCTTTGACCGTCTAAAGCTGTTCAGCATGCCGGCCAAACATCAGCCAGACTTCATCTACCTTCGTCACGTCCCACTGAGGAAGGTGCACCTCTTCACCATCGTCCAGCTCAGCTGCTTGGTCCTGCTCTGGGTCATCAAGACCTCCAAGGCTGCCATAGTCTTCCCCATGATGGTAACAGCAGTGTATTTATGTATTCCTTATATACTTTTGTGCTAACTGCATATGATTGGTTGATATCTGTGTGTTTCCGCTGCATCAGGTCTTGGCTCTGGTGTTCATTCGTAAGCTGTTGGACTTCATCTTCACCAAGAGAGAACTGAGCTGGTTGGATGACCTGATGCCAGAGTGGAAGAAGAAGAAACTGGAGGATGCACAAGAAGAGGTGCAATAATAGACTACAGCACAGGCCAACTCTTAATGACTTTTCAGCAAAGCTGTTGCTGCAGTCTTTTAGATTTTCTCTTTCATCTTTTTCTTCAGGAGGAGCACAGTATTATTGCAGAGGAAGAAGGCATTGTACAGGTGCCTCTGGAGGAAAACTTCAAGTAAATCATTTTGATCTATAATCATATTCCTTATTTTAGGTACCCAAGTCTCCTACAAAAGCTATTTTGTTAGTGGTGGAAGAAGTATTCAGATCACTTCAGTAAAAGTATGAATACCAGAGTGTCAAAATACTCAAGTAGATAGTCCTGCTTTCTAAATCTTATTGAAGTGTATTATCAGAAAAATGTAGATCAAATTTAGTTGCAACTTAAACTTGCTATGATCAATAATTTTATGTTAGCATTGGATCAAATGACTACCTATGCAGTCAAAGGTGTTGCAGGTAGTGATAAACCAACAGAATTGTCAGCCAACTCTGCAGTTCCCCTGCAGTTTTAGTGGCTTTCAGCTCATTGTCTGTCTGGATTTTCTCACTGCTCTCAGCATAGTTTTCAGCAAAAAGCTCTAAAAACCCACTGCTCAGTACCTGCTCAGCACCAAACAGAAGCCAGACACAGCAACTAGCTGGTAAACACGGAGCATTTAGCAGCTAAAGAGCCAGATGTTTAACTAAAATAGAATTCATGTTTCCGCTAACATTCTGCAGGTGGCCAGAAACATGACTCCAAATGAATGATAATGATGCTGAATGATAGCTTATGTTCGCTACTCCGACGTAGCTAAAACTCAGTTATTGCAATTTTAGTAGAAGTATTCACTAAAAGTACTAAAAGTAATATTTATGCAGCGTTATAATAAATAACTGATTTGGTTACTTTTCAACTGGCTTCACATAGACAGCAAAATAATATTTTTTGTCCTTCTCTGTGTCTTTCTGAAGGACTGACCCAGCCACAGTGAACATCACAGATGAGATGTCCAAAGGATCTTTTGGGAATGTGTGGAAGAGTGTCAACCCTGCTGAGGGCACTAAGAAGGAACCAAGCGCTAAAAGGTTAGCCTATCCACATTACTTTCAGATATCCAGATCAGTTTCTCTAAATACATCAGAGGGTTTTGATACCTAATGCCGCATAGAGTCAAAATCTTGCATATTTTTGAAGGGTCAAAAAATTGTAAACTTCAAGGGAAAAATAGTATTTTTTGGGTGTTGAAGCAAGCAGTGGCAGGTGTTTATTATTGAAAAGTTATGGAACATTTACTTTATATTTTTCCAGGAAACAGAGGAGCTAGTATGTTTAGACAAAAAGGGTTTATCTAAGAACAGCCCTGCTCTCGCTGATTTCCCACAGAGTAGACTAACATAGTGTCTCCTGCCTGCCTCTCTCATTCCATTCGACCCCCAAGCTCCCCTTCCTAACCTCTCAGAAGCTGATATCCCAAAGGTAAGCCGTTCCCAGTCCCTGTCAGTATGGAGAGTCTTGTTCCATGTTTACTGCTGATGATTGATTGTTGCATGACTAAAACGGTGCTGGTCTATGCTGCAAGTTATGATTCGGTCATAAATCAGTAATAAATGGATGTTGGTGGATCGACAACACAGCATGGCCTGGGTGTGCATGTTACTTCAAGGACATATTTTATGATGTCTTTTGCATGTTGTAAAAGTTTAGGCTTTATGAGAAATCTTTGCATGCTGTGTGATCTGGATTGATTGATTGTCAGAAATGCATCTGTACGTTAAGATTTTGCTTGGTTTAATTCTTTTTTCTTTTTTTTGTGCAGTAGTTCCAGTGGCGGCGAAAAGCGACACAAGCGCCGGAGGCATGAGAAGAGCTTGGACAGGGAGACAAGTTTGTGATGACACATACTGGCGGTGCCACTGTGCTATCAATCAGTAGATCAAAAAACAAACAAAAAAAACTATACCGTGCCACACTCAACCACCTTTGTACTGTGCTACACTGTGTTTTTGTCATGTAAGTCTGTGTGCAAGTTGTGTAAAACAAGACATTTGTTAGAAACAGTATTCACACCAGGAACAGAGACACACTTGTGTTCTTTTTCTATGTATATCAGTGTTTGGTGATACCAGCAACAGAAGGAAGCCACAATTATATGACACTTACAGCTGCTTCAATGGGCCAATTTAAAACATTTAAACAATTTTTAAATACACTTTATTTGTATTTTGTATGTTTTTGTATTTTTCCAACAACAACAATTGCGAGTTGTCCTTTTAAAAACCTGCCACAGCAAACCACAAATGTGTGGATTTAGTGTGCAGTATTTAATGCCACTATTAACTTGATGCACCTCACAATAGAAAACCTAAAGAGTAGATATTTGCCAATACTAATCTATGTCACTGGTATCTTAAAGAGTTGGCTCTAAAGCAAATCTAGTCATTTTTTGGAAGTATTAACTATACATTTTATATATCCTGTATATTTAAATGTTTTTGTGACAGTGACAGCTCATATCACTCCAGTGTCTTCTCCATTGCAGTTTTACAAATAAATGTCTCTCCTCCAGTAAAGCATTTTCCCAAACGAGTGAAAGGAATAGTTTGACATTCTGGGAGATGCACTTAATGGTTTTCTTGCTGAGATTTAGACAAGTGGATTGATACCACCCTCATGTCTGTACTGAAGCTACTGAAGCTAGCGTTAGTAGTCGCGTAGCTTAGCTTAGCACAAAGATGAAAAATGGTGAAATGGCTTTGTCCAAATGTAACAAAATCCACTAAAAGCTCACATGTTATCACTTTATACCTTGTTTGGATAATCCATATTAAAAAATACAATTTAAAATAACTGTCAATAAGAAAGCAAATAAGCATATTTACTAAAATGCACTATTCCTCTGAGGAAAGAATATTTCGGGTTCAGCTCACTGGAAAATAACATTTTCAAGCTAGCATGTCGGCATAGTTCAGGTACGTTCAGTATCTGTAGCTACTTGGCCTTGGCTTTTTAAAAACTCAGATTTGCAAATGCTGAGCTTTAGGGTGACTGTACAGAAAGCTGTATGTTTTCCACCTTCATGCTCTTTGTCATCTTGTCAGTAAGTGTCATCCATGGACATATGATCTCCTATCCAAATGACCCTCAATGTGTTAGCATCTGAAGCTAATTGTTTTTAAAAAAAAACAAACTCCTGCATGACGGTGAAACAGACTCGACTGTCTTGCTGCAGGACCATGGTTACTTCTAGAGATGCAATAAAACCCTTTTTCTGGGAAGGGCAACATGTAATAAATGGTAAAGAGTCTTAACAATGTATAATACATAGTATATTTTATTCATGTAAAATGTTACTAATATATTACTAATATAGAGTCAGTGTTGAAGGCAGGTTTTTTTGTTGTAGCTGTTCTTTTCCCATTGTCTAATTGATGGTTCTTAGTTGATTAGCAAAACTAATAATGGGTCAAAATTATATCAATATCAAATATTTTGACCACTTCTGTGTGGAATTCTGCCTTAAACTTGGTAGTGATAGCTGTACACTTTCTGTTCAATAATTTAAGCCACCTGTATAGAAAACTATCAGTTCAGATCTGTTGTTATAATGTGATTTCCTTCACGAGAATGAGAGAATGAGTGAGTGAGAGCATAAATAAACATGTTAAACAAACTCTGCTGAAATGATGTGGTACTTTATCGATCCCTATACTTGCTCTTGTCCACAGGGAGGACACAGAAAGTCCTTTCCTTTTTTCAAGACTGTATCATCCTTTATTCCACAGAGTCTCCAAGTGTGGTAACTGGCTTCCTTGTCTCCACCTTTGACCCCAGAATCTCCATGTCTTTGGCCTTATGGGAGATAGAGAGCATAGAGCACCCTGCACCCTCAGGCGGAATCACCTCTAGCCTCCGTGTGGCGGAGATACAGGATACAGACCTGTATCTCTGACCCATGATGGTCCCAGTGAGACCAGTATCCTTGTTCAAAATGACTGCATAAATCAGAAGCAGTGGGAGGAATTTGTGTTATGGCTTTTCCTGATTCCTAAACCCATGAGATAAACTTGGATTACATGAAATGGCTGCTAAGAGAAGATAAGGGTGTAAGTTTAAATTTAGAGTGAATAATCATTGAGAGCATACTACATGTATTTTCCATCTTAATCCATCATACCAAGTCATAAACCTCATCAACTGTGTCTACAGTCTTTATGGACAGACAGTGATGGAAGAAGTATTAAAGTGCAAATACTCTAAGTTAAAGTCATGGAAAGTTTACTGAAGTACTGTACTTATGTATAATTATAAGGTACGGTATTCTTAATTTGGGTGTTTACATTACAACACTATTACTGCATCTATTTAATAACTTTAGTTACTTTGCAAACTTCACTGACACCAGGCAACATAATGATGCATGACTTTAATGCATCAATATTTATAACCTAATAAAATGTGAATCATTTTAAAATGGGCCTTTTTGACGAATTACTACACAAAATGCTAGAAATACAATTTCTTATACTTATTTCAGTATCATAAGAGCATAGTATGACGTAGAAATGCTTAAAGTTTGCATTTCACTTCTGCACAGAACAAAATGCAAGTACTACACATACACTGTCCTGCTGCAACAAATACTCACTAGAGCACCAAATGTGGATTAATCCACGCTGAAAATAGTCCCCAACAAATGCACTATTTCGCTAAAACTACCAGCTGTTTTAGGGCAATACTGAGACTCATTAAAAAATGAAACTCACTCTGGTGGTCAAATGGTCTTAAATGCTGACCATGAAACACAATCTTTGCTGTATGCCATTCTCTATCTGGATCTCCCCTCGTTTCCTGTCGTCTCTCTACCGTCTACAAAAACATAAATAATGCCACAAACACACAATGAGAAACTTTATTTTGCCGAGCGGATTAACAATAAACAATGAAAACCAACTACACTACATGTGTTTTCTATAGGCGTATAGACCTGAGATTTCACTTTTTGTGTTCTTTTTTTTTTCGCCTTAAAAATATAGAAAATACTTTAAATTTGTAGAAAAAATACGCCCTCAATTTCATTTCTTCTCTCTGGTGCACCATTAAAACTGGAAGAGTAGCTGTTTTTGTATCTTTGCATCACGTACAGTCAGTAAAAAAAAAAGACTTACACATTTAATTCCATTGACATTACAACATGCAAAGCAGTATGGCTTTCTATTCCTCCTGTATATGGCTTTGTGTGCAGCACACAGAGGGAGTCCTTGACGAGTGTCTCATTGGTCCTCTTGTCTTTTCTTACTGCAAAAGAGAGAAAATTACAATCATAGCAAGCCCAACATTTGTATGTATTGATCAGATCAGCCATGTGATTAAGTTTTACCTCTCCCCTGAAGGCTTGGAGGTCATGACCCAGATCAAATATTCCTTGGCAGCCATGGAGTCCAACACCTTGTTCACATCACTGGTGAAGCTTCCATCTACATGCCTCCTGTGTGTTTCAGATCTGAGTACGTACACAGGCACATAATATAACGTGCCATTTGAACTAATATTTGACCTGCAGTGCAGCATTCATCAGAAATTCATCACTTTTAATAGCGTCATTCTTCTGATAAGTGATTGTGTTGCTGTGATCATTTTGTGATTGGTTCACCGTCTGCTCACATGTTATTTTCTTTTTTGTCAAAAATAATCATCTCACACAATCATCACAGTTTAGGAACATATCAATCAACACAGTGCAAAAAGTTCAGGTGATTTATTTTAGCACACACCACAAGGAACATCAAGAAAACAGAGCAAAGAAAGGAAAAAAAAAAGGTGGCACAGGAAGCAGTTATTAGATTAGCTCTTTGACTCAAGATCTCTCTGTCTCTCTCGTCATGGTGGAATCAGACACAGGCAGGCAGGCTGTTAGGGCTTCTGGTACTGCAGGGGGAGGAGGAGGAGAAGGAAGGAGGGACAGCCTACTCTCTTCTGACTTGTCCAGACTTGAGTCTGTCCACAAAGTCTTTGATTGCCTGGTCCTTGAAGTAGGAGCTCACGTCGCTGGTGAAGGTCCCATCTGCGTGGCGCTTTTCTGCCACTCTAACAACACACAGTGAGACTCAATGAGCGTGACGGAAATAGTTCATATAATTAAAAAAAAAAGCTGTTGTGAGTTAAATGTTGTATCTGACAGCTATAGTTAATAGTTACTTTTAGAATTAAGATTTACATTAAAAACATATGATGAGCTTATAATACTATGCAAATGATCCAAATATTAAAGGCCCTAAAAACATGTTTTCTGAATCAGCCTCAGAGTGATAAGATCCTTCATGAACACACCACCACACCATTCGGATGAGGATCTGATGACATGCAGGGTTGTTTGATCACTGTCAATCAAATGTGATCAAACCGCATTCACACAGCCTTGCTGTAGCACATTCGCTGAGTTTTTGACAAAACTAGCTAATGATACCTTTTTTATCTTTGATGTTGCTTATTTAATCATGAGAGAAGTACACAGAATTTGAAGCTAAGTTTTCAGGGATTGTAAAGATTTTTGGCCTCTTCCTTCCCTCCGTGGACCCCTTTTTAATTTAAATAACTGTTTGAGGCCCACAGACATCAAAATATCCATTATATCACATACATTAGAGAAATGTGTGCAGATTTTTCTCTTGTTTCCTCTCACGATAATTATTTCATGACCCCTCACATTTATTTTGTGACCATTTGGAAGGCCCAGACCCTTTAAGTTGGGAGTTACTGAGATACACTAGTTAAAACTATAGCTCCACGTCAAACAGCTACAACAGTAAAATCTGCTTAAATGCATCAGTATTAACATTATAATATAAATGTATCAGTCATATGGAACATTTTACCACAGAACTCTTTTTTATGCTATATAAGTATATTTACCTGATAAGACTTCTATACTTATGTCAGGACTTTAACTTGTAATGGAGTATTTTTTACATTGTTCTATTGGTAGTACTACATAAGTAAAACAATCTGAGTACTTCTTCTCACACTGCTTTTTAGTCCCTTACACATTAACTCCTACACCCTGAGCTCGGTAAGAAATAGGGCCAAATAAGACAAAGCTTTTTTACAATCTGATTGTTGATAACTGTTTGAATGGATCCAACACTGACCCGCTCCTCTTGTTGTTCATCAGCCACCGGACAAAGTCCTTCGCCTTCCTGTCCTCCAGGTATTTGCTGTAGTCGTTTGAGAAAGTTCCCTCCGAGTGTCTCTTCATGTTCGACAGCTCCGTCGGCTCGTCCCTTAATGTGTCATCTTCCTCAAAACTACAGGAGGGAAGACTTAGTCTGACAATTAAAATCACTTTGAGTTTAAAAATGCGGTAAAGTTAGTTAGATAGGGCCTTTTTTTTCTTTTTCTTTTTTTAACTACAAATGTGTATCATGCAACGGCATGTGTGTACTGATAAGCTCTGTACCATTATCCTCATTAACAGAATTTACATCTCATTCAAAAGGAATTTAGTTCTGGGGTAATAAAATGTAGAATCTGCATACTTTCACCACAGGCGTAAAGCAGTATTAATTTCTAATTTTCAATTCTATCTCCCAGTATTGCTTTGATATATATTTATTTTACAACACTCTTTGAAAATATCTTTATTTTAGAAATGTAATAGAAGTAAGAGAAAGTGAATGACAGGATATACAGATTATAAATTTTTGCTTTAATTGTAGGGAGACTGTGAGATACAGCTTCTCACATGAAGATATTTTTAAAAAATTAGAATGAATCATATTCCAATTAAAGTTCTTTCTGAGACTTTATGTTTTTACTGTCTAAAGATGTTCAAAAAACGAACTTATGCATAGCTGAAATATTTAATCATTGTGGGACGCATTCACGGTCTTTGAAAGAATGAAATTTCAGTCTGGGTAATGTGTTGTCATCATTTTGTGGATCATTTTGCAGATTTTAGATCAATATGCTGGTAGTTTGGCCTCAAATGATTTTGTTTCCATGTGAAGTTTAACATTTGAAAAATCTCTCTCAAACTATGCTAACTCTCAGGCTCATCTTAATGTTGATATTTGGAAATTAACGTAAAATAAGTTAATTTTGATTCAGTCAGATTTAAGCACTTTTTCTATTTCTATACTTTTTGTAATACAAAGGTACAAAAAGTAGAAAAACCTGTGATTCCTTAAACAAAGACAATCTCATTTGTTTAGGTGTGATTTCTCTACCTTGAGCTGTCATCAGCCACGAGCAGAGGAACCTGCCAGCTGCTCTGGACAAAGCCGAGGACCAGAAGGATACCAGCCAGGGAGTGGATGCTTTTCATGGTTATAACCTGCACTACAGCACAGCACACACACACATACACACGCACATAGAAAGAGTTTGCATATTGGATCAGAAAGCTAAATCTAAAGTGGTTTCACCATTGCAACAAAAGACAACTCACCTCTCCTTCTTTCTTTCCAAAGAATGGTGCTGTAAGTTCCTCTGGTGTCTGAACCTAACCCACCTCTCTCACTTTGAGGTGTTATATACTGTAATAGGAGGAGGAGGATGGGTCTCCTCAGGTGGGACAATTTTACCACTCTGCCAGGTCCACATGTTACTCTCAACCCATTAGACACTGGCCCAGTAGACACATTGGCCGAATCAACAAGCCGAGCAGTTGTTCAGAAAGGAAAGATGCTATTCATGCGTGATGCCAGCTGGTACTTAGGTGTTAAGATCAAACAACCACAGCTCATCCTGTTAAACAGAAAGTAGGGAAGATGCTTTAATGTGCTACTGTGTCATCATGCTGATACGTGGGCTGTCTATATCTGGACGATGAGTCAGTATTTGTGGATTCTTTCCGATCAAATTTAAGAGATGGGAAATATTGATTGGTTTCTGTTATCTCCATTTTACGAGGGCCATTATTCAATAAAGATTGATGCCCGATAAAAATAAATGTTTATGTATTGCTGCATGACTCTCACACACAGTCCCATGTATTTAATATGTTGAGAAACACATCACTCAACATTTCCTTCAACGTAAGAGTCTACAGCCGTGCTAGTGGCTCTGTGAGGCTGTACAGTGGTGCTTTGAGCTAAACGCTAACATCAGCATGCTAACATGCTCACCATGATAATGCAAACATACTGATTATAGATATAAAGTTTATCATATTGTCCATTCATAAATATCGTATTAATAAAATTAGTGTGTTAGCATGCTAATTAGTATTTGTATTTGCTAATTTTCACCAAACACAAGTTACCTACAGTGGAGGCTGATGGGAATTAGCTTTGCAGGTATTTGGTTCTAAACTAAAGCATCAGACAAATTGAAAATTTGACCTAAAGATAAGGTTTGGAAACACTGGAGTGAATTTTTATCTTGAGGGGAGCATGAATGTGGTGGTTCTGTTCCTGGCAATCTATGTCCAGTAGTTGTTTCTGTCCAGTAGACATTTCACCAAAAAACAAAAATGTCATGGAAAGTTTTCACTGGATAAATGAGACGTTGACCTGCTGGTGGCACTAGATGAAAAGTCAGGGGGTCACCAGAGTTGTTTGAATTCATCCACTTGCCCTCAACGGACATTTGTACCGAATTTCACTGCAATTTTGCTAATAATTGGCAAGACAACATTCATAGTTCCCAGAGATGTGATCCCCGACTTTTCCACTAGCACTACAATGAGGTTTACATTTGTGGCTTTCAGTTAATTTTCTGTTAGATGGATCATCATGAAATTTAATACAGAAATTCATGTTCCCCTTAGGATGAATTTTAATGACTTAGGTGATTCTTTGGAATTGTATTTAGTGAAAGAATTGGTTACTTCAGTATTTTTGGTCTATGACCAAAATGGCATTCCCCATTAGCTTCAGTTGTACTTTGTGTTTAGTGCTAATTAGCAAATGTTAGCATAAGCATGTTCACATTGTCAATGTGGGCATGGTAGCCTGCATTGAGTTCACAGAGCCACCAGTTCAACGGTGAATGCTATCATCACTATGCTAATTTTCTTGTAAAACCAAATGAAGCACATGATATTTCAAACAAAAAGTTCTAATTATTTAATTCTTTATTATTTTACAAAGCAATTATCACATCAAACAGTCAAACATAATGTGGTGCATTATGTTAGCATGATTATATACAATACTGTAAAAACTCTTCATGTCCAAGGAGTACAAGCAGAACGACAGAACGTTTTCAATCTTCACATTATTACATCTATGTTCTTCATGTTACAAGTAAAAATATAATTTCCAGAGAGGCAGTTTATTTCTGACTGCATATTTGCGAGACAAAATTTCAGACATGGAATTCTACTAGCTATGGCTCATTAGGTTTCTTCTGAAGACTTTTTTCTGACATTTGGAGTACTTCATTTACAATTAAAGTCTTTATCCCAAAAGAAATCCCAAGTGGACTTCATACAAAGCACCTCTGTAGGAAGTGAGTCATGTGGGTGTAGACGTGTGGATAGGCTGAGCCACCAAGACCGTGATCCTTGTCTGTGTACCACTAAGAGAAGAAGGCAAAAAATGTATTAATATCTATCTACTGACACTAAGCCACATTATTCAACAAGGAGCGCGTTTTCTTGCACAGCTCATCAGTGACATCTAGTCTTTTCTCTGCATAATGACTTCTTCATATGAGTCCTTAACAAAGCATAAAATCTTGATTCCACTTTGGATTTTCCAGATTACTCACCATCGCCTCAAAGTCAACCTGCTCCTCAACCAGAGCTTCAGAGATCTCGGCTGCCTGCTGGAAATGAACATTGTCTAGAAAACACAACAAAAACAAAACAATTTAATAAACAAGTCTTTCAATACACTCTGCCCATTGACCCAAGGAGGACATTTGAACTGATGATGGCGCTAAAGGTCAGTAGGATAAAAAATCATGATAAGTCATTCTTTGAACACCGTGACTATCTTTGTTGCTCATAGTTTGATGTATGCTAAATTTCTGCCAGCAGATGTTTAGCTTAGCTTAGCATAAAGACTGGAAACGGGGAAACAGCTAGCCTGGCTCTGTCTGAAGGCAGCAAAAATTGGGCCAAACAGCTAAACAAGGAGCTGACATTGCCACATTATTTTTACATTGCCATTATAAAAATCTATTATAGCCACTTTAAACATAGATTTTAGGTAACATAAACATTGGCCTGTTTTTATATGTGGTGAAGCTTCAGTAAAATGCACAGTAAAAAAATGGATAGGAGCAAATATGGTGGCACCATTGGTTCATTATTTAGCCATTTGTGGGAAGCAATCTGGTTGGATCTTTACTCAACAATGCAGTGGCAAACTATACATTGTTGGAAGTCTTAGAATCTTAAAATAAATACAAAAATAAGGCTCTGCACAACTCACCGTCAGCTGTTCCATGAACCAGAAGATACTCCACTGAATGGAAATTCTTGGCCCTGCCAGTTACTGTTGAGTTCTGCACACAATCAGATTTTATGTTTATTGGTAACCAAAGACAATAGCATAACTAATAATGACCGTCAGATACACAAGACAAGAGGATATCACTGAAAACTTACAATATAAGCATGATAATTCTCTAAAGGCTGCGTCATGTAACGCTCTGTGTAGATGGTATCTGAAATAAACAGCCAGATAATTGCAGACATTGGGTGTCATTAAAGTGCACTAGGTGTGGGAAGGTTGTTAACATGAAGAACCTGCTCAAAAAGACAAGAAATACCATAATATTCCCATTTGGAGACTGGTGCGACTGCCATTCCGCATTTGAAAACTCCACTTCCAGATCCCAGGGCCATTGACGTCACATACCCACCATAAGACTGTGAAGATAAATAACTCATCAGTGTAGCTCATCTTAACCCTAACCCTTAAGTAAAGACCAATCACACTGACAGAAGGGTCAAACATTAACTACTGTCAGAGCCATTTATTGCCCTCTGAGCTATGAAATACTACATGTGACATACAACACGTTTCATTTTTAGAACATTTTTTTCATTTAAATATCCTTCCTCTGAAATAAAAGTGTATTAATACAAAGTCTTGACAACATACCCAGCCCCAAATAGCAACTCTGTTTTTGTCAATGAAGCCCATCTTGATGAATTCCCTAAAACACAAAAAAAGACAAGTATCTCAGTTGAGGGCTGTAAAATCAAAAGTATGTAAACTGGACAAAGGCCTTCTGATCGCGGTTGCCACTCAGTGATCCTGAATGGCATTTCCTGTGTGTGTGTCTGTGTACACCTGGGAGCATTTCAGCCCCAGAAACAAGTCAGATCCAGTTTTACCAAGCTTTCCTGGGAAACAGAGAGGGTGAAGCTGTTTGTTTGAGTGGGAGATGCATTGACCTCGCTTTCCTTACCTGGCTGCTGTTATCTGATCTTCCACCTCATAGGTTCCCAGACGTTTGTAGATTGCATGCATTAACTTGTCGCCTTGGAAACCGCTTCCTCTTCCGTCAAAGCTGACGACGATGATGTTCTCAGTGCTGGCCAGGTAGGTTGACCAACTCACCCGGTAGAGGAAATCTACTTTCTGACTACAGGGACCAGCATACCTGCAAGGCACAGTTCATTATCAATTTATTTTCCCTCTTTTGAAAAGCATTAACATTTTAATTATTTAATTGCTTTTTGATAGATCCTTACACATCTATTAGTAAAGGGTACTTCTTGGATTCATCAAATCCTGGAGGCAAAAACATCTGGTACCAGAGATCTGTCAAAAATATGAGCATCCATAGAAAGATGTGAATAATTTATTCACATCTTTCACAACAATGAGGGAATAAATAATTATTTTCACAAATGGTTACAAGATAAATCTGAGGGTTTGTAAGATGATAAATGTGTTAAGAAAGACTTTTTAGGAAATTTATGTACACATTTTGAATTTAAGCTTTGCTTTTTGTGAAAGAGTGGATCATTTATCCCCTTTAGGCCTCAATGAATAGTTCGACATTCTGGGAAATATGTTTAGTTGCTTTCTTGCTGAGAGTTAGATGAGAAGATCGACATCACTCACATGCCCGTCTCGCAAATATTAAGCCACCACCAGAAGCCAGTTAGCTTAGCTTCGCACAAAGAGTGGAAATTGGTGGAAATGCTAGCCTGGCTCTGTCCAACAGCAACTCAATATGTCTAACAGATCTTCCTACAACTTTATTGATCCCAAGAAGGGCAATTAATTTGCAGTTTACCTGGATCTTTAATAATTTATTGTATTTTACTATTGTATTTTATAATTAAGTATAATACTTGAGTAAATTATTTTCTGGTTGAATTTAAACCTTGTTGAATTTACTTACTGTAACCGTAAAGTTTGATGGTCCCTCGACGCATGGTGGGCATTTTGATGTCAGATATCAGGCCACTAAATCCCTCATTGTCCTCCAAAACTTTTAGCTCTACAAATGTAAAAATAAACAAAGCTCAGTAACATTAACATAAAATTTCCTTCTTGACATTAGTTCATATTTAATTACAAATTTGTGGGCTACCTTCATCTTTTTGGTTATCCATGAGAGAATGGTAAGGAATTCCAGGACCTTTTGTGTACAATTAAAATAATATTATTTTATTTATATATTTTTAACAAAGTAAATACTTATTTTTGTTATATATATTATATATAGAAAGTGACATATTGCAAAAATTAGAGAGGGAAAGAAAAAAAAAAAAAAAAAAAAAGTATAACTGACCACCACAGCTCATACGGTAGAAGGAGGCATTGTGGCTGAAGTAAGCTGAGTTATACTGACAGTTTTCTCCTTTTAAAGCACAGGTCAGACACTTTTTTATCCCTTCTTTGGTCAACCTGATACACACAAACACACACGCACACACAGTGTAAGTCTGAAAAAAAAAGAAGCTTTTTAATCAAAGAGTAAAATCAAGACCCCTACCTGTAAACATTTCTTCCTCCTGGCTTTCCTCCCTCTTCGTTACTTGAAAAATATCTGTGGAATAATAGTTCAGAATGTAGTAACTTGGCGACAATCCCAATGTTTCCAAAAACACCAAATATGCAAGCCTACATTTTGGGAAAGTGCATAAATTGATGCACGAGAGACATCAATATTATTTGGACTTGATGGGAGGGTGCAGCTTCAATACCAAGCAGCTCCAGAATATAAGATACTGCACAGCCATGCAGTGTAAAAATATCCATTATGCATAATTTCACAAGACAGAAATCGTGTGTATGTCACATCTTATGCATGTTTATACAACTATATGTAGATGATCTGACTTACACACTATCTGCAGTTACTTTCAGAATGTCAATGACTTCCCATTCTCCAGAGGTGATTGGTGTAGCCGTGCCCTGCATGAATGAGTCAAAGCAGAATATGTGTGGGTGCAAAATGCAAAATGTTCACGAAGGATATTGTGCAATGTGTGTGTGTGTGTGTGTGTGTGTGTGTGTGTGTGTGTGTGTGTGTGTGTGTGTGTGTGTGTGTGTGTGTG
>JBBPCS010000878.1:4015833-4036768 GCA_037974645.1 Hollardia meadi
ATATATATATATATATATTATTTGTTTAGAGCTTCACATTTCCTGTGTTTTGAAGTGGTGCCAAATAACAACGTTCCAAACGGATCATGCGTAATGACGCGTGGGTACTGTTTGTTTGTGTTTTTCCCCCGGATGTGTTTAACGGTGCGCCGGAACAGAGATGATGCACTATTGCATGCCAACATACGAACTGAATAGCAGACTCACCTTTCAAATGTATAGCCGTGGGTACCGCTATCAAAATGACGACGACTGCTACCCCACAGACTCCGAGGAGCACCTTGGCGATGGGGACCTGTTCAGAAATGAGCGAACAAAAAGTTAGAAACCCGCTCCAAAACAAACTCCTCGCGAAGCATACCCCAACATATCATCGATAGGTGAGTATTAACAAGCCGCCACCAACCATTGTTTTTGCGCTTAGGTGGAGTGTTTAACCAATATCCGTCCAAATCACACATCCATCGATCCAGCCGGCTACACGCGCGGAGAACACTAAAGTTATGCGAAACACTGGCTTTGCTGTTAAATATTATCTCAACTGAAGTTTCAAAGGTGGGACAATAAATGTCCAGAGGAGTAAAGTTCGTCAGTTGTGATGGTGTTCCAGCGTTTTGGAGGAAGTGTGTGGCTGCTTGTCCTGCTGTTCACCCGAACTGTTCAAAACATTTCCAAGTCATTCATTCATACGTCTCGCCGCCAGCTCTCTGAGAATATTTCACAAATATGGTGGTTGTTCTTTGTGTAAACTACAGTTAACGGAAAGAAATTCTTCAACATTCAGACTGCCTCTAGCTCAGTAAGTTTGTTGTCACGGGAACTTTTGTTTGCCGAGTGAAGAGCATGTGCAGTCAG
Source organism: Hollardia meadi (assembly GCA_037974645.1). Lineage (NCBI taxonomy): Eukaryota > Metazoa > Chordata > Actinopteri > Tetraodontiformes > Triacanthodidae > Hollardia > Hollardia meadi. The sequence continues at coordinate 4,016,689 of JBBPCS010000878.1, forward strand.
AAGCCATATGAAACGGGTTTAAACTGTGACTCACTGTTTGTTTACTGTCATCAGGAGTTGCCAAACAAATCCCCCCGTTATTCCCAATTACTATACACAATATAACTGGATAGGCAAAATGTAAAGTTTTACAGATAATGCAATACAATAGTGCCAGGACCCTCAGCTGTCAGAGTCAGTGTGGCCATCTAACACCTCCATGGAGGATATTCAGCAGCACACTGGGAGCTCCCACTCCAGACTTCCATTTTTTGATTTATTGCGCTTGAATTCCACAACTGTTAGGCCGACAATTAAAGTGAATAAAAGCATCAATCTAAAAGTTTTTCTCACCAGAGTTTATTACTGGCCTAGTGGAGGATTTTAGTAGTAGAATGTATAATAATTTACCAAAAAAAGTAAATAACATGGAAAAGTATCAAATAGTAAATCTGACATAATGCTTGCTATCTGCTACTACAGTATCCTGCCTTAAAGTGAACTTTCGAAAGAAGAAATAAGACACAATTGAAAAGTTGAATCATTGTGCAATAGCTGAAACACACCCTTGTTCAACTCCGCATACTGCTGCTACAGCCTTTTTTTTATATGAACAGTAGCTTAGAGAGGCTAATGTTAGCTAATGTTGATATTATATAATGACGTTACTGAGTCAGTTTCCTGATTTTATGTCTCTTTACTTTTTTTACTTACTTGCATTTGTCTCACTATCATCCTGTGAACGTCCCTTGTGGACACTGTGACTGCTGCTTAGTTTGTTGAAAATGTAATTTTCCTTAAAGTGACAAGTCAATACACTCAGGGGTTTTGCCTTAGGCTTCTCAGTTTTGTATGAGCAGTAGTTTATATAGTCTATTGTTAGTGTTAGCAAACTTAGGTAGGCTATATTGTTGAGTCAGTTTGCTGAATTGGACTTTTCTACTTTTAATACTACTGATTATCCCATAATTGTCATATGTGTGTTCTGAGGGCGCTGCATATCATAAGTTAAATAGACTTCACTGCTATATTTCTTCCCTTGAAGCTTAGCACATTCCTCACTTCATAAAATACCTATTTTAGCTATTTAGCTTTAGCTGTTTATTTGGTTGCTTCCCCTTTTGCAGATCCAAATCGGAGCTTAAAAATCCTTTTCTAACTCGTCTGTCTGTTTTTTGCCAGTTACCTATGACAATTGTGTCCCAGTATTTTGTAAATTCACTGACTTTTCCCTTAAGTGCCAGCATGAGGTTAATATTTATGGATTTAAGTCAAATGTCTCAACAATTCATGAATGGGCTTGCCATGAAATTGTAGTTGGTGATCCCTTGACCCTTGACCCTTGACCCAGCTCCATCAGGTCAAAATAATTTAATTTGTCCAATACTTTGGTTTATACATGCAAAATAGTATCATCAAGTTCCGCTGTACTTCGTTTTTAGTGTGAATTAGCAAATGTAAGCATGCTAACATGCTAAACTAAGATGGTAACATAGTAAACATTATACTTAGTAAACATCAACATGTTAGAATTGTCAGTGTTAGCATGCTGACTTTGTTGTTGAGCTCCAAGCACTGCTGTGCCTACATACAGCCTCATAGAGCTGCTAGCATGGCTCCAGTTAGCGCTCTCTCATAACTGCAGATATAGTCACCACCTACGGTCATGTTGACAAGCCGGTACATTTTCTGTAACTCCGGAAGTCTCACTCCTCATGTCTCATGGTCCTGAATTCCATTTAGGAGTGACCACTCCACCACTGCCTCAGATGACTTCACATAACTGTTGGATGACTGAAAACATTACAGCTGTACACCTGGGACAAAGGCTAATGATGACAATATGGTGTGCATATTTACATAATCATTAATAGCTTCCTGTTTGGGTGTAGCTCCCGAAAGCAGCCTGAGAACTATGTCACCCATTGGACACAAGGGGTTCAATTGTGAAAACTTAAAAAAGGGTTCACATTTTATAAGAATAATGCATATATTTTTTAACAGAACTACATGACAGCGTCAAGCACACTTCAGGGCAGGAGGAAATAAGTCAATTTTACTCCATGTTGCCACAGATTGTGGAAGTTTTCCTCTTTGTACATACTGTAAGTGCTGACCAGTCACAGTAAAAGCCTGTTAAAAGCTTAACAAATATGAAGCCGTGCCTTTATGAGGAATAGACATCATATTCGGCACTTGTTCCCCTCACACCGGACATCCTCAGCAAACAAATAGACAGTGGATGTTTCCCTTAATGCAGCACGACTTGTTTGAAGAGCGTTACTTCATAGATGCCTCCATTTACCTGACACTAAGCGCGACTAAAATAGTTTATAGGTGTCACCTTGAACACATCTTGTCTTACTGGACAGATAGAGTGAAGCAGAGGAATAACAGGAGAATGAATAGCTATTTATGCACTGCAGAGCTGTGACTGAATAGTCATTTTAATTAGTTAACAACTGTTTATTTCCTATATATATAAAATTATAAAAGTAAGTTTACAGCACATTTAAAAGTGTTTTTATCTCTGTTTCCTGTCTACTGTCACCCTATAAATCTAAATTTTGTTACAAATGCTAGTCATCATCATAAAATTCTAGAGCCTAAATTACAAACCTTAGATATTCATATAAAGTGATATAAAGCAGATAAAAAAAGTAAACCTTCCCATTTCAGAAGCTAGAACCAGTAAATATTTGTGGTTTTTGCTTCATTAAATGACTGAAACACTTAATCAATTATAAATATTGTTGCTGTATGAAACAGTGGGTAAAATGATCATGTTCCAGAGGTTTCTGTGTTTCCTTACAAAAAGGCCACACTTAGTCAAATGCTGAACAAACATAATAGAACAGAGGTTAAACATAATCATTTGTCTCAGCCGTTGTGCATAGTACTGTTTATATCCTGTAATGGATGCTGGGTATCTGCACTTGAAAAATCCAGTTCTTCTCAGGAAAATGTCTGGTGTTTATTCACAGGGATAAACAGGGATGCCTGGTTTTGATTTCAACAGATGTGGTGTGGCGTCTCACTGATTGCATTCTTGGCTTGAGGTTGAGTGGCGTTCGAGTTGGGAAATCATTGTTTGGAGAACTGTGAGGGAATCACTGGTGTCAGTGAAGCATCTATTAACATCCTTATAGCACTCTGTGTATCTGCTTAATGTGCTGTAGCGGTAGCATAAAGACACTAACCACTCTACCATTACTGTCACTATTTTAAACATATGTGTTTCAGTTTGAAGATATGCCACACATAAAGAACGGGGTTACACACAATTTCAGCAGTGGAAAGTAACTGAGTACATTACTTATGTACTATACTCAAATAAGATTGAGTATTTCTGTTATAATTTACTTTGTACCTCCGCTCCACTGCATTTCAGAGGGAAATATTGCAGCTTTTACTCTGTTACTTTTGTTTCACTGCTTTAGTTACTAGTTACTTTTTCTATCTTTTTTAAAGATGCATACAAAACATGTGATCAGAGTAACAAATATTATGTGTTTTTATATGTAAACCTATCCAACGATATATAACAATTAAAGTCAGTCCCACTTCTACCAGATAAAACTTGTATCATAAATCTTAATCTGCTAAGTAACTAGTACAATAAGTAAAAAAATATCTCAGATTTCTACTTTAGTACAGTAACTGAGTAAATGTACTGCTTTTACTTGAGTAAGATTTTAACACTTCTCCCACCACTGCACACAACAGAAATGGAGTTAAAGTTTACGGAGATGAGAATACTGTGATGTTCTGGGAGACGTTTGTGAATGTAAAATTGCATGATCCAGATCACTGAAAGCAAATCACTTACAAAACAGTCGCTGAATACTTTCTGCTTTCATCACTTGTTTTTCACTCGTTTCACAAAATACTTCACATTTTTCCCTACAAGCTCTCGCATCTGCATTATACATTGTTATTATTACAACATACCTTCATTGCTGCCAGTGTATGGCCTCATGAACTCGCAGCACTATCTGCATCACTCACACTTTCACTAATCTGACAGTTACAGACACGTTTCAGTGCATGAGTGCTGGCATGCCCCTGTGGTTAGAAAGTTGGCACCTCCCTCCACAGATGTTTGGTTAAGTTGGAGCCGTGAGACACCGCAGAGTTCAACAGGAAGTCCGAGCATCCTCTGCATCGTTCACCACCTGTTTCCCGTATGACTCATTACAATGCTTTCAGTAGGATTCACAGTACATTTCCCCTGAGGTGTGGCTCATCCAATCGCGTTCTGGGCTGCAGATTTTCACCTTTTAACTTCTGATAAATTTCCATCACAGATGAAGGACTTTGACATAGCATTTCATTCAGGCTTTTTTCTTCAAGGATAATAAAGCAGACAACTGATAGATGAAAAGAGACTTTCCCTATAAGGTGCACCTGAAAAATATACGTTTTCCCATTAGTTTATTTACTTGTAACTAAGTGTAAACCACTTCAAATATATTTTCTGTTGCTCTTTATTGTGTTTTTGTATGTATAATGCAATTATATGCTTTATGTAAAGCACTTTGACTTGCCTTCGCTTCTGTTCAAAAGTTGCTGTACAAATAAATCCTCTTTGCCTTACTTCAAATTGTAGAAATGAAGTAAATGAAGTTTGTTTCCATAACATGAGCAAAAGTCCAAAAACACCATCTAGTGGTGAGTCGTAGACGTGCAGGACAGCCAAATAGTTTTCCTAAAATGAAAAGGCTTTAGAAACACGTTAAGTGGAGAAAAAAACATGTCATATTTCGGATATAAATCAGTTTCATATTCAGACTATGCCATTAAAAGGCCAAAGACACAATTTTAACGCTGAAAATAACATCACAAGGAAAAAACACTGGAAATACTTCAATGATACGTTGAAATACTTTCTGGAAAGTGGAGACTTAACTTTTTGTTAAATAGGAATGTTATAGTAAAGTTAACAAAATGACATTCAGGGGCAAAGGTGGATAGATTTGTGAACAGCTTTGATGAGTTGAACATTTTTATATTTCATTACTTTTTTTTATGTGTTCTTACTTTCAAATCTTTGAGGTTAAACCCATTTTGACCGTTGTTTGAGGGTACCTTAAATTTACGAGGAGTATCTAAAAGCCGCACGCCAAATAAACACACAGCCAGTGGGCGGGTCTTCTTCTACTCCTTCTCAACCATTGGCTACCTGCGCAATCACTCAACGCACATCCGGCATCTCGGATATGATGTAGCAGCTGTTATACTAACCGGAAGTCACAATCGTGTTACAGAGTAACCCGTTTTTACCGTCAATTACCGTTCAGAGATAAACTTTTGACAGTTTGCTCGATATCACCAAATGGCTTATCCAGGCTACGGCGGGGTGAGTAAATTATATGTAACTCGGATTTAATAGTGATAAGCGAGCTACATTGGTTAGCAGAAAAGCTAGCCTGAACCTCAAATGTCGGTGAATTTCCGATAATGTGTCAAAAGATTACATGTTTCCCTGTCTTCCTGTAGCAAGGTAGATGGATATATACTTGAACTTTTTGACTTGACTTTTTTTTTAAAGTTTCTTTTGTAAGTTAGAAGCCATATTGATATTCCCGGTTTAATAGAAATTGACATTTACTCCGTCTTCCGGGGTGAACATTCCTCTATATTCAGGAGTAGCCTACTAGGCAAAACCAACTTACCTTTAGCCTACTACCTGTGATTATAAAAGGGGGCTGGACCTACAGTGTAATATGCTTATTTAAGTCTTTTTAAAAGCTTATACACAACATATTGTACTGTAATATAATTAGTTCAATATAATAAAAAATATGTATATATATATTTCTGTAATATAATGTTGTTGGGTGAATGCTCTGACCCAGGCAGTCCCTAATAGACCTTTTTTTTTTTTTACTGTAGCCATTTTGGCGTGAAATCGTAGCTTCAACACAGGTGTTAACAATGATGATAATTAAGGTTCCATTCCATTCAGGTCAGACGGAGTCTGGGTGCTGTTCTCGTGCATGTTGGCTCACTGGAAAGTCTGCTGCACCAAAAGGAACAGAACCTTAATTAATTTAATTAATTAAACCTGTGTTTACCTGCGATTTCATGGCAATATGGCTGCTGTGAAAAAGGTTAATTGATTACAGAGACCATAGACACACCCTGCTGTATTTTTACTCTGCTGTCAGGAGAGAAAGTAGGCAATAAAACTTTAACAATATAAAATAAAAAAAATATATAAATGCATCTAAAATAATATTACTTACAATAACTTACTTATTAATAACTGCAACCTGAATTTATTTACCCTTAAAGTCTTTTTTTGTGACAATTCTCAGTCAAAACAATGACAACAAAAATGCAGTGTCATGACGTGACGAAGTAGCATGGGGTCATGCGATTTGTTGTCTTAATTGTTAAACAACCGCCATTGCTGATGAAAATCTCTTTGGCGTGACTCAGGCAGAAATGTTCGTGTACGAAGTAAGTTTTATTCACGTTATGTGGGATAATTTAAGTACATAACTCTTTATGTTTTAAACTTTATGATTTCTGTTTCAAAATGCAAACTTTTTGTTGTTTTTGTTAGTATTTGTAATGCGTCTGTTCAGGACATGGGTTTTATGTTGGTAGTTGTCATTTTGGTGCTGGTTTATAAATTAATCATCAGTGAGGTGGTTGTAAAATTTATTGACCCTAAGTCTTCAATTCAAGCTTTATTAGTTTGTTGTGATGCAACTCCACCCACGCCCTGCTACTCCCACTGCCCCGGTGATCAGATTGAGTAACCGTGATTAGAGATATGAAAATGGGACCGATTACCCAACCCCAGTACCCAATTAATTAATTGGATCTGATATTCCGCATTTTTAGGATTATCTTAACCATTGTGTTTTGTTCTGTCTCTTTGACAATAAAATACATTTTTAAAAAAAAGCGCTACAGGTGATTATACACTAATGAAAACAGAATTCTGAATATTAAAAGATCATTCTTAGCATCTTGACACACTGTGCAAAATCTAATCTGACTCTGAATTTATTTCTCCTCTCTGATCTGTTCTCTGCCTCAGTATGGGGGTCAGATGCCAGGCATGCCAGGTATGCCAGGGATGCAGCCCCAAGGAATGCCAGGAGGGCCCATGGGAGGCCCCATGCCTGGGCCCATGGCTGGGCCGATGGGAGGGGCACCACCCCAGGGAGGATATTCCCCCTATGGAGGCCATCCAGGCACATACGGCGCCCCATCACCAGCTGCCAATGATCCAATGTGGGGTTGTTTTACAGCCATAGCAGGCCAGGTAAGTGTGGATAAACCTCAACTTTTGACTGGAATCATTAGAGCAGCACATGTACATATATTCTATGTGGAGCCTTTTATACAAGGCCACATCCTTCACTGCAGACTTGTTTTCACTTTCACATTTCAGACTGAACAAGAACATGAAATGCATTCTTTGCAGATATTTCAGGTTTTATGACAGAGATATTAATATTAAAGAGATATTAAGGATCTGTCTCAACTTGATTTCACACTGCCTCAATGGTTATATGTCATCAGTGCAAATGACTGATTTAGTTAAAGATGCTGTGAAAGATGTGAAGTTGGCTTCAGTAGAACAGTGGATTAATTTTGGATTTTGTAATGCAAAATTTTCCTTTAAAAGTGAAATACAATGTGCATTATTATACATTTTCTTTTCATGTATGTATTGTGTCATAATTAAATAGAAACGTCTTTATGTAACAACTATTTAGCTTTTTGTCTTAAACAACTGAATTAATTGTTTATTAAAAAAAAACAACAACTCCAAGGCACTCTCTTTTAAACCATAAAAATGCCTTTATTGTCACATCATGGTCATGTTAAAAAACAAACTGACGAGTTTCGGCACCAAGCCTTCGTCAGGAAGTCAGACAGATCTCATGGAACAAAAGGTCCTTTTTATAGTGGTAATCCACCAATAGGAGTCTTCCACCTGCGCATGGGGTTGTGGCCTAGAGAAGGTGTAGACGCATATAAACATAAATAAAATCGTTTTGACTTGTATAATTCTCAAAATGAATTAAATTCATAAAATAAATTAATTGTTTTATAGTGAAGTGAGAGATAGTTAGCTTGTGTTCACTTATAGAAAACACTGTCTGATTTAATCAAGGATGATATGCAAATGCTAATGGATGTCCATAAGATTGATAGCTAGAAGAAATACAGGATGACAGCAAAACAAAGTGCTACATTTCAGAAAATTTCCAGAGACCTACTGTGAGTGTCATTTTATTTATCTTCATTTAAGTGGCAAAAAGTTGTAGACTTCCTGCTTTCATCAGCAGCAGTAACATTATGAGGTGCATCTTGTAGTCGGTTCTTCGGGCGATTCTAGCTATCGCCTTGGCAGACGCCTGTTAGCATTAGCATATCCTTCTGCATTAAACCAATCAGTGTGTACTGTAGGCTATCACAAGTCAATAATAATTGGCTATCATCACTATTACATCACTTTTTATTTATTTCTTTTTAATTTTTTGTTATTACAGCATTTTAAATCTTCCATCCAAGATGCTTCCAGACTTTTTTATATTATTTTACAGTGGCGAGCTGGGACTTCAGCTCAGCCAAAACTTAGCCAGACACACCAAAAAAGTAGCAACAGTGCAAAAAGATTTTGCTCGGGATAAGCGGCAGGCTGCCAGGTAGCTTTAGGACAACAGCACAGCAGGTGTCCGTGGTGTGTATGAGACTACTTAAACTTGTATTGAACAGTAGAAAATTGGCATTTACTCTGTTAATCTTATATTACCATCCATTTGGATAAGTGATATAATTAAGTTTGTTTGATATTAAGAGCTGTAATACAGTGAATCATTTTGAGTTTCTTTTTATTCTTATTTCTCTGTTTCATTAACACACAGTAACATGTAGCATTTATCTACTCAAAAGTTTTTAAGCTCACCGTAGCTTGCAGATGTGTAGCTGAATTTTGGTGATGGTGGGCTGACTTCGTTAGGTTGGTAAAGCTAACAAATCCAGCATTAGCCCAGGCGGGTGACTCCAGCAATACAGCCTATTAGTTTTCTCACAGCCAGTCATCCACGGGTAGTTGATAATTGTTATTGTGGATATGCTTTTCAACATTTTTCACACTTTCTGCCAATTGTAGTGTTGAAGTTTTTATTATTAACTGTTTCTCTGCGAAAGCCCGCCTTGAAAAAGACAATGCTATTAAGCTAGCCACAAGGTCAGTCTTGTCTGCCGTAGCAGCGGACATGATGAACTAGCTTCTCTGCTTCGTCCACTAGTTACGCTACAAGCAAGACAGCGAGGCCTTCCAGAGGCCTAGGGTGATTATTTTTTTGGATAACTCTAATTTAATGTTTTCAGGGCAGTTATTTCTGAAGCAAATCTGATAGAAAATGAGGAGAAGAAATTGGAAGACAAGGAAAAAGTTATAACATTTAAAATGCTGATATGTTAGAAGGTTCCCCTCTTTTATTTAAGATGACTTAACTGAGACTGCTAAGAACTCAGATTTTCTTTCTTCATTGCTGTTTCCCTATTTTCACTCAGCTAGGTGTATACAGCAGTGAAGTGGTACCATACACAATGACGTGTTTTGTTTTTTTTTTGTTCCTCTGCTCTCATCACTTCACACTTGACCAGCAGACCAATCCCCTCCACCAAACTTTGTTTATTCCTCTGAGAGTCGCACATGACTGAATATCACTTCCTGTTCTGTGCAGGACGGTGAGGTGGATGCCGAGGAGCTCCAGAGGTGTCTGACTCAGTCTGGTTTCAGTGGCAGCTACACTCGTAAGTTCACTACTCTCCCTTCCACAAAAGTGGATGACTGACTCCTGAATTAAACCACTCCTATGAGTTATTTTACAATACTCAGATAATTAATTTAGTCAAATGTTTTAGTCTTGCAGGACAGATATTTAAGTTTAATAGCATGCACTCGGCGCAGGGTTGACTCCCATTACTGTGGTTGACATCATGTTTTATGAATCAACAGTTGGCGGCTGGTTAAATAGTTACACAAATGGCTGCATAACCAGCACGGCGCTGGGGTCCAAAGATTGAAAATGGAGCTCACAAACAGCCTTTTTATATATATCTATATATAGATATATATCTATATCTATATCTCTCTCTCTCTCTCTCTCTCTCTCGATAGATAGATAGATAGATAGATAGATATAGATATATATATATATATAGAGAGAGAGATATAGATATATATAGAGAGATATAGATATCTATAGATATCTATAGATATAGATAGATATAAAAAGAATTGTACTTACATAACATGGGCAGAGTTGGGAGGTCTGTAACACACAGAAACAAAAAAAATAAAATCTAGTTAATATCAACTGATGCTGGTTCTGGGAACCATGCAATGCATGCTGGGTAGTATGAGAGGAATCATGTCCTCTTTTGTTAATAGAAGGTTATGTTATGTTTGGACTCCCACGTTTACCTGCAATTTATGAGAAGCAGTCTGATGGAGATTCCCTTGAGGGGAAATGAGTGATGGCTTGTTTAACCACTATTAAAACATCCTGACTATGTCTATAGTGATTGGTTGACATGTATGTGTTGGCGAATGTGAAATAAGTATTCATCAATATACAGGAGCATGAGGCACAGGTTTAGATGGATAGTTCATAAAACATCTAAAAAAGATTTCATACATGAAACAAAATCAAATATTGACTTGTCAAGTAGAGATCATCAGACACCATCTGTATGTTGATAATGTGATATATTTATTTTTTTAGTTAACTCTGATGGATAATTCTACAATTTTACTGCCTAATGAAATGAAAATCAGCCTTATTTGTTCATTTATTACTCTGTCATTACTTAATGTACAGTTAATGAAGTGTAAAATAAAGCAGGGTGAGGAAGGGAGCATTTTTGGGTTGATGAAGCGCAGAAAACATTTTTCCAGTAAGACAGAACTTTTAGTTTGTGTACCATCTGTCATGTCCTTGGATTGTTTTCAGTTTGTTGGTGAACTTACTATCAACTCATTACCCGCAGCAGACCATGGATAGATTATGCCCCCAGATATGAAAGCAGTTTGTGCAACAATTTTTTGTTGTTTACATTTTGATTGTACCTTTATATGACTCAACTTTAGAAGTGGTCTGTGTCTTACACTGTGATCACCAGGGTAGTATTTTTATCTTTAAGAATAAAATGCATGGACTGTTATGCGTAACTTGACTAATTCTTCTCGTATTTATTATCTTCACAGCGTTCAGCCTGGAGACGTGCAGGATCATGATCGCAATGCTTGATGTATCCTTTCTATGAAAATGGAAAAAACTTGTACGTGCTCGTCACCACCTCCTATTCTAAGCATTCCATTCATACTCATTGATAAAATGTGTTTACAGTAAGTGCGGTTCAACCCTGAACCCGGTTAACCAGCCGTTCTCCCCATTGCATTCACACCTTACAGTCATTCTGCAGTTATTGATGCTTAACTAGACTTGCACCAGAGGGACTATACAGGCAAGATGGGCTTCAATGAGTTCAAGGAGCTGTTCACAGCTCTGAACGGCTGGAAGCAGAACTTCATGATGTTTGACCAGGACAGGAGTGGAACTGTTGAACCTCACGAGATGAACCAGGCAATCAGCGCCATGGGTGAGAGTTTGAACAGTTTAACATAATGGATGTTTAATGCGCTTGTGATATCATGTCTAATGTTAATCAGAATGTTTAATGTCACTTAATTAGACCTCATGGAGTCAGTTAGGCTTTAATCTGTGCTGATTGGTGTGATCTGTCTCTGACTTATCATCCTTCGGATCACAGACTGTCTCTCTGCATTTTGCATATCATCTACAGCTCAACAGAGGAATGCATTACACATTACTACATGTGCTTTATATTCAGATAACTTATTAGGCCTCTGCGCTGCTGATAGCCGTGGCCGCAGGCATGATGTTTTCAGGTATTCCGTCCGTAAGTCATGTTCCTGTAAACTTAATATCTCAGGAACACTTGGAGGGAATTTCTTCAAATTTAGTACAAATGTCCACTGTCGACAAGAATGAACAATTCGATTTTGTTGGTCAGAGATCAAAGGTCACTGTGACCTATTAAACAAACTTTTAGTCATAACTCAAGAATTCATACGCTAATTCTGACAAAATTTCACACAAATGTCTAATAGGATAAAATGATGATGTGATGACATTTCGAATCAAATCAAATTTCAACTTCACCGTAATGTCAGAATGTTCTGCAAAAACCCTTTACTGGCCATTATTCAACACCATAACTCAGGAACAGAAAGGGAGGTTGTGACTATAGCTCACATTTGGTCAGATACTGAATTGGTGACACTAATCTTGGGGGGGCCACCTTGAAACTGTGCTGATTGTAGAGATCTTCTGTGCTGCTGTGTTGAAGATGTGTGTGAAGCATCCATGTTTTAGAATTTGTGGTTTCTTTGCAGCAACATCCATATTTGTAAGTATTGTTGTCCACCACAAGCTCTTTCATTTTGTTGATATTGAGCTTGAGGTGATGAAGTGATTGAGAGCATGTGACCAAGCTCTCTATCAGTCTATACATATTATGAGTCTGGACAGACATGGATGTAGACTGCAACTTGATTGGTATGCGGAGGTATACAACCACTAGGCGATAATTCTTGTTGCTGGAGATACTACAGGGCACCTTTTGTCATAAAACAGATTTGTGCAAAAAATGTTACCAAACTATAATTATTTAGAATTACAGCTAAACCCATTCTTGATTTTTGAGGCTTAAAAAATCTAATATTGGGCCAGTGTGGGTTTTTTTTTAACATAAACATTTAAATAAAAGTAGAATAAAAATGAGATCAAGCTACATAATGAGTGGGATATTTTGAGTGTAAAAAGTCAGTGTGAAAATTAGGGCTGCAACTAACTATTGTTTTCATTTTTGATAATTAATTTTTTCATTTGTATAGTAGTTTGGTTCATAAAATGTCACTGTTTTTCAAAGCCCAGTGTAATGTCGTCAAGTGTCTTGTTTTGTGAAGTTGCCCTTTTAGAACCACACTGACAAGAAACAGTGGTGTCCATCTAACCACAGGCCCACCATACCACATATTGAAATGAGGAAAAAGTCCACAACCCAAATATATTCAGTTTACCCTCATAGAGAACTAAAGAAAGCAGACATTTTTCAGAAGCTGAAATCAGAGAATTTATACCTTTTTTTTTTAATAAAAAAAAGATCAAAATAGTTGGCGATTAATTTAATAGCTAATTAAGTAACCTAATCGTTGCAGCTCGTTCAGAGGGTTAACGTTATAGTGAAAGGGGGAAATGATGCTGTCATTGTTTATTATTAACTTTACAGTATGCATTTCACACACTAGCTACTTATCGCGATTATACTGCTGAGAATCCGCAACTGTGACGACCAATGCCTCGTGCTTCCCAGGGAGTGCTGAGAGCATTGTAAACAATGCCGTCGGAGCGCGCTCTGCTGGACAAACTATGTAACGACACCAGCCAAACAGCCAAAGAGTTTTTCTGCATTGTTTATTCTGTAAAATAAGTTCATATCGGCAAACACAGATAACAATGTGTCTGTGAAAGGCTCATATTGCCTGATTTTATGGGCCAAGTGATATATCAGTCGGGCTCTAGTATGTAGTACAGGATTATTGGCTATTGACTTATTGGCTAACATGTCGATAGCATGATATCTGTCCAGTTGATTTTTTTTCTAGCGCTACATCATATGCAGAATTTTGTACAGTCATTGTTTAAAATGCACAAGCACTTGGCTAGTATTAAATTAGCATTTCACGGCTCAAAAGACCTTGCCATTGTCATCAAATTGCAACTCATCCCAAGCGTAAAAATACAAAGATCTGATATTGTAATATTATTCCAATTAATTTCTTTCAGCTGTGTATGTTTTAGGGCTGCACAGTCCTGTGAAGTTGCTCTTCAGAACCACACTGACAAGAAACTCATGTCCATCTAACCACCACCACCACCACCACCACATCACATATTGAAATGAGAAAAAGATAAGTGAAATTTTTTCCCCACTGTGCCAGGCTACCGCGTCAGTCCTCAGGCTCTGAATGCCATCATCAAGCGCTACAACAAAGGAGGAAGAATCTTCTTTGATGACTACGTGGCCTGCTGTGTCAAACTGCGAACTCTCACAGGTACGTGAAGCAGAACCAGGATCTGTGGCAGATAGAAATAACCTGACACGTTTGGTGAGCAGCCACTCGTGCAGATGAATGCTTTTAATGTGAACTGACAGTGACATTGCTTTTGGTTTTATTCCACCTGTAATCCCTGTTGTTACCTCTGAAGTGCTGTGACATTCAGCTTGGCTCGGCACACAAACCTGTGTCACAAGGTGTGGTGAAATAAGCTTTATTGAAATTGTGACTCTTCAGTGCTGTGAGCGTTTACTCTTCCTGTTGCAGACAACTTCAGACGGAGAGATACCATGCAACAGGGATCTGTCAACTTCCAGTATGATGATGTAAGTCCACCTCTATTTCTTTTTGTAGCTATCAGATAAAATGCAGTTTATTTAACCTGTATCAAAATGTCTAAGGCCCAGCTTCATTAAAACCTTGTTTTGGATCATTTCCTCGAGTTTTATCATTTACTACTGAAAAGAACATTAATTTTCACAATGCTACATCTTGCTTTGATAGTGAGGTTTGCTTGTACGAGTGTTTAAGTGAAATTCCAGCAAACATTAGGCTTCAGCCTGATAAATGTCATCTGTTCATGAGGCCCCCAAATTGCCATATAAAGCTGCATTCGGTTTTGCATGAATTCTTTTCTATTTGCTTTAGAATAAAGGAGTGAGTGTATAGTGATTAAATTAATTGATACACAGACAGGACAGAATATGTGCCACATTTATGGCCGGAAATTCTGCCCTAATTTTTGCTCTTCATCTCTGTTACAATGACCTGCAGTCTCAGCATGTCAAACATGAGCATGCTGCGTTGTTCAGATGTTTCATAACGTTATTTCAAGCTCAGCTTATTCTTTTTGCTGCAGTCAGACTTTGCCTACATGTGAAACAGCTCAGTGCAGCTTTAAAGAGTGTCATTTACAAAAGGACTTTGTGGTTGACTCTCTCCCTCTGTCTCTCCTCTTCCAGTTTATCCTCTGCACTATGTCCGTCTAAGTGCTGCTGTGTGTCCCACACCACGAGGTCCGGGCGTTTGATGAACCAATCAGTGGTGGGTGGTGGACCGCTGCCTCACAGGAATGCCAAGGGAGGCCAGTATATTCAACTGAGTTGCCATGAGCCACAACAGGAAAGTACTCATTGCTTGTAACGCTTGCTGTAATGCTTTAGTCTTGTATGTTACACAGGGATGTGCTGAAAATGTATCGGGTGCACAGACACATATATAAACGGTATACAGTATGTATCTATACTAGAGAGGAATAGATGCCATCGTCTTTCAAGTAACAATCTCGAAGATTTCAGTTCAGATTGATTTGGCGACACCTGTAGTTACTGTAGTTTAATACTACAGGTCCCAGAATTCTGGGGGCAGCAAAACAAACTATTGTCGTTTTAATGAAGAAGACGGGCAGTAATTGGCCTTTTCCCATCATTCTGTGAGCAACCGTGAAGCCATCTAACAGCTCACCAAGGCAACACATTCTTGTGTCATTACTGCCTGCAATATTTCAAATTGATCCACTGTCAGAACTCACTGACAAACGTTGCGTTTCTAACTTAACTTAATACAGCATTTTTTCGGGGAACGTCGCCACAACATCCATTTCATAACACTGCAAATGTAAAAATACTAAATAATAGTTTTATCAGTGGGCCATAGTATAAATCATCATTGTGTTATGCCATTCTGCAATAGATGACTTAAGAGACATTTATTTAAATGGAAATCTTGGAGATTGTTAATATTTCTCTCAAAATAAAAGTCCCAGACAACACAGCACATTAGTGTCAGGAAAAATGTTCTATACCCTTAGAGGCTTTAAAGACTAGAGGTTTAACACACAACATGAACTGATACTGCAAGTATCATCTGACCTATTGTGCCATTATAATCTCTGAATGTATGGTCTAATATATTAATCATTTATATATAACTTAGTGGAAGCATCATGATTAAATGTTAGCCTTTGCATATAACAATGTGGATTTGACTTGTACACTGAACAATTTTGTTAAAGCTACATTTTCTTGCGTGCATTATTTGTTGTAATATTTTTGTGCAGGAGATAATGTGCACTTCTGTTGTATAGTCTACTACAGTAGATTATAGATGCATCTGATGTTTAACTTGATAAGCCAAAGTGACTGAGCTGATAAATCCACTAATGATACTGAGATATAACATTAATGTCATATAGCTACAATATGTCTAAATGCTTTACATTTTACAGCTGTAAACTTTGTTCTCCATGTTTCATTTCAAACAGCCAATTTTTCACATAGAAATACTGCAGTGTATTCAACCTCTGCACACACCCAATGTTGTAGTAAACATAATTTGTTACTCACATTAAACACTTTTTAATCAGTATGCATTCTGTTTATTCATTTATACAATTGGGCTTTTCCCCAGTCTATTTACACAATATAGTTCATTTCTTTAAATATAGTTAAGAACAGAAACATTCAAATTAGCTGTTAAGTGTTGCATTGTATAAAATACAGTGGCAAACATTTAAAAAAAATGCATAAAAACAATTGTGAACAGCACTAGATTTAAAAAGTGACATATATATCCAGTACAGCAAGTTTTCTAGTCTCTGTGCAAAAGTTTGCAAATCCCATGAAAGGTTCAGTAGACGACTCTTAGACATGTCGAGTTAGGCTTTAGCAACTTTTGTTCTACATCTGTGCTCGAGAAAAAAAGCTTATCAAAGAAAACACCTCGCTTTCTGCTGGAAACATTTGTAGCATCCTCCTGCATTCCCCATCATCTCGGTCTCTCAGCAGGAAACATGAGCTTCTTCATGCTGACATCCAATCTGGTTTCATCATATCTCTTATACCTCGGCATCACTTCTACATATTACGATGTTATTACAACAAACGGCACACAGTAAATGCAGCACAAAGCTTAAAGTGTTGTCCGTCACTGACGCCTTGCTTGCTACATTGAGAGGCTATGCGTTGCATTCGTCATCTTCCCATCAGCAGTCCACATCATTCTAACATCAGGCGTTTTTAAAAATAAATAAGGTACATAGAAAAATAATGGCAAATTAAAATTTTTTTTTTTTTTTTTTTAGAAAAATAGGTTTAACCGTTTTCTAAATCTCTGGATGAGTTATGTCAATACATGTCACACACAGCTGATCGAGACCTTTTTATAATTTAGTCGAATGCAGTCTCCATGCAATACATGAGCTTGTGTGGGAATTTGTGTAGTTAGAAAATAACTAATTTACTTTTGTCATGCAGTGTACCCTAAAAACGATTCCGTACATTTACATCTGAGACAGGGGAGAAGCAGTTTCCTGTTGCATCGAATCCATGTCATTTGTAAAGGCTAGAGCAGGCTTATAAAGCTAAGGCTATTGAAGGCTGAGCTGTGTCCTCAGCTGTGTTTTTAATTTTTTAATGATGCTTTGTTAGTGATGGTTAAATTGTACTTTTTAAGAAGATAATGGAAGACCTAAAGCATGCAGCCAAAAAGTATTGTGTAGAATAGAGTTCCCTCCAACTGTGAAGAAGTTGAGAATGTTGCTTCCTGTCCACCAGTCTTACAGCTGCAGTTAAACATTTATCTACGCTCGTACGGCAGTTTGGAGATTTTAATCATTTTTACAACTGTTCTTTTTCTGTTATAGAATGTCTGCGAAATACTGAGAGGATATTAAGCAAGAAAGACGTCCATGCAGGAGAACAAATGAGGTTAAAGGTGCCCGGAAGAGAGAGCAAAGCTTAATGTCCACACCAAAAGTGGCTGATTTAGGTAACATGGGCAACAATATATTATTTAACTCTCATAAAATGTACAAAAGAACGCAATTTATATCTTTGTTTGTTGCAAGAGTTACATTTCCCCGTCATTATCACAGAGGAAGAACAGCTGTAGAAAGTAAAATTCCCTGGCTGCCTGGACATAAATGCCCTTTACAAGTCTCGACTGCAACTCCAAATACCCCACAACCATGCTTATGTAATATTGATACGATGCAAGTGGTTATATGGTAATTCTATGTTTTCAAATCTACTAAATCCACAACGTTAAGCATTCATTTTGCTGTCTTGAACATTTACACTGAAACATCCGGAAGGTTGAGCTGTTAAATTCACATATAGATGTTAAAGCAAAGAAATTCACAACAAAATAATGCTGCTGAAAGATTTTTTTCCTTCAATTGGGCTGTATAAAATTATCTCCAGAGCATATTAAACTCCAGAAATAGTCTGTTAGTTTCATCATTATTGCTCTCAAAGAATGACAAGCCTTGTGCTATGGGATGTACACGCAGTCTCTACACACATTATTGTTACGCTGTTTGAAATGTTGTGTACAGTAAGCACACTAAATAAAAGATGAAATTCAAAGTTGTGGAGTGGAATATAGAAATGCCTTGGAGGGAGAGTTTCAAGTAGCATTTGTCCCTGCGGAGAGGGGAGAGTCATAGAAATTGAGACTTGATAGCTACAGTAGTCTGTAAGCGTGTGAGGAACATGCACCCAAAAAAGAAACCATGAGAACCAAAAACATGCATATCTCTTTTTAGAAAAAGCACATTAGGTGCCTTGTGTTTGCTGGCAGTGCTCTATTTGAAGTATGTACACGGTAGATGGTGACTTTACATGTTGTAATAATATAGTGTATAAATACCTCTGTATAAATGGACTTTATACATCGAAATCAGATAGCTGGAAGGGCGGGGCAGATTTTTCCAAAAAGGAATGGAAGAAAGTCTACAGTTTGTTTTCCTTTGCATATTCAGTCTCTTTCTTAGACCCTGAGTCAAGCTTGAGAGAAGACCCCCAGTCAGCATCAGAAGCATGTGGGGAAGGCCTACTTTCCTGGAAGCCCCGGGTCAGAAACTGGCCTGTGGAGTCCCAACATTCCTGAGCTGCTGGGGACATCAGGTAGAGAGGCTTGCCGGCCTGAGGGGAACCTCGGCGGCTGTTGTTGTTGCTCTACAGCGTCCAGTCTGTGTCTCTGCTCGTTCTCCAGCAGTCCGGCAAAATTCCCGTCTGGAAGAGTCTCTGTGTGAAGGAGGACTGGGGAGGGTTCTTTGGATTTGTTCTGGGCCTTTTCTGGGCCAGGACTCTGAGGGAGACAGTGGGCGTCATTAGCCATTTGGCAGAGAGGCTACAGACAGACATATCAAAGTGAAAAATGACCAAGTGCATGTTATTGGACACTCTGGAAACTGAAAACGTTTACAGCATTTTAAAATGGTTCAGGTTTAATTACTACTAAGCATACAGATCAACGCAACATGCTCCCAAAAAAAAAAAAATCTTTTTCTTAGATTAGTACTTTGATGAAGGAGTAAAACACATGCCACATTCCTTAGCACATGTAGTAGCAAAATGAGAGCGATTGCATGGCTATATGGAGCTTTTTTCCTATCTTTATTCAATTTGAGAGCATCACTTATTGAATTCAGTTTCATTTATAGTATTTTCCCTCAAAACCCTGCACTCGTGATTGACGACATCAGTGGTTAAAGTCACATGTTGGTAAATAATTATTCATAGCTGAACTGAACTTTAGCTTCCACTCCGTGAAACAACTTTGAAACTTTAATGTCAGCCTCTCTCTGTGCTACTACACGTTCTAAGGAATGTGATTTTTTTTTTGGTGGTGTGCGTTTATTTATTCCTTAAACGCAGTACTACTCTAAGAAAACAACAAAACTATTGCTATAGTGTGGCAAAGCTATAATAAATACAATTCGCGGTTGGTTTTTGTTTTTGCTAGTTTGCAAGTTGTTTAGTTTGTAAGTTGTTTAGTAAGTAGTTTAGTTTTAGTAAGTTGTTTTGTTTGTTGTTTAACATGCTTGGTACAGTGTACAGTATGTAGCATTAAACAGGTTTGTCTAAACATAATTCAGCTCTGAGGGCAGAAATCAATTTAAACCTAATTTAC
>JBBPCS010000878.1:4036868-4076416 GCA_037974645.1 Hollardia meadi
ACTTAATGATTCAGAGCTTTTTAAGGTGACGTCATTTCAGAGCATTGGTGAGTATGATATGCCCGACACTCCCCCTGCCCCCTTCCTTCCCCACCTTCCTACTTCCCTACCTTCCTACTTCCCTAACCCCAGCTACCTTCCTTCTCTACCTAGCTTCCTAGCTATCTTGGCTGTGTGATGATGAATATGTTAGCCTAAATGAATCCACTCCTCCTTGCTATTTTCAATTCAGGTCTGTTAATCAGTCCTAAACCTAAACTCAATTATAACTAATTTGAAAGCCTGATTCTTAGTCTTACTCTGAATTTTTGTCAAGTTTTTATCAAGTTTAGTTCTTAAAACGGATAAAGTAATTATTTTTTAAAGTTATTATTATTTTTATTTTATATATTATATTTATTTCTAAACATCTTAGAAATACTTTATCTAATGACTTCCAGCACTTATCGTTGATCAGGATTTGTCATTTAGCTCTCGCATAAAACAAATTTCAAGGATTGCCTTCTTTCACTTATTGCAAAAATCAAAAAATGCAGGAAAATTAGTCCATGCATTTGTTTCTTCCTATTTGTAACCCCCTATTACCCTTAATGGCCAAGCATAGCACCCTATTACCCAACGAGTTCTGTACACTCCACTTTGTGGTCCCTAGAGTCCCCAAAAGTAGAATGGGAGCCAGAGCCTTCAGTTATCATGCTCCTCTCTTATAGCTTATAATTAGGGCTGGTCTAGACCTACTCTACATGTAAAGTGTCATGAGATAACTTTGTTGTATTTAAATAAAATTTGATTTGATCAGAGGACTGGAGAATCAGAACCAGCCAAGACAACCCGAGACTGACGACAGTTGTGATTGGGAGGAGACCAGAGAACCTCAGTCAGGTGAAACCCTCTTCAAATATTGCACTTTTTATTACATTTATGATACATTACATACATTTATTTCCTTTGTGATCGATGCAGACATTAGTTTATTTGTGGAGGTATTGTCAAATTATTACAAATTGCTCCTTTAATGTTAAAAGGAAATTTCTAAAATGTGTGTATGTACTTCATTGCTCTACAGTAAAGAAGAGGTTCCTCTCCAGCAGGAGTGCAGATGAGCCATACATCAAAGAAGATTAAAGTTAAGTAAGTTGTTGTTAGTTTGTTGTTTAGTAAGTTTTTGAGTTTGTTGTTTAGTAAATTGTTGAGTGAACTGAATTTAAAAAGTAATTGCCCCCCTAAACCTAAAAAACTAAAAGTACCCAACACTGAGTAACATACAGTGCTGTGAAAAAGTATTTGCCCCCTCCCGATATCTTCTATTCCCTCTTTCATTATATTGCATAAAGCATTTATTCCTTTAGCTGTCCAATCCTTACTTCATTAACATCTAATTTATTAGAAGTAAAGTCTGTTTCATAAGCACACCATTTGAGAATTACAATACCTTCCTCTAATTTAAATTCCATTATGGCTGTTTTCCATACTTTAAGAGTCAATTTTATCCACAGATTTTCAATAATATTTATGTAGGATTGTAGGTTGCTGTCAGCTATGATTGCTTGTATGGGAATGGAGGGTATTCGCTCCTCAATCGTTTTCCATTGGGCACCATATGATGGGTTGCACCAGCATATCATGTCTGAATTGTGCTGCCTGATAATAAGCTTTAAAATAAGGTAGGCCCCATCCCCCTTTTTCTTTTGCTAATTGTAAGGTTTTGAGACAAATTCTAGGTCTTTTGCCTTGCCATATATACCTTGACAATATTTTGTCCCGTTCGTTAAATTGTTTTTGGTCAATGTAAAATTCAGTATTACTTAAAAAAAACAATCTGTTTTAATATGATCCAGAAAGTTTTCTGGCAATGTAGAATTGAAGCGTGAATCAGCAAGTTAAATTAACCCTTAATCTGCTTCCTTTTTGTTTGACTCTACCCATCTTTCTCATGGAGCGCAGCGGTGCCTTGAAGTCAGAAATCCGTAAACTCAACATTGTCCATGTGCTGATCTGGGTGCTGATAGCAACTCAGGTAATGTCCAACCTTTAGAAGAAGTTTTGACTGACAGTTGTGACAGCTGAGCTATTTGTGACTGTGTCTTCTTCTCTTTCTCAGGTGACAGTGAGCCTGGTGCCCGGCAACAACATCAGCTACCTGGTCATCTCCATGATCAGTCCCGGGCTCTTCTGCGTGGCCCCGCTGATCTACAGCTGCATGGAGATGTTCCCCGTGGCACAACAGCTCCATTGGCATGGCAAAGCCTACTGCTTCATCTTCGGCTTCTCTGCCGTGTCCGTCATATACCTGGTGATAGTCATGTTGTCACGGTGATAAATCATTGCTGAATTGTTCACAAAAATTCGCCCCTGGACTGATTGTGACTGCTGCCATCACTCTGTACGTTAATCCTCCTGACGAGTCATCTTTCATGAATAATAAGCTGTAAATGTGTTCTGTTATTTCATAGACTACACACAGACCAGCAGTAACTCAAAGAAGATTAGACTATCCCAAAACACAACTATAAACTAAAAAACAACTATAAACTGAACTAAAAAACACAACTATCAACTAAAAAACACAAAACTATAAACTAAACATCCTGCCCGGGCAGGATTTGAATCGGGAGGGGTGGGAGTGGGGAGTTTTCCCCCGGGTTTCCAGAGAGATAGAAGTAGGGGGTTATGGAACGGAAAACCAGGAGCAGCTGGAATTTTAGACATAACAGAAATATGCAATAATTAATTTTCTTTTATTTTTTATTCATTCATTAAAGAAAGCATGACTTTATGATCGCTCATTGTATGTCAATCTTAGCTTAAAGGGGAATTCTTCGTTGAATTGGATGTGTAAATGATTCATACGTCTTGGAATTGGTTAATAGGCTGCAACTTGGGGAGTTACGTGGCTCACGGGCTGAGGTTTTTGCTCCAAGTGTCTGAAAACATTACGGCAGTCTTGATTGTTAGAGTAAAATCCTTTGGCGAGTTGTTGCTGTTGGAGACTTGTTTCCGGCTAAGAAACGAGGATTTTACTCTAACAATGAGGACTATCCGTAACAATATCACAGTAGGACTGTGAGATAATTTACTGGACCAATTCCAAGACCGAATAATTTACACACACATAAACATAAGAAGGAATTACTTTATCATATGAAAGGGCAAAATACAAGTAGGAAAAGTAAATATTCAAGATCAGGTTCAAAACTTTACTTTTTAAATAAAGTCATAGACACCTTCATTATTTTGAATATAGGAAACAAAAACAAACTAGGCTATTTATATTAGTAGTTTGGATAGTCTCTTTCATTTCATGATTTAATCTATTTATCTAAAATAACTTCATATAACATTTTCCAAAACAGATTTACAGTATGCTCATTGTATGTCGATCTTGGCTTAAAGGTCTAAAACACAACTCGACTGAGACTGAGAAACCTGGGTTCTCCCCCCAGGGAGTTAGAAGTAGGGGGTTATGGAACAAAAAACCAGGAGCAGCTGGAATTTTACTATTTCCAAAAAAAAATGAATTTATCATAATTCATTTAGATGATGTTTGGTGTCTTAAATAAATTAAATAATTTTTTTGGGAAACTGAGCTAAAGTTATTTTAAAAAGGGCAGCATGTTTTCAGTGTAAAGTTGACCCTGCCCCTCCTCCCTGGCTTGGTGCTGGAGCACAGTGAAGTGTACCTGTGGCCGAGGTGGCGCAGGAGCGAGGCTGAGATCTGTCTGGGGGGCGGACCCAGGCTGGACCCTGATGGCTGGCCTCTGGTACTGGGGGCTGGAGGTGATGGTGCTGTAGGCGGGGGGACCGGCTGTGGTTTGCCTCTGGAGGAGCTGTAGGATAGCCTGGATGTCTGAGGTCATCTGGGACTCCAGTCTGACAGAGGATAAAACATGGACAACATTGGCTACATGGCTTTTCGGTTATGGAACAAAAACAAAAAGTTTTTTATGCAGCAATGAGTCTAGTATAGTTGACTGTTTAGGGGCTCAGTGTTCCTAATCAATCTCATTTAAATACATACTACAAATAGCTGATGACATGCTACACATTAGTTCTCATTACAGTACAATTAAACCAGTACTATAAAACCACAAAGTTCTTGCTGCGATATTGTTAATGTCATATCAGCACACTGTATTAAATGTTGTAATTGCAGTTGGCTTATGATAGAAGGTGCATTTGTACTCCATTTATCTTGTTTCTGCAGTGACCTAATTTCACCACAGGGATCAATATCATCTCATCATCACTGTTGCTTGAATGTCAGCTCTATAATTAATATGATGACAGCTATTATGTTTTGCTCTAGTTTTCCCAGGAACAAATGAACAGTCTGCAGACAAACTGTATAGACAGTAGATAGATTTTATGTTAGGAAAGCCTCAATAAGAAAAATGTTTAAATGTATTGGATCTGTTGGAACATTGCATTCCATGTTGGTATACAGTAATAGGACACAGTGCTATCATTATGGAATGGCTAGGCTAATGACACTAGGGGGAGGCTCAAACCTTACAACGGCAGGTGGTTCATATGGAGTATTACAGTATAGTGCTTCTGTATAAATATCCTCCAGGAAGGGCAGCGATTCTATTGATTGAAGTGGAGCTAATTTTAACTACATTAGATACTGTTGCTAATTTAATCTTGTTCATATGTTTTGAATAAAATGTTCAATGTGAAAAGTATGAATAAAAAAATAAAAAGTATAGTGAAGCACTTAATTAAATGTACCTTTAACTTGAATTTTGATTGTTGGAGCATAAGAACAGATTTTTTTAAAAACCCTTTTATCTTACAGTGCTTACTGTGAACCCTGTTTTAGCATCTTAAAAAGTAATATTTATTAAATCGTGCCTAAAAGGTTTGAATTGAAGATGACACTTTTATGTTTGCAGGACAGTTTCTGTATGGCAGGTTCTGAAATACCGAACACTTGCACCATGTGTCTTCACCTAATACATCCGGGCATAGAGCGTCTGAGATGGTGAATCAACTATTTTTTTAGGACAATAAGTGGAAATAAACTATTTTGGCTCCAGCCTGTTTCTGTAAAAGTAGGGTTGGTGGTGCCTGCTGCATCAACAGTCTTTGCAATGTGTCTGCATCTCATGGCTGCGTGCTATAAATAGACAGCCGCTGACTGTCTGCCTCCCCCTCATCTGTATCGGTGCACCAGCCGAGAATCACACGAAGCTCGCACAGTCCGGCTGCAGCGGGTGTCTGGCCTTAAAAATTTAAAAAAAATGCCAATTATAGGCAGAATCACTGTACTGCGAGCTCTGAAAGATGACTGTGGAAACTGAGTTGAAGAAAAATAAAGAGATTATAATGGGAAACGGAGCCAAACAGGATCCTATAAGTGTCATTTGTTATCTAAAGGTCAGGAGCCTCATCTCTGAAGGGACTCACTTTGTGCTTTCAACTCCAGCTTCAAGTGTGAAAATATATCGTCATTCCCATTCAAACAATAATGCCCTAAAAATTAAGGAGTAACGTTTACTCAGAGTACATTTTCAGCAGTCTTGTACTTGAGTAAAATTTGTGTAAAGTAACGGTACTTTTACCTGAGTATAATATTCTAATCTCTTTACACCTCTGCATATGTAGTAGTACTCCCCAACACCTGTAAACACACTTTCATGTGTAAAATGGGTGGAAGTGTGAAAGGTTGCAAACCCCATTAAAATGCCACATGACTTTCCTAATATCCTCTGAAACAATATGATGGGATATAAGATAAAGCCGGAGAAGGATTATATAAATGAGGGCACAGATCATCAGCTTCTACATCCTCACAGTTAGAGGCCAACTGGGAAAATATCATCCTTATACTGTAATCTCAGTGGTGTGTGGTGTTCACCTGTTGAGGTGCTGCTGCAGCAGGTCCAGCCGTTGCTCCACCTCTCCGTAGGTGAGGTCTGTGTCACTGTCATCCTCCCCGGCTGGCGTCTCCTGACACTGGGCTGACTCCTCGCTGGGAAGCTGACGCGCCCACTCCTCCGTGTGGAGCTCTGGAAGGAGAGATGTGTGCAAACACACACAGTAAATGATCTGTGTTATTAGAACAGCGCCTCAGGGGAGGCATCTTCCTGTGTTGTGCCTTCTCATCATTTAGTTTTTACTAAGCTTGGATGAGCTTACGGCCTCCTGAATCCTAACATCTATCCTACAGATGGACACTTCTGACCCTGGTTTACAATCACACCCTCAGAGATTTTTGTTCCCCTTCTTTTGGGTTTCTGCAAGTGAGGGCTGGAGATTAAAGTGACATTTTCTGTATGTTTGTTTATGGGAAGCTCAACATGTAGAAAAAGAGATTGAAAAAAGAGGAGTGAAAATGAGGATTTCTCTCAGCTCACATTTCCTCTTGGAGGTTTTTATAACTCTCCTTTTGTCCGGATGACTGAACAGTGTCACTGTCTAATTTTCACAGTCGCTGAATAAAAAAGTAAAACCACAATCGCAGATTTCCTAAAGACATTGAAATGCGACCTAACTCACCAGATAGTGATGTCAACATGATTTTACTAAATGTTTACTGTAAATCCTTTATTTGGTCATGACCTCCGATCAAAAGGGGGTGACCCCGGACCAGCTGCTGGATATAATCCTCTTATATTTTATTACTGAGTGGGTTTTAGGTTTCACTATAATGACACATAATCCTTGTTTGGATTTTTAATAGGTGTGACATTACTCCTCCGGGGCTTTGGGATTTTTGGGGCTTTTCTAAATTAACTTCTGAGCCAATTACCGTTCTGAGGTAAAACTTTAAAGGGCAAGCTCGTAGATTTACAGGAAATTTCATGTCCGTTTGAACAAAACAGTGATTTGTTTAACACAGATGTAATTAAAACGGTCTCCTCAGTGTTTTTTTCCCCTTGTTTAAAATCAGTTGTATTTTTGATGTTTGGACAAAAATAGAACTGTTGTCATTTCAATGAATGTCAACAGTTCTATTTTTGCCCAAACATCAAAAATAGAACTGTTGACATTCATTGAAATGACAGGAGGAAATTTGGCTTTTTTCTTGAGCCACTAAATTAAAAGAATGAAAACTGCTGTAGAAACAAATTAGGTGGATGTTTCTGTTGTCACCTTTGTATGTCTGGTTCTGCACGTCATCTTCAGCTTGTGCATCTGGAGCACCGCTCAGCCCGAGGCCCAGGGTGTGGTCCCTAACCACCGGGTATCCCAGCACACCAGAACACAAGGGCCTCTGCTCCTCCTCCTCCTCCCTGCCTTCTTCCTCCTCCTCCTCTTCCTCCTTGTCCTCTCCCTCCTCAGCGGACTCTCTCCTCTCCTGGGCAGCCGTGGAGGCGTAGATTTTGGTGTTGCAGTAGGTGGCGACTGGCTCCTTGTTGTGGGAACCTAATGGGAGAAATGGTAATCAGGAGATCTGCTGGGGGAACACCGACTTCTCTGCTTAGTCTTCCTTGGGGGGAAGTCTCATTATCTTTGACAATAGGTAGTGAGTGTTTTGCTTTGGGGTATTCTTGGATCATGTCATGCAATCGACAGTCGCTCTGAACGTGTTTACAAGTCATGTACGATTAAATGAGCACTGCTCCTGCTCTCTCATCAGATTGAATTCTTCACACCTGATGGATGGAGGCAGGATACGGCGGGACTGTGAAATGGACTGTTGGATCCTGTCCTCACTTGTGTTATATTGGGAGATGGTGACATTGTATTCAGATGGCCTGTAACCATGGCGACCAATTAGATTTGCCTGAATCAAAGCCAAACTGCTGAGTGCTGCTGTGCGGAGGCTGAGGTCTCGAGTCTCCTGGCTGTTAGAAGTGAAATTACAACTGTTCCCACGGTGCGGCAACACACTGTACACGTAAACACATCAAACGCACATCTGATGGCAGGGATGCTGTGTTTATCTACAGTGTAGATAGTGTAACGGCGTTTCATCAAGTTGGCTCAGAAAATAAGAGTTTAGTCTGTACTGAACGAGCCTATTAAGCCACTGTAGAGGTGTCTGTCTTCTCTCCAGTATAATGTCTAAGGAACCCACTGTCAATGCTAACAGGCCTCCCAGCCACAGGCACGAGGCTCACGTCCCTTCTGCATGGTGATACGGTGGGCAGAAAATAGTTCCTACATGAAACTGCTCACAATATGGTCTGCGGATTATCTTGAATAAACAGGTCATGATTTCTGGAAAGAGACATTGCTGTTGAGTTTTTCAAATACATTTTTTTTTTGTCGTCACAAGCAAAGCGCCATCTGTTCCGTTATATTCCAGATGAGGCAGACATCTCGACAACTGGCATCTCCAAAACTCACACCAAAACAATCTAGATGGATAAATAGAACGACAGGTAAGAAGAGAAATATGTATTTGTGCTGTTCATTACGAGGCTACAGCCACGGGTCAAAGATGTTTGTTAGCTTTATTGTAATTACTAGATAGATGCTACTTACAAGAATAGATACTTTAGCATGAAAATCAATTGCAGCAAAGAGACGCGTGTTAACAGTACAGCAGAAAAAATGAACCTTTAGGGAGGAATATTGATTGTAGATTGATTGATTTTTTTTTTTTCAGCCTGTGGTAAAGCCTACAAATTAGCCTCGTCAAGAGCGTCAAGCGTTCATGACAACTTAGGTCAGACTTAAACTGTGAAACGGAACTTAAACTTTATGAAACAGAACTTCCTGAAAATAAGCCTGATTTATTAAAGTAAGCCTGGTTTAACAGGTGGTCTTACTTTATGAAGCATCTCTTTGATATAACCTGTGTGAGTGTCAGCAGACCGTCATGGTCGAAACCTAAGAATGGCTGAGTAGAGCTTCATTATATTCGTCAAACATTGCCAGAAGGCATCAGAGTATAGAGAGTAAATGTGGTAGATCACACATTAGAGCCACAGAGACAGGTGTTATATTAACGCTGCTCCATCCAGTCTCTGCACAGGTGCAGGGCAATGAGCTCATTTGAGTGGGAGACCAAAGTATGCAAATAATCAAACTTACTGTAGAATTAAGATCTATCTTTAGGAGGGCTCAAGTGAAAGTCCTTGATACCACTGCCAACACACTACCTGAGTTTCAGTACCAATACCAAAATATGAGCCTGTTTTTATTTAATGATATACAACTCAAAGCATCAGGGTGTAATATCATTGTCCAGCACACAAGGGGACATCATCACATTTCTTGTTTTGCCAGAGACAAGAGAGGTCAAAACTCCAGCAATACTTGTAGTATAGAGAACAACTTTTGTTAGACCAACGCATTTCGGCATGTGCCCTTGTCTCCGGAAGCCTCAACTGGGGATCAGTTGATTTAAAAAAGAGAGTGTACCCCGTCTGAAGTGGATTTCAACTTTAAAAAAGGGTGGAAATAATGTCTTTTAAAATGAATTTGGGATCTTGGAGCTTCTGGAGGCTTGTATTATGCCGGCCGAGCTGTATGGAGCCATTTAAGGGTTTTTTTGGTTGTTTTTTTGTGTGTTTGGAAACAAGTCCCCAGCTTCTTCAGTTATTTAGGAGAATGCCGTTTTGCTGTGAAGCTCCAGAAATGTTTTGTGGACAAAGAACCTACTCGATTTTCCATCAGCATAGGGTAGAACAATGTCTTTAATTTAAAAACTAAACATGGTTTAATGATGTAAAAACATAGCATTGGTAGTAGTGACTCAAGCTGACCTGTGGAGGACTTCCTTTTGTAGGACACTCGTCTTGGACACTCCATATTAGAATCACTTCCTTGATTGCTCGTCTATAAAGAAACAAGGCATAATCAGTATGAACCATGACACATACTAATGCACATACATATGGAAAAAAGCTATTTGTGTGTTTGCACAATGAAGTATTTGACTCTGCTGGTCTTAGATGAAATCTCAAGGAGACACCTTGTCCATTTAAACCTTCCTGAACTGAGGAACATAAACTCCTGTCCGTCTTGTTGGAGCACCGTGTATCTCCTGTTTTTGATGTAATCCTAGCAGAACCTTCTCACGTATCTCCTCTCCTGTCTCTTCTTTCCAATTCTCTGAATAAATAACAGAAGGCCAACACAAAGACTTCCTGCTCTACGTTCAAAGATAAATAAAACAACTGGCTCTGGATTGTCGTTCATGTAATGCCACACACCTTATGCGTCTTTCCATTCCACTCAATTCATCACAATTACAGCCTACATCATGTCCTCTGTCCACCCGACCCTTACTGCTTGACTAATACTCTGTATCTGCAAATGTCTAAATTATCCCTTACATTTTTATTCCCATCATGGATAAATTGAAGCACTAAGGAGAATTACAAACAAAAACATGGCAGAGATATGGAACAAGGAATGATTGTTTAATTCAAGTTAATGGTCTCTACTAGCAGCTTTCTTACTGTAAAGCACATTGATTTTACATAAAAGCCTTCATTTCATGCTACTGCTCTCGAGAAACGGCACCACCGTTGTGGATTACCTTGGCGTTTTCATCGCGGAGGTCAAAGGTCAGCTCCAGGTTTGTGAAGAAGTGGTCAGCAAACTCTGGATACATGTCCAGCACCTCCAGAATCTCCTCCCTCTGAATGGTGTGGAGGTCGCAGTAGCTCAGCGCCCGCACGTCTGCGCAGGATTTCCCCGGCTTGGCGTACAGGTGGATCATCTCGCCAAAAATGTCATTCTTACCTAAGTAAGGGAGGCAAGCAATCAAATGTAAGTGACTCCTGTTAGCTAATCGAGGACATGGACGGTCCTCTTCATCAGTTCCTGGTAACTTATAACAAATGTAACTTATAAGAGGTAACTTATAACAAATGTAAATACAAAGAGCGAGAATGTTAAAGAAGCTAAAGGGCATCACAGTCATCAAAGGCTTTACACAATCATGGATCAATGGAGCCCCAAGGTGTTCAATATTACATAAATATGTTTTTAAAAAAAAGAATTATACAATTATTTGTGAAGAGTTTTATGAGATTTAATTTCATAATAGATTTTCTGTCATTTTCCCCAATGACAGTTTTATTCCATGCCTTTTTATTTTATATCAGATGTCACTGTCATGACAGTGAATCTGCCAGTTATTCTGGCCCTCTCATCCTTCAGCCAATCAGATGCCTTCTGTCTTTTAAGATAGCAAGCTCAGCTCAACTGCTATGCACATTGGAGAAGTGAACCTTCTAATGTAAACCTAAACTAGTTGTTTAGGTTTAGGCAGTAAAGACACTACGTTTAGGAAAACATCAGGTTACAAATAGACCCTTTCACAGTGTTAAACACGTGTTACAAAGAGCTTTTTGGAAAAAAGACTTGAAGGCTAACTTCTCCCATGTGCCAACTATGCTCCTGTTCTATTTATTCAATATTGTCCACTCTGAGCTTCCATAAGGAATGTCTCTGCACAGGAATAAAATCTTATATCATAAATTATGAATATTTCAAACACTGCTGTGTACTACGCTTGTTGGTGTTTGCAGGTCACATTATTCTCAGCAAAGTAAATTAAGCCATTTGATAATTATTTCCTTCCTCTGTAAGCTCAGGGATTTCCATGTGTAGAGTAACATATGACCATGTGACAGTGGTGTATAGGCGCAGCAGAGTGAAAATGGAGTAATCAGCAGTTCTTGTGCTGAAGCAGAGCAAAGGTGCTGAGTGTTGTGTAACCTACAACTTCAACATACATGCCTCTTGCTCATTATGACCCCATTGTGTCACCGGTTTTCCCCAAACCTTATTGGCTGTGTGAAAACAGCCCAAAAAAAGAGGAACAAAGGCATAAACGGCTTAGTAGGATACACCTGCTGGAGATGAGATTTACTGCGATAACTTTTGGATGCTGCTGATAAAATCGCGTGGCTCCTGTCATCAAGAACTGCATCACACCACATTGACAACCAAAAGAAACTCTCGCTAACTTAATTTCTCTCCTGAATTCCTCAATCTGCCCCCTTTCTTTTACTCTTCTTTCTCTCCAATCACTTGTCTTTTCCTTCTACCCTGCCCACTCGCTCAGCTCTCCATCCTTTCCTGCTTCTATTGTCATCCATCTCTATTTGAAGGCAATCACGCTCTCTTTTTTCATCAAAACAGATGCTCGGTTACCCTCAGCCCACCATTTTCCTCCCCCACTTTTTCCTGTCCTCTCCCTTCATCTGAGGCACGACTGTGAGGCGGCAGCAATCACAATGTCCTTTGAAGTAAGTTATTACAACATACCCAACAGGGATCTCAGCTACCAATTCAGTCATATCACATCATCTTAATTTAGTTGGCCCACCTATGCTATGGAGGTGAGTTCTGGCAAAGTTAACCAGGCTGGAATGAGAAGACTATCAGGTGTGCTCTTCTGTACTTTGGAAGTATTTTGACCTCCGTACTGGCTCAACAACAGACCTGCCGGGGCCAATTAGTTTTTAACCCTAAACTGTCTCCTCTAATCTCTCCTGGCAGGAAAGAAAGAAAAGCATTTTTTTTCACTTTAAATATAATAAAATCCATTTTCACTGTAGTTGAGGTTGTTAATTGCAACCATCTGGCTGCAAACAAGCACTGTCATGTTAGTTTTTTGTAGTGTGTTGGTGTGCAACTGATTTTTAGAAACAATAACGTTCTTTGTCGCACTTGAATGCCACTTGGTTGAAGTACAAGCAGCACAAAGACGTTTTATATATTCACAAAGTTATCACTCATTAGTGAGTAACTGAATAAATATGAATTTAAGACTATAATTCACTGTCAGATTTAACTATTAGAATTAATTATATGCCTGAGAATTTTTTGGTTAAAAAAGGGTGAACATTATTATTTAAGATACAGAATTTCTAGCTGGTTTTATCCAATTGTTTAAATAACATAAGAAGGGCAACTCTGAGTCTGACTGTGGTTAAGTAGGTAAATTACATGAAGTAAATTAACCCTTAAAAGAAGCAGTATTTCAGTCACAAAGAGCTTATGAGTATCTCAACCTAGAAACTTTCCCGAGAGCTCAAAATGTCATAGATTTTGTCGTGCTGGCACCAACACCATGGGTCAGTGAACAAACACATGAAACAATTTAATGCACCACCAATCCATAAACTACTGAATCACAGGGAAGCGTTATTGAGGCGCACAGTAGACCCACCCAGGATGGCCACTACAACGTCATCTTTGAGGATTTCAATGGAGCCACGGGAGACAAAGTAGAGCGCAGTGAGCACGTCTCCAGAGTGGACTAGGGTGTCTCCAGGGGGCGCGTGGGTGGTCTTGAACCTCATGGCCAGGGCCCGGAGGCAGCCCTTAGTGGCTCCGCGAAACGCCTTACAGCCCTGGAGGAGGTTCTTGTTGAGGTGGAGGCAGATATCCGCCTGCAGACACTCTGGGAAACCCTTCAGGACCTGAGCGTGAAACACGGGTCAAAGCAGACATTATGGTCAGATGTGATGTGGAAGTAGTGTTTTATTATGTGTGTGTGTGTGTGTGTGTGACTGGATTTATAATGTGTGTTGAATTTTGGTTCTGAGGTGAAGTTGCAGGTCAAATTGACCGGATTTTCAGAGAAAATTTGATACAATTGCCACTTGTGTTCTTTCCTTCTTCTCAAAACCTATTATACCCTGCAGTAGAAATAGCCTGCAATGTCTTTCTACACAGAGCTACAGTTCACTGTGTCACGGAGCCTTTCAGCAGCTTTAGCAGCAGACGAGAGACGAGACAGAACATTTAGAGACTGAGAAGTTGCAGATAAAATGACAGCACAAACGCAAAACGCAAGTTCGGTATTTGTTATGTCTTCTCTCTCTTTGTGATACTTTGGCACATTTGTTTTTAAGAGTGTCACTGCCTTCATGTACTGTAATGATTAAACAATGTGGTACATGTAAGACCAACAAGCAGAAACAATATTAAATCGTGTCTCAAATATTGCCAATATTGAAACATTCCTCAAAACTCTGACCAATGATCTACTATGTTAAAAATAAGAACAGAAATAAATATTACAAATGTTGTTTGGTCAAGCATTCCTACCCATCCGAGTTAGTCAGGGAGACTGTTGAAAATAAAAGGAAAATGATTTAACATTAAACATTTTCTTTGAATTTAACATTTTTGTGAGGACTTACCCTTTAAAAACAAACATATAGTAACCACTGACAAAAGACCTAATTATCCAGACAACATGAACGCGTGTGAGGGACCACATTGTCAAACTGACACACTGTAACAGACACTGGAAGGCGAGGGGAAGGGCTTCGACAACATATAAGGGGCAGTTTAGACAAGAAAAAGCAAATTTCTTATCTTTGTCATTTACACATAAATGCAATGTGCTAATGACACAAACACAGGAGAAAGAAATGTAGCCTGTTTTCTGGCTGTGGTGGGCTTTTTTGTTCGCTCGGAACAAAAACTGATCAGTAGATTTGGAAAGGAAAGACTGAACAACATTTGGCAAGCGCAGGTGCCACCGCAGAGCGTGCAGCCAAGCCTCCCACGGTGGGAGGGAAACCTGGCAGCGCCCGGCAAGGCTGTGCCCACTCTCACAGGCATGATTCACTCTGTCTCTGGTACCAGATGAATATCATGAGGTTGTGTTTGAATACACAGATTTCATGCAAAAAGGGACATTGAGGCAGGCCACGTGCAAGTGTACCTGTAATGGACAATGAATGTGGCCTGCGAGAAACTCTCAGTGCTCTATGTGTTGTCTGCAGTTACTGGCATGCATACATGAAGTAGATAGTGTTTACAGTATGTGTTCATGTATGTACAAATCAGACACCTGTCCTCCAATTACATGAATATTTGGGCAATAACTAAACAATTGCATATTAAAGTTTTAATGCTATCTGCACATAAAGCTAACAGCACGACTGGTATCAGAAACAGCTAGATGAAACTCTACCACTGAGGAACATTCATATCAACATTAGTTGTGTTAACACATGTACCTCCTGCTCTTACCAGAGTGATGGGGTCATTCCATTTGACATGAGGCAGACATGGAAAAGACAAACTTATATAAGTACCATGAACAGTATCATGACGAGGAAAGCCACAGTTACTGGACGCATAAGCAGTAACCGTGACTTTCATTTCACTTGTGGCTATGACTGAACATTGCACAGTATAATTGGGATGAAAACATTATACTATCCCAGTGACATAGTGAGATTGCTTCACGATGAGCATTTTATCGGGGACAGGAAACTGGGCAGAAATGGGTCAAACTCGCACAAATGATATTTGAAAAAGAAAAGCAACAGAAGAAAGCAACAACAAACTTAAAGTTCGATTTTTAGCCAGATAAAAGGCGCACACACTCCCTCTCGTACCATATTCATGTCGATGCCGTTGGTGTACGTCCAGGCGTGTTGGAAGTACTCCTCCAGCCTCTGCCTCAGCGGGTTTGGGATCTGGTGGAAGCGGATGAATTCTTTGACCCGTAGCATCTGGAGGTGATACCTGGCCGTACCTGAATACAACCTCTGGATGATGGCGGACACATTCCCAAAGATGCTGGCGTACATTAGAGCTGGAGAGAAGCCATACAGGGGACCCAATGATCCATGGTGGCTAAAGCTGCTCATGCAAAGAAGCTACGCAACAAACCACTGCTGCTTCCTGTGTATCAGGATTTTCTCAAGCAAAGACCTACTTGATGTAATGTAAAAGCTTTCATGCATGGGGAATGCATTCAATCACAATTGTGTTACACCAGGAGGTGAATAGTACATTTACTTATTGAGTAAGTATGTTAATATTTAAGGGCTTGTATCAGAGCATTTATGTGTACTGCAAAAGTTTGGTTATAGCTTTCTGGATTACAGAGGGTTTTTAGTCAAAACAAGACTGAAATACTTTATGTACTTCCAGCTGTCACTCACATCCAATTAGCATGACACAGATGGAGAAGATCTTCTCAGAGTTGGTGTTGGGGGAAACATTCCCAAAGCCCACACTGGTCAGACTGCTGAAGGTGAAGTAGAGCGCCGTGACATACTTATCTTTGATGGAAGGGCCTGAGCTAGGGTCGCTGTAGTTGTATTTTTTCCCTATAATAAATAACAATACAAAAATTATGACATTTGGCATCTTTGAAAACTTTGTGTAAAAATACAATAAAAATTAATTTAAAAATCACCTATCGACACGCCCAGGTTGTCCAACCAGCCAATCTTATGCTCCAGGTAAGGCTTCTCCACGTTGCCAATGGCGTACCAGATGCAGGCCAACCAATGGGCAATGAGGGCAAAGATGCACATGAGCAGCATGAGGACGGCAGCACCGTACTCTGAATAGCGGTCCAGCTTACGGGCCACTCGTACCAGCCGTAGGAGGCGGGCCGTCTTTAGTAGGCCAATCAGAGTGGTGGTCTAGGGTGAAACACAGTGTACAGGATTTAGTTAGTCACCTGAAGATGTGTGTACAATCCCCCCATAGGTTGATGAGTTAATGTTAAAATGTGCTAATATGTGTTGTTGTCCATGCTTACACCCAGACTACTTGTATTGCTAGCTACATGTGCTTAAAGTATTAAAACGCATTCTGCAGTAAAATGTCCCCTGTGACTGATATATTATTATATCTGACATTATAAGATTGTTCATTTTAGCTGTGTTTTACTGTAGTAGCTACTTAGGTGGTGCTTGTTTTAACTACTTACGGAAAGCTCAGAAGAAAAAAATATATATAATAAATATTGCGTCATTTAACCTTTTTAGGTCTCAACCAGTTATTGAAATGAAACCATGTGGGATATTTAAAGGGAAATGTCTTTTTTATCTGAAACATGACAAGGAGCCATGACAGGAGTTTGAAAGAGATCACAAGAAGAAGGGTAGTGAAGTAAAAGTGGAAAATAATAAGTATACCTTACTCCTATTTTATGTATATATATACTGTGCAATGGCTTCAAAATTTTACTTACTGTAGGTACACTTCTTCAGTAAATCTGCCAAGTTCATCAGGTTTTATGTTTCTCTTTTC
This sequence comes from Hollardia meadi, assembly GCA_037974645.1. NCBI lineage: Eukaryota > Metazoa > Chordata > Actinopteri > Tetraodontiformes > Triacanthodidae > Hollardia > Hollardia meadi. The sequence goes on from JBBPCS010000878.1 coordinate 4,053,801, forward strand.
TCCTGTAGATCAACTTGTTAACTGTGAAGCACCTTTAAATGATGCTGGAACTCATATTGGCTTTTAAGTAACTAAAAACCAAATATCTGTCCACTCAACATTTGAAAATCTGACCTTTGTGGTGCCTCCACAAGGCAAAATCTTAACTTCCAAATCATACCAAGGGTTTCTTGGCAGCAGCAAAATTCATCACCATCTCAAGTATGTCACTTGGCACTGACAACGACCTTCTCCCTGCAATCAAAGTGAACAAGCCGTTTGTCTTCTCTCAGAGTCCAGGGGTTGGGGTCAGGGTCAGGAGGACGATCAGCTCAGGATTAGAGATTCAAAAACATATGTAGCTTAGGAATGCTTAATCTTATTTATACACTGCGCATTCTAGACGCAGACGAGACAGTGGATCATTCCTGTTGGTGTAAACAGATCTTTCAAGGTCTCAGCATCCCTCAGCGTCGACACAACTTCACTGACTAAGGCTGCCCGCGGCTCTGCAGATCATGAAAGTCGGCATGGCTTTTAGTGAAAGAGGCTGGCATGCAAATAAGCACGAGGGGGAGAGCGAGGGAGAGTTTGGTGATTCATTCATTTGGCCGAGGATGAAACTGTATGACGATGGAAAAATTAGCTCTAAAAAACAAATATCAGCAGCTTGGAACCTTTGTTAAACCCTTGAAGCTAGTCAATGGGAAGACAAAAGCATCTAGAAAACCCCTCACGCACACACACACATTTGCGTGCATACATTACAATGTACAAACACTGCCTTCAGTTCTGTTTAATTTAGAGCACTTTAATCCTCCCGTCTCAATTTTCTAGCCAGATCAAATTAACATACAGACTATGAGGTGGGAGTTGGGGAGAAAGGGGACAGCATACAGCCACGACACAAGTTCCGATCTATTACTGTTGTGCAATCTGTAAACACAATAAGTGAGACTTAGAGAACGCTAATAGGTCCTACCACTCCCTTTCGTGCCTGACAATTAGCCTAATATCCTTGGGGAAATCATTACTCGCAGCGTCCTGCAGTTATTGCTTCCTCACGTCTATTCTTGCTCATTTCTTGTACAGGTGAGAGTAAACATGACTGCAGGAAAGGTGGTGGATTTTTATGTTTTTTAAGGAAGATGATTCATGAGGGAGAGTGCGTCTCTGTCATGGTGAGGAAGAGCGTTGTACCTGCTTCTGATGGGTCCATTAAAGAGCCTTCGTCCTCCCAATCTCACCCCTAAATCACCGCCATCATTCACTGCTGCGCATCCAGCCAGCACGGCCTTTCCCTGACAACTGAGCGAACAGTGAATGAATCATATATAGAAACAGATGAGCCCTAAATTATCCAGTGAACGCCGCCTGTGAACATGCACTGCCTGAGGTGTAGTGCAGCTGAGTGACCAGCACAGATGACACAGCACACGCTGTATGATGTGGCCCACACAGTGTAATGTTGATTAAAATCTGGGCTTACAGTAAGTCGGAGGCATTCAGGGCTGAGGAGCGAAGCTAAAGCTCCCATTATCAACCAGTTGTATTAAACATATCCGCTTAATATCCCTCTGGCCATCTGCCACTGTTGCTTTCAGGCTCGCCTGGCCACTTTAAAACACCAAGAGTCAAGGTTGTGATGTAAACTTCAGACTCTGAGTACATGCACACAACATGTTATCATATGTTAAAGGTGTTGTAATATTAAAGTAAGACGCCATCATTTGAATAATATGCTTGTTAGCGTATATTTGCGAATCAGGAAATGGCATGAAGCTGAAATTGATTGACACTGATAAAGTTTAGCGACAATACCTGTTTTAAACTAATTTTTCAGTTTTTCACTTAATCTGAATTTGTCATTTTAGTTGCCTTAATTTAAGCATACAATATCATCACTTCTTGATTTAACGAACTTGCTAGCAAAGAGGTGCTTATCTACACATCCAGCAGTTACGGAGCAACATTAGCATTCATTTGGAGTAGTGTTTGTGTCCACCTGATATGAATCCAATATTCACCCTCTTTTATCTTTGTTTTGTTCTTCACCAACTCCTGGGAAACATACCAGGCTCTGTAGCTGCTGACTGTGTTCACCAGCTAGTAACTGATTCTGTCTGTTGTTTGCTGTTGGAAAGGTAGTCAACAGACGGTCAATTGCTAAAAAAAGGTTTTCTGTTGTGCCTTGAAACTATAGTCCAATATTTACTCTCCTTTTAGCCGTTTTGCTCTCCACAGACTCAGAGGGAAAAATCTGGCTCTTTAGATGCCAACTGCTCACTACGGCTTCTAACTGTGTGTCTGCTGCTGAAAACTACACTGATAAGAGCAGTGAGACTGAAGCAAAGCAGTAAAGTTGTAGGCTATAAAACATAAACAATGAGCTGAAAGATGCTGAAAAGCTCTCTAGGTGTGAGGAATCACATTTCACATCCAAATAGTCATGTAATTCATTCTTAATATGAAAATATTGATTACTGAAACATTTCTTAACCCCTACAGTCCAATAGCCATATTTGCTCGAGACACTAGAGCAGCACAGTTCACAGAACAAGTCAACAATATTGTTTAGCTTATTTATCTAAGAGGAAAACATACCATGCACAACTATATTACTGTCTGAGTAGATAAAATCTAGTGTATTCTGACCATGTGCATAATTCCAGCAGGGCAATAGTGAGACTGTGGGGACTGCTTGTTAGAGTGAACCTGCCTCCTCTTTCTGCTTTGTTTAGCACAGATGTTGCTGCAGGTTTTTGCAGCATAATAGAGCTGGAGCTTATTTCTGTGCAGTCTGCTTTAACCAAAGGCAATGCGCATCTTTCCATCTGACAAAAGCAAAGACAAAGTTTGATTACAAGGTGGGGGATTACTTTTCATGTTGAATTTGCATAAACATATATAATTATATATATATAGACAACCTGCCATACAAGAGCTTTTGTGTATGTGGTTCACTTTCAGCTCAAATCTATCTTGTGAGCCTAATAAGCGCTGGCCCCAGGATGAGATCCAATTCCTAATTATTATTGACACGATCAACTTTGTCGAACTGCTTCATTGACGACAACAACAACAACAACAAAAAGCCTGATGCTGTTTATGTTAATTTATTAATGAGCACCAAAAGAGATTTCTCTCCTGAGTGTTTGGGACTACTGAAGCAAAAAAATCTACTCATATTAAAGTAAAATCATTCACGCCTGCATTTTGTTGCACTTGTGCACTAATCTACTCTATCCTGTCCAGGATTAAGAGAAAGTAATATTTGAATTCTGGCTTGGATCAAATGTTCACACTTAACCTCCATAATTTGCAACTACCTCAAATTTGAACATTATGTACACATGAATGTAGACATAATAGGCAAATAATGTCATCTCATCAGAACAGGACGTTGATATGAAAATGATAGAGCTCAAATGACTTCTGTAGGAAAATTCAGCAGCACACCGCTTCTTCTCATTCGCCAGCCCGCACAGCTGAAATCCTGCACTGACAAAGAACCTCTCATGGGAGATTTCAACCTGCCATGTTTCTAATGAAATCAGCAAAAAAAAAATCTTACTATATTTTCAGAGATGGTTTCCAGGCAACACAGGTGCATGAGATTATGTCTAAAAATAGTCCTCATCTCTGCACAAAGAGCTAAAATAACCCTAAAGACAGGAGCTAAAACTGTACATGAATGTGTTATTTTCGGTTTCTGCTGGTGATTAGAGGAGCTAAAAATACAACATTTTGTTATTCTACTCATCCTGTCACTGTGCGCTTTAGACACAAGCCGTAGCGGGAACACACATTCTGTCGCTGCACCAGTCATCTAGCTGTATGAAGAGGACATATATTGTGCTCGGCTGTCTGCTCTTTTTTCCCCAACTGCCACTCACTGTCAGCCTTGAGCCACGGACTCCCCTCACAGGAACACACACCTAATGGTAAATAATTATTCTGCAAACCAGCGGACCGACATCGGGGGGCTTCGCCCTCGCACACATTAATCTGGCATGTTTTTTGGGTGGGTCATCCTAGCAGCTGGCAGATTTTAGTGAGCTTCTTCTAAACTAAAGCAAGAGCAAAATAGTTTCTCGCAGGCAGCGAGGTTAGAGAAGATAAGGCCTTTTTAACTCATTCGGATTGCCTGGGGCCATTCCAGCCTGGCTCTGATGAAAAAAGCGGAGGGAAGCAGATGTGACAGTCGAGTGTCACATAGGTTTAGTGGTCTGAACATTGCAGAGAGCTGCTTGGAAACATGACTGCTGGAGCTGTGGCCTCATGTCACAACACAAAGATTTCTGGGTTTTATTAAATCAACTACAATCAACTTTGTAAATGAACCTCAAATTAAATAACTAAGCAAAAATAAATAAATAATATAAAAAAAGCACTTCTCTTAAGACCAGTCTACATATTAAATAAGTGCTTAAAAATGTGTTTGAAAATTTAGATGTGATCAATGCGACAGTGTTTGTAATGGACTGGTTGCACAGCACACAGCAGGAAAAACAGGTGGACGAACAGCAACAACAGCTAAGTTCCATTAAGTGTCCCAGTAACAGTGAACTATCATGCACAACAGCAGGACCTCCTCTAAGTGGAATGCAACAATCATTAATACACCTTTTGGTATTATACACCAGTTTCCTGCTAATGACATTGTCCATTTACGAGCAGCCCCTGAATGCACCATGTAGAGTGCGGGACTGTGGTTCAAGACCGTGTACGTTTGTATCGCAGCTTCAGTCTCAGAATCGTTACAGCCCTACACAGAGAGACGGAGCAGGCACTTTGTGACAAAGCAATGTGAGAAAATTTATGCTCTTGAGTGCTCTTAAGTGAAAGTTAGGATATAATTTATGTATACCAATTATGGCATTAATAATAGACTAATGAGTGATTGTTATGAGCTCTGTAACCCACAACACTAAGTAGCCTTCCTTTACAATGCTGACTCTCTTTACAGCCATCTCCCAGCAAAATATTGCACGTCATGCCATATTTACACAAGGCAGATCAACACGTTAAATTGTGTGCAACAAGCACAAGACTGCAAAATAACCACAGAAACCTCTGAGCTTGTGTCCACATCAAACATTAATTATTCTACAGTTGCTACTGCTAACCAACAGGGGTGCTGGATACTGTTTACACAGTTTCATGCAATTGTAGATCAATTAAAACTTCTTTGTCCGCTAAAAACTCCCTCTGGACAGTCCATTTCTGCCAGACCTCCCCCCCGTGTCTCTATCCAAAACACGTCCCAATTTATTTGTGGATCATTTCCAGGATCACATTTATGCAGTGATATGAAGATTAAGCAGCCAACTATTCCATTCACAGATTTTTTTTGCATGTAAAAACACTCAAATCAAAGTGAATTACACTTACTTTTAGAAATAACGAAAGAAAATACATCTTATTTATGGCACTACGGAGGTATTTAATAGCATATGGTTAATGGCAGATTGTTATTTTATGGATCATTGTGATGACAAATAAAATGTCAATTATGTCATCACATTGTCCAACAACAAAAAACCTCTGAGGAAAACTCTACACTTCTCTCAAACTGCTGGTGCATGAATGTAAATTATTGGTTCATGTTTGGAATTTGTTGCTGTAACTATCAATACTATAATAATATAATTCAGCTGTACTTACGTGTTCAAACTGTGCATTTTCTTTCACATCAGTTTTTTTCTGGTGTGTGAACTAGCAAAACCTTACAGATGTTGTTCTCTAATGCTGCATCTTAACGTTCATTCTTTGAATACTTCTGTCTCCACAAAAAGAAAAAAAAAAACGAATGATGGACAAGCTCTTTGATTTGTTAATTGATTGAAACAGCCTACCTCAGAATCATTGCATCATTATCCCCCCCAATCTGATCATATTGACTGACAACCCCCGTCTCACCTCATCTGATCCTGAGCCAAAGATGAGCAGGTCAAATGGGATGGCGGCCACCATGTCTATGAGGAACCAGCCTTTAAAGTAGTGGATGGCGATCTTAGCCGGGTGGCTGACCACCTCCTCGTTGATGTTGACGTATGTGGTCCTGAAGTTTATAAGGATGTCCACAATGAACATGATGTCCACGATCAGATCTACCACGTTAAGGGGTGAGCAGGAGTAGCCACACTCCCGCCTCCTCTGCTCCTCAATGTCATTGAGGAGGAAGGCAGCGGAGTAGGGTGTGAAAATGGCCGTGTAGATGACCAGCAGCAGGATCAGCCAGTCCCACACTGCTTTGAAGGGGCTGTAGTGGAGGATGGTCCACTTGTCGATGCGTGACGTTTGGAGCTTGTACTCAGGCAGCACGTCGGCACCCAGAGAGAGAACCTGAAGAGGAAGATGGAGAATTTATCAACTCGTCAAATGACATTTAGTCAATCTTTCTGCTCTGCTTTCAGCCAAAAATGTTGATATAGTGAAAAATGTCAATTAAAACTGTTGGCTGCAGATTTCTGTCTCGCTTTAAAGGTCCACTGATTTTTGCACATGAAGATCAGTTTACTCATCAAAAGGGGCCTGTTCAAACAGTTGTATCATATTTTCTATGCTTTGAAGAGGCACATTTTTGAAAGTGCAAAAATTTAAGTCTGAGAAAATAACAAGGACAGTCTGAAGTCTGAAAGATGTGGGTGGTTACAAGAAATGCAGGAGCCAGCGTTTTTAGAACTAAAAGTCATAATATCTCAGCCTCTGCTACTTTGATTTTAAATAATTAATTCTTTGTTTAAGTCCCTCAACATTGTGAAAGTCCAATACTAGTACTAATGTTGGTCTTGTAAACAGTACAAGTATCTTCAGATTCTCCACTGTACAGTATTTCTGCATGAACTTCACATTTAGATAAGGTTAGAATGATGAACATCAGAAGAATCTTAAATATGCCTCGTGGTTCAAGAAAATAGGTTAAATTCAGTAAAATGTAAATATAGTTCAGTATAAGCCAACATGCATTAGCATTTCTGTGCCTTTACACTGTCATGCGTGCAAATATGTGGAATTGTATTACGACATATGACTGAAGATTAGGTCAAGTAAAGGCCATGTTTGTTTATATACGAGTAATCTGGCTGAACTTCAGCACGAAGACTGTACATGCTGCACATACTGTACAATCCTACTTCAACATTATCTCCTGACTAACAGAAAACCTTGCATTAGCAGATTACTCCAGGCATGAATTTCCAATTCCCTGAAATAAATCATTAATGTGATAAGTGAAGGATGAAAAAACTGCTTGTAGTAGAATACTTTGAAATTTTAACTATGCATGAAAAATATTTCACATTATATATACATGAGCAGGCTGGTTAAGAGCCATGATTTTATAACTTTGGGAAAAACCTAAGATGACAGCTGCTTTTGTTGTTTTACATTTTTAAATCATGAACACTTGTGCAAGTTGTGCACAACTTGGCATCAGAACAGAAAATAAAAGTGTTTCAGGGGAAAATACAAACAAGAAAAGATGTGGATGAATTATTACAGAAAACACCTAAAAACCTATTTTGCATCCGGGACAGAGGTATAATCCATTCCAGCGAGCCTGGATGTCATTATCATTATCTCTGTTATTGCAGTTACCATATATACCTGAATAGCTTTTAACATTAATATTACAGCAGCGTCATGGACCATTTCGGATAAGAGCCACATTGACTTGGAGGTAATTATAGGTGCAGGCAGAGGATACATCTATTCATCTAAGTGTTTGACACTTCAATACCCAGGAATTTTCAGGCCATGGCTTTCACTGCTGATTATTGTAGCTCTAAGGAGGAATACAAAGAGATAGAGGCAGGTGAAGTACATGAGTTGCAAGGGCAGAGACACAATTACTGTGTACGAGTGAATGAACGAGAGAATGAAACAGAAGAAGAACCTTAAATGGCTCTACTTTGGCATCTATCACTTATTGTGTGTCGCCTTATCTCTGCCCTGGTCACCTTCCTAAACCTTGTCTTTGAGAGAGGGCTGGGGGGCAGGAGGATGATGTATAGTACAGGAAAAGGCTGAAGTGTTGATAATTGAATTGGTTATTAGAAACTCCTGCCCTCTACGTGATGGGAAGGGTCAAATGCTTTTACCGTCTGATATGGGATAACCTTTGAAATCGATCAGAAACCAACGGGCTGACAAAAGGAATGTGTTATATTAATCACCAGGCTGCCACTTCATTAAAAGCAGGTGTTTCAAATTCTTGTTTCATTATTATTGTAATTGTGTAACTGATTTTCGAATAACTGTGCTTCCATTTATGTTTTCTTAAATTGATTTCTGAGAAAGAATGCACAATAGCTGGCACATACCCAACACTGTTTTAACCAATCATAACTTGTGCAAGTACACAAACATCATGCAGCTTATGATCAGTCGTGATGATATAAACTGGATGGTAACTCTGCACTACACCAGCAGCGCTCTGCAGGCATGGATACATTACCCCTCGGCCTGCTAGGAAGCCTGGGAGGAGTCGGTCGGTTGGCGGCATGACAATTCTGGATTAAAGTGTTGCAGCCAAACTCTTCCTAAATAAAAGATCCCATCTTAATTATTTAACCTACCTACTGTAGCTATGTGCAAATGAACTCTCTCTTGTGGAATAATCGAAGGCTCATCCTGAGTTTGGCTTGGCCTCAAACGATATTCAAATTAGCATTAGCTCTCTCCCCTTCTCTAGTTCGTTATGGCCTGCACCGTCATGCCTGGGGTATTATTTATGAGTGGAGTGTTGTTTCATGTTCCTGTGGCTAATCACACGGTTTCATGACTCCGCATTCAGCTTTAGAAAACGCCAGGAAGTTTAAAATGAGACATTTAATGGAAAGTTGTGTGCATCCGAGACTCGAGCTGCATGCATTGAGACATTCACAATGTCAGAAACAGCATGAGCTGCTGTCTTTCTTTGTTGACCAGCTTCCTGGGTGAACCCTCCATCTGCCTGTGGTAGCTGACTGGCAGCCAAGGCCAGATGAGAGCGTGTCTGTTCAGACGCCTTGATCGTGGCTTCAGATGAACTCAGGAGTCTGGAGTCAGTTTCAAGACATCTGCTGCTGCCTTGTGTTCCTCACAGTCAGGTGTCTAGAGAACTGTTTACAGACCTAAACTGTGGAAGATGGGGATACGGTGCAACCCCCTTGACTCATTTATTTATTTGTTATCAAGATAATTTAATGCTTAACAGCTTGCAGGAAGCAGAACATAGAAATATCAGTCTGTGTTGAACACCATGTGCTCAGTCATAGAAGGAGCAAGAGGGGAGGAGGGCTAAAGAGCTCCCAGTGTATCCATAGAAACATGTATTTGACAGCTAATTTACAAGCAGAGAAGCTTGTAAGGAAACAGGAGATAAACTTGTGATTGTGAAGATATCAGATTTTCACTACACGATTATCCTGGCCAAAATAATGTATTATTATTATTAATAATAATAATAATAATAATAATAATAATAATAATAATAATAATAATATGATATTGCGCGTTTTCTCAAATCAAAATCAAAGCTGTGATGTTACAGTAAAAATAATGTGCTCATTTACATGCATATTGTTGTGTACACACCACCCTACAACAAAACATAACATGGCAACTGGATTCCAGGTCCTCTAGTCTGCCACATTGTACAAAAGTCCATTAAAACCACATTAATAAGCCTGCCCTTTTCTGCTGCTTAATAACTTTGGTTGGAGAGGTCAGCGTGCTGCACTATGCTCTGCTCTGCCTCTGGCTCCAGTCACAGTCCCTCAGCTGAAGTTGCCTTTGCGTGCCAACAGGGGTCAATTTCCATGCCCTCTATCTGTTACACCATTAATGGGTAAAATGCAAAACCGAGACCTAATCAGTGGTATGGGGTAACTTTCACCTACCCCTGGGAGTACATTAACTTATAGTCCCAGTTGACTCTGTGCTGCCTCTCAGCTGTGGTGGGGTAGGTGAGAATGACCTCTAACCCTGTCCGTAACTTTAGAAATATGGCCTGAGCTCTGGACACTGTCTGGCAGTGGTAAGAGTATCCCTGATTATCTGTTGCAAGTGATAGACACCTCTGCCGTTTTACGTATCAGACCCCTTGAGTTTCAATTAATCATCCTGAGGCACACAGAGGGCAGGTTGGGGGTGCATTAACGCAATCGGCTGCCTTCATCGGCTGCTCAATCTGTGCAAGTGTGACTTGTGGTGATAGTAAATGATATTATGATGAACATAGCCATTAAATTCCAATGTCTCTCCTCTCCAGTCAGCACATCCTCAGGAAGTCAACAAATAATTGGTGATATGAATTATTAATAAATGCAAACTATATGTGCCCACGACTGCTCTTAATTGCCTTTTTATTTTTAGTCTCAGGCAAAGTACCCATAATAATTATGACAAAGAAGTTACCAACAAATGGTTGGATGATGGATTTTATACAACATTGACAGTAATAATAAACTCTGAGTGTTACAAAAGATTGCTTTATATGAAAGAGAGTGATTCATATTTCACATTTAAACAGGGGGATACAGATTTGTTACGTTTCATGGGAATTTTAAAATGCATGTCACATAGTTTGGCTGAAGTAGAGCTAGACCAATATTGTTGCACCCCCTTGCTTGTTAAGCTGCCACTCCCATAATAGCAGAGCGAGTGCAGGGGAAGAGGGGTCGTTTACCTGAATGTTAGTCTAGTCTGACTCATTGATCCTTTAACTGACTGAAGTTTGTTCAAGTTAGAATCTATGGCCCCGACCATGGCTCTGAAATATCAGTAGCTTCACTGTATTGATAAATCCATGGTGCTGTCCGTGGTGCTGAAGTAGCAGATGGACTTGTAATTGTGCCTGTGTTTGCCAGTCCTTCCCTTCTGTCAGTTTCATCTTGGATCTATGATATTCTTTAAACTGTATTTTATATTGTAGCCTATAAACTCTATAGAGTAGTGTCATGATTTAAGTGACAAGTAGCAATGTGTTTCTACTAATTCCTATATTAGTACAAATATAGTTTTAACTATGATATGAGATGTTGGGGTCATCTCCACTGTTAAAAATTAACAAATCACATAATGGGTTTACTGGTCCACCATATATGGAAATAAAATTAGCACCTGGAAGGCGATAAGTGCAGAGCATCTGTCTTCATAGCTCCAAAATGTTGGACATGATTTAAAATGAGTTGTGGTAAATCTACCCGAACCCCACTGGCAAAACTTAATCTTTGAAAAAAGAGTTACCTGATCCAAAATGCAGTCCAGACCCTAAAAGAGAGAGAACACCAACACTGCCAGCAGCATGATGATCGATCAATCAACAAGCAGAATATAGCTGAATACAACAGCAACATAATAATAATGTCTTTAGAGTGACTGTAAAGTCATAAATACTACCAGCTATTCAAAAAATGATTTGTCCATAAGCCTCAAAGAATTTAAAGAAAAAACCTGCACCAACAATAAAACGGATGGATGATAGAGGGTAATCATTTTCTAGCCTAGTGATGGTGATGATGCCATACCATGTGATCAGAGCTGATAGTGAGCATGTTCAGAGCTTGTTTAGCACCTACCTGCGTGACCTTGTCGGTGACATTGTGCGTGCGGTCTTTGACCTTTGGAGCGATGATGGTTTTCTCAGAGGACGGAGGGGAGGGGCACTTCTTCTCATTGTTGGCCTCTGAGAAGTTGAGCGTGATGAGGGGGATCTTGTTGATGGTGCTGTACTTATTGAGGTTGGAGTCAGAGGTGGAGCCCAGCAGGCTGGATTTGATCTGGCTGAGTGGCCCTGAAAGAAAGGGTGACATGCAGAGAATGCCATCATTAAAGGTTCCCACATCTTGCGCTCTGATTAGACCATTGTTGATCTGAATTGTGGACATCAGAGAATGATCTAGTGTTCATTCGTGATAGTTGTGACATGGGTATTGAGCATGAAGTGGCCCTTACTTCTGGAGTGAGTTCAACCACAGCACAATACAACAGATGCTGAAACACAAACTCTACAGCCTCTGATTGACCCGTCTAGAATGAACAGGCCTTTCAAAGTTTCTCATTAAAAACTAATGAACACCGTTGGTGAAAGAAAAGAATGATTCAATGCACAACCAAAGAATGCAACTTAACAGTTAGTCAAACCATCTATTTAGTCTGATGAAACCAATGTGGTGAATCCCTCATGTCCTCTACAAGTTCACAGCATGGCAAAGACTCTGAAAAGTTACCTCCCCGCCTTCTTGTGAGAGCATTTGACACTGCAACAATATGTGACAGCACTGTGACACACACCGACATGTGGCCCAATGAGTGTGATAAAAAGTGAAAAAGAGAGAATTGCTGATTCAGCCTTGTGAGCCAGCAGAAGGAAGGTTGTGCTGTTTTTTTCCCTCTCCCCCTTTTCACAAAGTACAGTACAGTGATTGAGAGTCGAGGACAGAGAAACAGACAGCTGAGGATGACAAATTGCATGCACAGCTTCAATACATGCCACAGTAAGGATAAATCATTGCAGTTTAAAAAAAAGAACTTTAAGAGGAAAAGCTGAAGCCATACCCCCAGCCATCCAGGAGCGAGATACTAGCAAACCAGGAGAGAGAAGAAATAGGAGGTAAAAGGGGAAATATGGAAGGGTGGGTGGATTTTAGGGTCATGGGTACAAACATTATTTAAAATATCACATTATGGTATTTATCAGGAAACAGAGCACTTTGGCAGCTCTGTGTGTAAACCTTTATAATTAAAGTTTTCATACTCTGATGGTAATATTACAAAACATCAACATTGGTCACTTATACTTTAATTTTGGGAACTCCTCATTTGATCCATGAGGTGAACATTAACGTCTGTGTGAGTGAGATAATGTTGCATGCAGTATACACACTGCTATGCTTCTATTGCAATTTATGTCACTATGAGAAAAGGAAAAACGCAAGCAAATCCAATTCAAATGGAAACAGTCAGGTTTCTTTTCATTCATTAAGACATGGCAATGAGGAACCAGGGTTTGCATAGAAGAAAATAGAGGTTACAGACAGTGGGAGGCATCATCTTGTAAAGCTTCATTGATTTTCTTCAATGAACAAAAGCAGGAAAAGAGATGCAATATGTTGCTTCATGCAAGCGCGTGCACAGTTTTTTTTTTTTCCTGAGCCTTCCCCTGGGTACCTAGCTGGGGTTCAGCGGTTAATGTGCACTGAGATTGAGTCATTTAGTGCCAGTGTTTCGAGGCCCTGGCCCAAGAACATACAAAAACACTGTCAGTCACCCACCAAAGCGTTTGCATTCAACATAAACCTCTGTCATGTGGAAAACGCATGCAGCAAGCAGACTTTGTGCAGAATACATCTTATATCCGCGCTAAAGTTTAACAGCTCAAGATGCAGCAGGCTGCTGTTCGTTACCTTTAATATTGCGACCATTGTCTGTGATGGGGAGAAGAAAGAAAAACGGGAGTGGAGGTCAGAGAAGAATTTCTGGTTTTCTACGGTGACAAATGGCGGCTGGCATTAAATGGACACTAGCGCGCCCGTGAACAATTCATTACTGTGAAGTAGACATATTATTGTGTCAGCCACTGGGAGCTATTTGAATGAGCATTGTGGATAAGGGGATGGGGATAGACTGATTGGCCTGGAGGAAACAGGGTCAGTCTGGGGCACTTCTGCTCTCATCCAAATGAGGGCTAAAAGGCTAATGAGCGATTTAGACTCATGGGAAGATCAATAGCACCCAGTACAGATGGTGACTCACTATAATGCTGATTAAGAGACTGGCACGCCTCATCTCGCATCTCCTATTTTGGGACCACAGGGAGTTTGGTAATTAATAGAGCCAAATTATAGTCAATGTTCGTCATGAGTAATAAATTCCTTCACAGGGTCCCTTAATGTAAAATAAAGCATTTGGGTATTGACCACATCTGACGATTTGAGGAGAGCACAGAGAAACTTCCCTCCTTCAGCAGATGTGTAAAAACCTTCTCGTGTCAAACTCAAAGTAACGCAATACCATAACACAACACATTTTATTTTAAATTAAAATAAAAAAAATAAAATTTCAATTAAAAAGCTAAACTTCAGAGTGGGACATACATTAAAAAAAACAAAAACTGGTGTAAGTGTTTGTTTGCAATTCATCCCTACCTTCACTGGCATGTCTGTCCCTGAACAACACCTTGGAGTTGGACCCAAAGCCTTCTATGTCGTGTACAGAGGAGGCTCTACGAATACTGCACACACTCTCTCTGGAGGCAGTTGGAGTGAGGCCCGGGATTGACGGAGCTGCAATGAGTGTGTCCTCCTGGCTCTGTTGCTGGGTCTGGGACACGGCCTGGTCCGGGTATATCCTGTCCCAGGGGCCCTTGGGCGACGAGTGGTCCAAAGGCCCGGATACAGGTGTGGAGCAATGGCTGGGGCCGATGAGGGCACGGGTGTCGTTGGCGTAGGAGGGACTGCAGCTCTCGCGGGTTGTGGGAAGTTGGTAGTCGCGCGTAGCCACTGAGCCGTCGCTGTGGCGAGGGGAGTCCACCATGACGGCATCTGGGTCTTCCTGGGGCAGGGACTGTTTGCTGATGCCCAGGAGAGGTAAGGCAGGGAAACGGAAGCGAAAGAATCTCCCTTTCCCTGAGGAAAAGAGAAACACAAAGAAGTGAGAAAACTCCTGAACACATTATTCCACACTAATATTCTATCTGACATCGGTTTGTGATTACTAATAACACACAGTAGGGAGTGCCAAGATATCACGTATATATTGTAAGCCAGAGGATAGCTAAGTCACTCAATTATCATGGATATCATCATGGAGATCATTATTTGGCTGCTTTGAGACCAAAAACAGTATAAAAACAGAATGCACGTTAGTTTTTAATGAGCCAGTGGGATCGACATAACCCCCACTGATCTTGTGTTGTGTTTTCATGGTGTGTTCACAACAGAACTTGCTTGCAGTCTTCAACATCCCTGCTGATATCTCTGTACTTGTTTGCCAATAGCACCGAAAAGCCTGCCAATGCAGCCATCTTAAAAAGACCCTGGCAGATCAAAACAAATGCTCGTTCCGCCTCGGGCACTAGTTCAATCTTCAATTTCCTTCAATTATTCATGGAAGAGGACATTTGTTGTAATATTGTAATGGCAGTAGTGCGTTGAAGAATCAGTCCTGTAAAGGATTCTATGCAGGATTTTGATGGGTGATTGATAGCTCCTGGGGAGATGGAGTGACATTTTGGTTAGGTAGTTCTGGGGGTATGTTGTGCAGGAAAAGGTAAAGAATCAAGAATAGAGTTGGTGTGAAGTCTGTGAAAATGAGTGCATGTATAGTATGCTATGTGTATAGCACATTTATTTGCATCTCGCAATACGTGCAAACATGTCATGAGAGAGCCACACTCACAAAATTCCACATATAGACCACAAACCATGGCCTGCATGCTGTAAATCATTTAGTCGCCTGAACATATGCCATCATCTCAGAATATCCATCCTCGAAATCAAGTCTTACTGCCATGCGGCGAAGTGGAAACCAAGTCATACAACCAATTCAAAGAGAAAAAAAAAGGATGAACAAACCTGAATTTACAACAACAACAACCTCACACATCTTTATATCCTCTTTCTATATGTGCTCGAGCAAACTAGAGCGCATTGTATTTGACATGCCTCGTTCAACTCCAATATCTGCAACAGCTCTGGATGTATTGAGAGACACAATAGATGGTAAAAGAGAAAATAGAATTAATGTTTGAGGCTCAGCAGGGAGCAGCATGCAGCTTTATCTTCCTCATTGTTCCTTGCACAGAGGTGAGACTGAGAGAAAGAAACTGCTTTTAGACACAAAGCCCCTTGTCAGCTTGGGTGAGTGTGGTGTGTTTAAATTGTCTATCCATTCAGTCGCTGATGATGCTGGAAATTATCATTTGCATTTAATTAGTGAGTAAAAGCTGTCTATGAAGTCTGCCCTTAAATCAAAACAAGTAATACATCTGAATGACGATGAAATTACTTTTTGCTTCTGCAAAAGAATCACAAGTTAGGTTTTGTTTCATCTGAGCTTGGTGCTATAAGGCAGATAAGACTGCTGATCAAAAATATCATCTGATTTGTCGGTCTGCAGCTGATCCCGAACCAGCAAATCCAATTTATATGCCAAACAGTCTGCGCAATACAGCAAAACCCTGTTTATTGGGGCCTTTCCCTCCAAAGGAAAATCCTCCCCTTTAGCAATCGCACCACCGCGATATTATAACATCGTTCAATCATGCAGCTCAAGCACTTCACATTTCTGACAGTTTGAATTAAAATGACACCTTAGCAAAAATGAATGGTAGCTCATGAGCAACTCTGGTTCCAATTACTGCGCCTAAAGGATAAACATATACGCCACACAAATCTCTTAATTAGCTCATAATTCAGTCACGCATCCATGGTGTGTGCCGAGAGAATTGTATGTAGCTATATTTATTGGTGAGACTGAAAGGGCTGAACCATGCAGGAATATGCTGCCCTTTGAGTGCCGTTACTGGCTTGTGTGTGTATGTGTGTGTGTGTGTGTTCACTCCCTCTCAAACCCTCTCATTCTTTGCCAGCTAAAACTCACCAGCAGCTTTACACAGCCACTGGGCCTACAGTGGCCCTAGTTGCTATGATACCAGATAGTAATATTTGTATTGAATATTAATTGGCCTCTCAGATCCCCATGTTGGGAAGTGAAATGTCTCTCTGCATTGTGAGCATGATTCAGATGTCAGAGGAGAAGAAGAAAGAACAATACACCTTCATCCTTTGGTAAAAGCAGGACAAAAAACAAAACAAAACTGTGACTGTCCTGTTTCTGCCTCTTGCTTGTGATTTTGCTGACATTAAATGAAAAAAAACAAACTAATTTGCATGTAGTGTTCTTTTACCTTAAGGAGTGTTTACCTGGGCTCCCAGTCCTATTATTACTCACCAGCTCCAGAGAATAACATGGATAGTTTTGCTGTGTCCCCACTTTGCCACGCGCTCATTTATAGAGAGAGAAAATGAAAGTATTATTGAGCGAGAGTGAAAATTTATTTTTATTTTTAAGGCATTTTCCTAATTGGACCATAAACATGGTGAGAAAAGACTTCTGCAGGTGGTTGTCAGTCCCATCTTTCATTTGCATAAGCTAGAACCTGCCAAGAATTCATTGATATGTGTGTGTCCTCTTGGAGACCATACCATGTTGCCTTTTGGCTCCTAGTACAATTAGTGTTCACCCTGACCTACTATAAACACAGTTTTGTAAGGCTGTCTTTGGAAAATGTGCTGCTGTATCATCACTACAGGGGAACACCAAAGCTATTCATTTCCATCAGTTGAATGACAGCAAGTCATGCTACTCTCAAATGCCATTGATTTTGGCTATTACTATTTTTCTTCTCTGGTGGTCACAAATAGGCCTTGTCCATGATAGGAACTTGATGACCTGTGTCTTAAGGTGTGGTCACTGTTGGCTTTAGGTGAGGGGTCGTCAAGTTCTTTTCGTGAAAAAGTGCTAGAAGAGGTCCAAAAGCTGAAAATGGTAAATGAGGTTTTATTTATTGTGTTCAGCTTTTAGGTCCACATTAAAGTCACGTCACAGATTTAATTTGAACTTTGCCAATCTGGTTAGCTGTGAACACAGATCTGTTTCACTAGGAAACTCACAATGCATTGTTTTTAATGAGATCTCAGTGGTTGTGACCCAGTGTACAGACAACATGCTAATCTGCCATCTGCCTTTTGTGCATATGCCTAGTTTACAGTTGCTGACAACTTCTGTCCTACTTTTGACTTCCAACAATAACAACAGGTATAAATCCCAATGCATAGCCTTGTCTACCTGTGAAATCATGCCCACAGGTCTGCTGCCAATACGTTAAATGCCACTTGTCTCTTTTGTGTGAGTGGTCCTTCTTAGACTCATCAAAGCAAAACTGAGGAATCCAAGATGACTGCAAGAAAGGATGGATCGTTGCTGAGCTGCAAAGGCAATCGATAAGCAGCATCTAATGCATGGCTGCTCTATTCCCCAGGAGGAGTCTACATAATGCAACACATGGATCATCACCTTACAACAGCTAAAGGTGGCTGCTCCTACACATACTGTAGAGCTGCTCCTTGGAATAGTAACACTGTGGGTTTCACCGAGTTAAACATACATCTGCAGCAGTTTGTTTGTCTGAGATGTTCTCTTCGATTATGCAGAGCTTATGGACCTCTGTCCATCTGCTAGTAAAAGTGCAATACTAGGTCTCTATAGTTAGCTGAGATAAAAACGAGGACAAGAAATACCAACTCTCTCGGGTAATCCCTGTGACGGCAGAGGTTGTGTGTAGGCAGAGAGAGAGAGAGAGAGAGCGAGAGAGAGAGAGAGAGAGATGGCGTCCAGACTCGACCTTGTAAACAAATCTGGACCTCAGCACCAGATTTGCAGGGACGCCCACTTAGATATTCAGATAGGCATGAATACACTTCACACAGGCTTGCTCCATCAGGGATTGCCCTTTCTGCTTATGCAATTAGCTCCCATAGAAAAAAGAAAGAGGAAGGTCTTATCAGTGACAAGTACACGCCTGCGCAAACACACACACACACATTCACAAATTGAAAAGCTTATACATTCACGCATGGTTTCGCAAGTGTCTCAGTCTGTACACAAACACAAACAGACGACACTTGCTTATACACTCAACACACGCACCCCCACTGTTCACCGCACACCCCATGAGGCAGCGCAGCTTGTTAGGGGCCTCATCCAATTACAGTCATCTGGAGGTGACCTCTGGTCCTCCATGCTGCTGCTTTATATGTCAGTAAGCGGAGAAAGAGAGACACAGAAAAGAGAGGCGGCATCAAGAGCATGTTTGGGAGCACCGCAGGGGAATGGCATTATACAGTATTACACCGACAGCTCTGGGAAGCGGAGTGCTCTCCAGCACTGCTCCAGTAGTTCATCAGGCCATCCTGGCAGGCTATGAGCTATAATTGGGGCAGACCTTTGAGATGATGGCAGGCTAACACATCGGTGCCTGTTAAACGCTGGTGTCAACATGCCAAAGGAGCTGTCTAGCAGGGATTTCCTGCGCTGCACTGCTGTGAGTAGAAGTGAATGCACAAGCTGGAGATCACCACAAGTTATGTCTGGGCTTTAGCAAGAAGCTACAAAGGCTAAAGATACCAGACAAATGTTTTGCATTAAAGCTTCTATCACGGCATCATGACACAGTGGGTAAAGGCACAAACTGATGTGAACATGAGAAAAAGCTTATGACTGGCTGTTACATTACTTTACATTATACTCCTTTTCTTGCTCCTTGCTCTTCCAACCTCATCCTGTCATGACTTCTTCTGTACATGCAGTACATGTGAGAACAGAAATGTTGTTAACACTATATTTTCTGCATGGCCCCAACAAGGCCAGGATGAGGGAATAAAAGCTTCCAAGATATGTCATGCTTAGCGTATCAAACTGGATCAATATAAATCGATTCAATGAGCAACAACCAAATATGATCGATGTAAAGTGAAACATTTAAATACAGTATTTATTTTGAACTTCTTATGGCACATCTGTGTGACTGTTTCTGTCCAAGCGCACCTCCTTCCTAAACATTGAAATAGTACTACTGCCAGGCAGATAGTGGCAAGCAGCCAAGAAAAAGACGATGAGGATATGTACTCCCTTCTTGGGAATATATCAGTCAACAAACAAAGCACATGCCCTATGCAAACAATGCTGTTATGAGATAAAATGTTCAAAAACCTACCTACACAACAAACCTGGTTTATTATCAAGCTGAATTTTATACTTCTGTTAAAGGTTCTTGTTGTTAAGCCACTTGTGCAATGTGTTGTTGTTTTTTCTTTTATGCCACAAAGCAGAAAAGAAAGTTGTGGCAGCTTTTTCTGTAACTGATTGAGTTACATGGACGTATGACATTGTCAAATATCGATTGTAGGGCCCTGAATTTAATGAAAATCATATCATGGCAGACTTACAGTTTGTGATATCAGCAATTACTGTATTGTTGTCCAAAAAATCTATATCATATTATATTGTGATGAAACTTGTGTATTAACACTCTGAGTCATGCTGTCTTGCACTAACCTCCTTACCTCCAGCCCTTTTTTTTGCTTTACTCACATTGGTCAGCTTTGGATGGCGAGGTGTGGTTGAGTCTCTCCAGTGAGTCACTGCTGCCTTCGTCCAGGATGTAATCGAAGTTAAGGATGAACATCATCACCACGCCCTCCTCGTTCTTCACGGGGATGATATGTGTAGCGCACAGGAAGTTTGATCCTAGCCAACAGGAAATTAAATCAAGGTTAGAAACGGGTAATAAACTTTTATGCGTTGCGTTTGATGGACTTGGTACAAGACTCACTGCAATCAGTTATTAAAGCCTGAAATTATGAGCCAAATCAATCCAATAGACAGGCCTGTCTGATTTAAAATTCATGACAATTATTTTCTGTGCAAAACAAACTAGTAAAACCAGAACAAGTCTAAAAGTAACATAGCAGCTTTTCAGATACAGTCTAGTTTGACCCTGGAGCTTTCCATTAACACTCTTTGACATTCAAACATCTTCTTCCAGATAAAGCTGTGTGCGCAGAAACGCCTGACAGATAAATGAGGGGGAAAAGGTCAAGAGGTCCACTGAGAAGAACGCCTCTGGAGCTGAATGATTTCATATATCCAGACATGCCCCGAGTCTGTCCTGCTACTGGGTACTGCACACTTCAGTACAGTCAAATACAGTGCAAACATTCACCTCCAGTCAACATTAAGGTCTTGTCCATCTGGATGACAAGACATGCAAAATCATCACAACACAAATGCATGCACACAACATACACTTGGTATTTACTCAAAATTATAGCGACCAAAAATGTTTTTCACAATTCAGTCTCAGGGTAAAAGATGAATCACTCTCGGTTTTTACACCCCAATTATAAGAGTTGCCGATGGCTCTGCAGTGGGAGGTAAATTTAATGCAACCTTGCTCAGCCGCTAATGTCTAAATGTTCCTAATTTATCAAACAGCAGAGAAGAGCTTAACAGAAATGAAACAAGTGGTGCGCCGTTTATACCAACTGTCTCATTCTTAGCTTCAAATTAAATATTATCATTCAGAAAAGTAGACAAAGATAGTTGTTAAGATATTATCTGACTGGCTTCACTGATACGCTTCAGCTGGTATCTGGTTGGTTGCCAGCATTGGATGGGATGTAGAGAAGCTGTGCCCAGGATTACTGGTGTAGAAAATGAAATGTACATTAAGTTTTAAATAATGAATGTGGACATGTCTGGAAGATGCTCTCTCTCACATTAAGTCCTGCTGTCACCATGAGGCTATTTATAGCTCACCCAGCAGGCAACCAGCCTCCAGCATTTCTTTAATGGGGAAACACAGAGACACAGACACACTGCTGCACAAGCAACTCTGGCTCTCTTCAAAAATATGTGTGCGCTTGCAAATATGAGCCCACACACTGCCACACACTCACCTACGCAAAACAAAATAGAAGAGAGATAGAAGAAAGAATAAAATAATTGCAGAATAGTCTTCTGTCTTTTTCTTGTATCGTCAGGCTCCAAAACCCTATTGTGCAGCAACATTGCAAACCAACTGCTTCACTAGACTGGGCTTTGATTTATGTATTGGGGAGCCCTGATTCCGCTAAGCTAAGCAGTTACCTGCCCCTAATAGTACATCAGTGTCACCATGAGTGGATGGAGCCATTAATTCCAGTCAGAGGGAGTTGGGGGGACAAGCAGTATCACACCTCCACTGCCTTTAATGACAGTATGCAAAAGTGGCCCTGACTCTAAGTGGCGGTATCTCTTTGCTTTCATGTTTTCTGGCTGTACTGTAGCTACAGGGAATACAAACTATATGCAGCAAATACAGGGACCTTGAGTATCAGTGGAAGTTTTAAGATGAACTAAAACCAAAAAAAGCTCAACTTTTGTGGATTCAGATGATATTTTATACTCGTCTAATATGGACAATTTATATGACTATATGTGAGTTCTTTATTTTAAAAAAAACAAAGTCATTATAAGTAATACATTTATGTCAGTGTTGAAGCCTTCATCTACAGACATGAAAGTATGAACTTGTCTGTTTTATCTCCTTAAGCATATGGATCAGCAACAACTATTATTTAAAAGTCACGACGATTCATTTTGTTTGCAAATTCAAATTAAAACGATCAACAAGCTTCTCCATGAAAAAAAACATAACTTCCTGTGACAAGTAGGATATTAGTTTGCACAAAGCAACTTCCCTTTCAAAAGGTAAGTTAAGTTTAAACACTTGATAAAAGATGAAACAATAAGTTAAGATGAAATGTGTCCACCATCATGCAGCAGCATGTAGCACAGAAAGAAGCTTTAGCTAAAGAGGCTGAATGTCTCTCCTGTGGCAGCATTTAATGGATGTGTGTCTGTGTGTGTGTGAGGCCAAACACACATTTGCACATTCACACAGATGCAAAACAAATTCCAAACAAAAACAACAAACACACCTGTGCAAAAACATACTGTACAGTAGGTCTGGTACACACACACACACACACACACACACACACACACACACACACACACACACACACACACACACACACACACAC
>JBBPCS010000878.1:4076516-4091567 GCA_037974645.1 Hollardia meadi
ACACACACACACACACACACACACACACACACACACACACACACACACACACACACACACACACACACACAAAGTTCTTGGTGTAACCTCTGCATGCCTCAGGATGGGATGTAACCCCAGCTTTGTAAAGCAATCTGTGGGCATGTGTGTGTGTGTACTCTAAAAATAAGCCACTTGGAAACCCTTAGCATTTATAATTCATAGGAGCTAAGTATTATGTTCTAGAAAGCATAATGGACTGGTTTAGGCAATATAAGGAATGAGAGGAGGTTCGAAGGTAATTTTTGTGTGTGTGTGTGTGTGTGTGTGTGAGGCTCAGACTTGATACCTACGAAAAATTAGTTTGCAAATAAAAAAAAAAAAACAGGCCTAAATTCAACTAATTAGGTTGTGAAGAGTGAGTGTGTGGATGCATTCATTATATTTTCTGACTACTGTTACTAATTATTGTGTGTTAATCATCAGATTAATAAAAGGGTTTGTTTGTGCAGACTACATCTAAAAAAAAGAGAGGAAGGTCGAGAGAAGTGCATGTGGGTCTCACACATACAGAGGGGTCTGTGCTGTGTGTGTGTGTGTTTTCATCACGTGTAGGTGTGTGTAAAGAAGGACAGACTTAGAGTGGGGTATCCAGTTCTGTATGTGGGTTTGACTATATGGGAATGTCAGGAGAGCAAGTGCTGTTTTGTGTGTGTTCTCTGGTAACCTTCACAACTTGTGCTTTAACTCTGCGTCTAAATGTAAAAATATACTGCTGTTAGTTGTAAGAGTCAGAGCGGCGCTTATTTCATTTTTCCATTACTGTCAAAGTCATGTTGTATATGAGCCACGACAGAATGAAGCCATTTTGAAGTAAAACATAATACAATTTATTTTCCATTTCCGTCTCTTTCCCACTGATTTCCCAAAATCTCTTACTGCTTTTCACTCACTATCTGCCTCCATCACTCTTTTGAGTATTTTTTTTCTCTCTCCGCCCATCTGTCAGTCTCTTCTTCCTCCTCTCTTATCGTCTTCTGTCAGTCCTCATTTGTTTTCTTTTTCTGCTGCCATTTCTCAATACTATCCCTGGTTCTACCTTCAGCCTCAGTGTGCCTGCTCCCTCTCTCTCTCACCCCCTATCTATGCATGTCTCTCTCCCTGAGAAATGAGATAGCTGCCCAGGTTCTCTGCAGGAAGGCCACCTGAAGTGTTATAAGTGGACAGATCAAACAGATCCCCAGAGCTACTGCCGATGCAAATTTCTGCCTGCACATCCTGCCTCGGCGGAGGGTCAAAGACAAACACACACATGCACACACACACTCCCACAAACCAAAATAACATTTACATTTCTCAGCTGCACACTGGCATGGAGACAGACAAGTGTACGCACACTCAAAACGCTTGTGTGGCTCACAGATCTCAGTTCAGCACACCACGAAGCACAGACAGACAGAGACTCGCACACAAACACACTCGCTCACACACAGCCTGCCGGCAGCATTAATTAGCAGAATGTTCTCTGTCCAACTAAATCTAAGCAGGCGATGCAACTGGTTTACACGGTGCAGTGTAATGAGAGAAAGCACCTTTGAAAGGCACT
Source organism: Hollardia meadi (assembly GCA_037974645.1). Classification (NCBI taxonomy): domain Eukaryota; kingdom Metazoa; phylum Chordata; class Actinopteri; order Tetraodontiformes; family Triacanthodidae; genus Hollardia; species Hollardia meadi. The sequence goes on from JBBPCS010000878.1 coordinate 4,078,102, forward strand.
AAAACTGCTTTAGTCTCCGACCTGACTATTCACAGGGAGCCGCAGAGCAAAACAAAGTTAACCATCCTTATGTGATACATCAGGTGCCATCGCTACTTCTTTGGAAATGCGTTGAGAAAAAACAGCATGACTCAGCGTTCTCCCTTCAGTCTCCTTCAAATCTACAGTCATGGATGGATGGAGTGAAACAGAAACAAAATCTTTTCTTTTCTAGTCTCTAATCCCCCCCGAGGATCATGGATGGGGAGAAAGTGCTGACTTGCGGTTTTTGAGGGAGGCAAACTATCTCAAACTTTGGCAAGGTGAAAGTGAGTTAATAAACACAGAGCTGTCAATCATCCACATAAATACACACAAACCAGAGTAAATCCTAGCCTATATAACAGCCTGACAAGCCTACTGTGTTGCTAGCTCATTGTTGCACTGGCATGGTGTGTCAAAGTCAAGCCCTAAGCCTTCAGCCTGAGTGAAAACGTGGGTCTTATCAATTTAAACATTTTCCACTCGGCTTTATTTCCTCCCCAACGCGGCGCAGCCTACCTGGATTAATAGGACTACCTGGTAATCTGTTGCTACACAGATGGCGCGGCAGGATGACAGCACAGTGTGGTACCAAGTGCATACACGGAATATGCCAAATCACAGGATGCTGAGGGGCTTGTGAATGTTTTCACACCAAATCTGCATTGTTTAGTGTCATCTCTTTTGAACACACCACTGCTATGTTACTGTGGGGATTCAGTTTTTACTCTAAAGATTTAAAAAAAAAGAAAAAAAAAAAGGCAGGTCCACACACATTAAGGCACCACCATGCCAATTTGTTTAGGACAGGGTGTCTTTCCACTAAACTGCTTGGATGACTGGTCCAACCCGAGATATTAGTCATGGAATAAGCACAATCGCATGCGCAGACAGATGGATAAATGTGGCTACTCATCCAAAACGTGCTGGAGAAAGGTTGATATTTGGCATAACAAACACAGTGAAGGTGACTTTTTTTAAGCTTAAAGATCTGTTTTGGCTTCTTTGTCCTTGAGTTTTGGACCGAAAGCAGCACCACTGTTGGACATCAGGACAAAGTTCAGATGAGGATATTGCACTGATACACCACTGACCAACTGTTCCCACAGAGCTGTGCCTTCATTACATAGAGCTATCCCATACCTCTCCACACACACACAAAATAAAATTACCTCCCTGTTCACCTCAGTCCACGAACTCTGTGCATCTTGCCCCTCCCCATTCTTTTCCTTAAGTTATATTAATTACGCTCTATCAAGGTTATGTCGGTTCAACCTCATTTTAAGCTTGAGGGCTCACTACTCCTCTGTGGTAAACTTGATGCATTCACCCTTGCTTCTCCTTCTCACTTTCATTCTATTCTACTGAATTAATAGTTAAGCTGTGATCTGTTTGTTGGGGTTTGTGTATTTTTAATGCAGATGAAGTTACTTTTGTAATTTCCTCCACATTTTTATATGCCTGTATAAACTATTTAATATAGATTTAACTTGATTAAAGATTCTAAAATGGGTTTTAAAATCTCAAAATTTTGAATCTTTTGGTTTGTTTTTGTTTATATCTGGAAACAAGGTTTAATATAATGCTTGAAAATAATCATTAGTTGCAACCCTAACTTCAAGTATGAAGAGTAAATATACTTCTAAATGGCTCCTTTCAAAGTGTTTCAAAGAGTCCCCAAGGTCTTGAAAGTTGATTTTGTGTGCAGCAAAATAAAAACATATTTTTGCAGAGATTCAGGGGCCCTCCTGTTAGCTTTGTTGCAGCCAAAGTTACAACTTTATAATTTTTATTAGTACATCACGTCATGTAAATCCCAGCAAACACAGCTCTAACCTGAGCAGGTCTGATCAGTCATGTAGCTCAAAACACCTGTGTGGATATGCAGGGCCTTCAAATTTATAATAATGCATTATATTATATCATGATTATATGTTTAATATGTAAAATCAAAGTACAGATGTTCAATATAGTGGAGGAAAAAAGTACAAATCTAGCTATCCCTTTCCATGATTTCATCACAGCAAAGCTATATTTCTTTTCTTTCTGTCATTCTTTCTTTCTTGCTTTCTTTCTTTATTACAACTACATTTTATAAAGTAAATAGAGTAAATTTAAATGCTTGAGCAAATAGAATTTGTTAAATGTGTGCTCACAGGTGGTGCCGTTAAGGAGTTCTAGTTTCAAGATGCTGGAAATTTCATTAGATTCCATTTCCACTATCAATAATTAAGACAATGCAGCTCCACGTGCGCTTGTTCACGGTGGCAGGGCAGCTAAAGAGCAGCGCTCACATATTGATCAGTTAAGTGCGATTAAAATGCAGTCAAGTCCTTCCTCTCTGTCTCTCCCTCTTTCTCACACACACACACACACACACCAGTTTAACATCTGCTGACTGGTTGTGTGTGACACTGATGGTGGGATGGTGGCATATATCGATAGCCCTCATTTGGAGAAACCGCTGCCATGAGTATCGCAGTTAAAGTCATTTTAAATTGCAGCCATTTTTTTTTTTTTGCTCAGGCCTAATAGACACGCCGTGTATATCTGTGTACATAGTTAGGTGTGTGTGAGTGACACTGATGTGAGCTGAGTCTCCAGCAGCAGGGAGCTGATGGTTGGTGCTACACTGCTTGAGGGGTTACAGTGACATCTCCCTCCTTATTGCTGCCTCGCTCTCTCCCTCTCTGTCAAAAGCTCAGCAGGGAGTGTCCTCAACTTGGCACGGCTAATTGTCATCAAATCAACTTATCCGGGTCGCTCTCTGACCCTGCGTCCGCATGTCTGAGTCAATCGCTGCTGCCCTATTACTGTCTCCTTTTTGACTTAACACCAGGAGGTGAGCTAAACAAATGCTGCACATGGCAGAATACTCACCTAACAAGCCACTCCATCTGTTGAATCTTGAGAAGTTTACAACAAGATCTTGTTTTAGGGGTAGAAAATATACAGTAATTTCCTGGACTTGTCACAGCTGGAACAAGATTATTAAAAAAGTTAAATATGAAAATTGACCTTCTTTCAGGGTGGAAGGCTTATTTTTCTGCCTTCGATCCTAGGGAAATATGATCCCTTCCCCTTCTCCCCCAGGAACATTCAGTAGTACTAAGAGCTGTTTAACTCTCTAATCCAGGAGGGAGAGCGCTACTTTATCCTCGGGGATACAATATCATCAGCGGCAGCACACTGGTCTGGTGGTTCCAGAATCCTGTAACCCCAAAGGTCACATGTCAAATCACTGCAACAAAGATGTTTGTCCATGGTCATATCACTGAAGATCAATAAGATCACAAACACATCACCGGCTTCACCACTACAGATAAAATAACCATCCTAGTGTTATGCATGGCTGTTGAGAAGAAAATAACTGTTTTCATATAAATGACTGAAAATCATTTTAAGCTATACACACTACACCCCCCCAAAGCTCCTCAAGCTATCGCTCCCATGTCAGGGCACTTTACTCAATATGTTAGCTACTCAATACCACTGCAATGCCTTGATCAATTACAGCAAAAACAGAGACAGAAAACAAAGCCAGAAACAAATAATGTGATCACTCTTTTGGTAGTCTTCCTCTCATAATCGTGAACACAGTCGCCATGACTATTGCATACATTAACTGAGAAAATGAGTCAGGGGGAAAAAAATCATTGCATCTCTAATCCCATGCACATTTGTGAAATTGCCTTGACTAAACTGATAGGACCTGTGGGTGTGATACAGTGATCCACTGCAGCCTTTTGAGGATGTGGAGGCAGCCAATACTGCCTGCACTAGAAAGCTAGATAGACCAAATCAATGTGGGGAGTACATGATGTGAAAAATCCAGACATTAACTCTTAAACACGACGTGTCAGTGCATAATGACTTTGAACAGGACTGCATCATGTTGATGAGAGAGTCCGTTATTGAGGGAACTTTAAATAGATGATCACACATTTGAGTCACACAAACCTCAAGGTCACTGCGGCCTGTTCCACCATCCCGCAGGTAATACACCCTTCCATTATGTAAGTGTAAGCTGCATGCTATAAGAGTCCGCTAAATGATCAGGTGACAAGACATCTGAGTGCACTCAAAGTCGGGCGGGGATTTATTATCTCCTGTCGGGTTTTGATTTCACTCTGAGATCATTCTTTCATCTAAAATTAGTTTAAGCTAAATTAGTTTTTAGACAAAGTGCTGTGTTTTGTTTTTTTTATCTTCTCATGTAGAGCATTTAAATCATTTAAATACAGGAAACAGTACAGAAATTGAGAGTGTGTCCATATACAAATTTCATACACTGAGAAAAAGAACTGAGGATGAGTCACACTGGAGAGCAAAATAATTTAGTCATGTTTAATGTTTGTCCTTTATTATGGAAATCTTGGTCATATTCATACCTGATTCTCTTGCTGGATTCATACACCATCCTGCTATTTTTTTCATGTTAGCTATTTCATGCGTCATTGTGTTGTCACTTGTTTGCCAACCTTATGCCATGAGGAGTGTAAATGCAGAAATTGCCACTTTAACCTTTTGTTCCAACCTTTTATTTTGTTTTAGTAAATCAGAACAAATAGTTTTAATGTATTTTCATTAATGCCCTATTATAATATTTGCCTTTGTAGTATTATTTTTTAAACACCAACAGGAAAAAAGAGGCATTCTCTCAGTGTGTTTCCCCTGTTAATAGGAACGTTTGATGTTGAAATCCCATTATACCTGCAAAGTAAAACTTAATTGTACTTTTTGTAGGCTTGCTACGTCAGAACTGTGACGCTGAATGAGGAGATAATCTAAGGTCATGGAGCAATTCATGGAATAAAAGAAAGCACTGCATAGCAGTATTACCAGGAATAATCCGTCTGAAGCTTTGGGCACCATGCGGTAGCACTGCAAAAGGTTATCTGGGAGATCATGGTGGGTGATGGAAGGCTCGGCCGACTCTGTCAAACAGCAAGCTGTGATGGTGCCAGAAATACATTGTTTATCCTTATAAATGTGGAAAAAAGACTTGACAGATGATGGAGCAAACAAGAAACCACAAAGCAAAGTGACTTCATTGGATCATGTTTGAAAATACTTTTATAACATAACGCGAAGTCCACATAGAATAATTGTCCATATGGATACTACCTCATATTTATGTATTTCACTTTTTTTTTTGTTAAACCTAAACTCTGCAAACTATGTGTTGCATTTTTATTCAGTTAGTTATTGGGATATTTCATAGCATTGGGTTGGTTGTAAACAGATTTACAATGACACAAATTGTGTCTGGGATAATAAGAGATATGGAGGATTAATTATTGACGTAACTATGTAATTGTGTCTCATTGATGCTTGATATAAACACAGCATCATCCCACCTCATGAGAATACATGTGAGATGGAGTTGGTTGAGTTTAAGAGTTTCATGTTAGAATTAAAATGTTTCAAATCGTTAAATTATCGATAAGCAGATGGATTTTTGAGTATCATGTTTCTCTTTTTTGTTTGTCCTTGTAATAAGATATTATTGCATGCCACTATTGACTCAGAGTGTTTCTTAAAGACTGCTTGCATACGTCTTATCAAGGATATACAGTGCAGCCTATGATTTGTTGAATGAATGAATGAATGAATGAATGAAAGAGGGATGAAATAATCACATAATGTTGCTGTGTTTTCTAGGAGAGACATTGGGCTTGATTCAAAAGATAGATAATGAAGCTGTGAATACGCTGACACCAGTAACATGCAATTGTTTTCAATCAAATACAATATAGACTAGATTTTTAAAAAAATATATATATAAAGCTTATCTAATTTTCTGAACTGTCGGAACATATTCTGACAAGACAGCATGACATATATACACGCAAAAGTAATTACAACATCACTGGGATGCACTTTAAGTGCTCCTGTAGAAGCTGAAGCAGATTCAATTAAAGAACAGCAAAAGCTTGACAGGCTCCAGTTTCTGTCACCCTTGTCAGATTGCAGCACTGCTACTAAATTACTTTTGTCAAGGAACAGGCAATCCATACATCCATCTGCCCACAGCAGAAGAAAAATACAAAAACAATACGAGCCCTGGTGTGTCTCAGCTGGACAAAAAGCGTGAGGAGAACTCAAACGGACAAAGACAAATCAGAAGCTTTACAGATATGAGACAGAGAGTTAGACCACTGTGGTCCAACGCCACAGTAATCTGCAGATGTCGGGTTTTGTTGAGAGTACGATGAAACAGGCCAGTGGTGGGCTGGTTCATGAACGCAGGCTTTCACCTCATTTAGCTGGTCGAAACACTGTTGGAGCCATCAAATTCAAACTGTAAAACAGACTGTTTGACAGGTCAAGAACATGAAGATACTGTAGTAACAGCAACATATAAATGACCCAGCCAAGCATCCGGTCTGCCACTATCCCGAGGAGGAAGATTGAAAATTTCTCCAAGTAACACATCTTGGAGGGAAAAATTGCAGATAAAATAATATATTTATGAATACTTAATTTCACAAAACATCTCAAAATTGACCAAATGTTAAACAACGCCCACATGAATGAAAACAATCAGGCCATCTGATGAATGAAAGAAAAAAATTCATTCACATGTGGCTGCTCATTCACAGATGTGCTCATATCCAATCTGTGAATGAGAGTAAAGCAGGGATCACGGTTTGAAATCACATACTGACAAATACAAGTGGTTGACTGGGTGGGGGGTTGAATGTTTACCAATAAACCTTTCAAGTGCACTTGCGTGACACGCTCTGGGATATCTTAATACTTTAAAAAAATCTATGTAATCTGGCAAAATAATCTCCTTTGCTCACATCCAGCTCATCATCCTCTCTCAGATCTCAGCTGGATGAACAGTATCTCCCATGCATGGCGGTATACAGCTGTGGGGGGTGGGTGAGGGTGGTGTTAGCACCTCAATAAAGGCAAGAATGGGGAGAGACAAGGGGGAGGGGGAGCTGCAAAGCGAGGTGTAGGTTGGGGGAGGGGGCTGTCAGACTGTTTACGGTCTGTTTGTGGTAATACCATCACACAATGACAGGGTGTGTGGGCTTAATCCATAGATGCAACATCAGAATGACCTATATTTATTTACTGGCACAGTGCAGACAAACTGTGGCTGTGAAATAGATTTCATACGAGCCGAGGCTGAACTGTATGGTTCATACTGGGAATCATAAAATCCCAGACAGTTATATGGCTGAGTGCCGATATAATGTCCACAGCAGTCTGTACAACTTGCAATCTTTTTTTTGCCCATTTTATGTGTTTGAATGCTTCAACTAAGAGCCTAAAAGCCTGTAATTCTGAAGAAAAGATAAACATAATGGAAATTCAAGTTATTCCACGTCAACATGAAAGCTCCAATTTCAAGATCCATGCTAGGTACAGGTTTTCAAAATCCAAATTAGATGCAACCAGGCACAAACTGAGCAGACACAGAACAGACTATCGATGCATTGTCTGATTTCTTCAGATCTTAAAAGGTTTTTGTTGGAAGATTTCAAAGACAAGATAATTGCCTGTTCATGCAGCCTTGTTATGCATTTTAACTTGACGGGATGGCCCTTTAGGAGACAATCATGTCAAGAGCTGTGACTGTAAAGAATGGCCCAACAGGAAAACAATGAAGAGGGGATGGCCCCTGAAGGAAGGGATTATTGATCCAAATAACCATGAATTTCTATCCAAATAATTTATCCGTCTCAGGACATGCTATTTTTTTTATTAATGTCATGGCAGATGCAACATTTCTTTTTAATCCACAAATGCAAATTAATCCCATTTTGATATTCGCAGGGTTGTTTTTTGTTTTCCACGTGGGGTCCCAGGGTGATGCTTGCCTCACACAAAAACACTCTTGAAGACGCTCTCTGTGTGAATTGGCCTTCACGCTATTTCAAATAGCCTGAATCATTCTGCATTACAGTATATGAGATCCTGCTGTTTTTACACTGGGAGTGTCCACGCGATCCTTTATACCAACATTATCAAGTCAAATTCCTCTGCATTTGTTGTATTTGACTCATATTCTGCCTTTGATGGCATTTTCAGGATTGTATGACCGTGTCCAAGTCGTCTGTTCTGTTCTCCAGCTTTGAGCACCATAGGCAGACGTGCCAGGATGAGGCGCATTGATATATCAAGGCTCTTTCAACGGTTGCCAGGACAACACTATGCTGTATTTTTTTTTTTATAGGGATGGGAACATGAAGGTGTGATAAAGAAGGAAATTCTGAATAGTTAAAAAACGTATATGCAGCAATAGCAAGGTATGTTTAAACACAACTATTTTACATTCCTCTCCTTTGATTAGAACCAGGGAGAGTAACTACAAATGTGCCTTTCTCGTAAATGACCAGTCTGCAATCCTGGAGCGTCTTCATGTTCGGAGAAGCCATTGAAGAGACTCGTTATAAATGAGATCCACTGTGAGCAATGCACGCAGAGGAAATCGAAGCCTTCGCTACACCATGAATGTGTCCATGTCATTTTAGATTGAGAGTCGGGGGGGCTTGCTCATTACGCTGCTTTCTCTCAGGCTCATGAGGACTGATGAGCGCGAGCTGGACAGCCGTATTCTAATACCATTTGCCAAGACTTTATTTATTTGATACTCATACTAGAGCATTACAATTTTTCAAAAGTCGTCAATTGAGAATAATTTTATGTATCTGCACACACACACCTATTTAGGGACAGACAGAGGGTGTTATAGACAAAATTAGGGCCATCCATAATTAAAGCGGCTCTCAAGCTGCTGGATTGGATTCAAGAGGGCGTTCCCACATTGGAAAAAGTAATCTGATATTCAGCTTCACCTGATTCATCTCCCTCTCTCCGACAACTTCATTTACACTCTGTTGCCTGCTCACTCACTTCATCCCTCACAGTCACACAAAACGTCAAACTTAGTTAAGGATGAATGCTCCTTCCTACATCGCCACACTCTCTCCGTCTCATTTATGTGCCTAATTTTGTCTTGGTGTTTCCCCCTCTTTCTGTCTCCCACTAGATCCCCTCTCACTTCATGCTTATGTCTTTCACAGACACAAGCCATCCTCTCAAAACACAGCTGAACCTGAGCATGTGAAAGAGACTGCAGGCGAAAACAGAATACGAGCTTATCTTGTTTGCACAGCAGCGGATGTACAAGAATTGGTTTAACAGAGAATGGCTTCCACTCCAGAGTCACGCCATCAAACTCAGGCCACAAACAACCCGAGCGGTATCATCACCATTCATCATGTGTGGTTTCCTCTAAGGGCCATAGGCCCTCATTCACTGGTTACTTGTTATTCTTAAGAGCTGTTCATACAGCTGCATCGAGCTGCATCAGCAGCATCTATACTGCAAAAATAATGTATCATAAAGACGCCTCAGAGCAGTTTAAAATTAGATTCAAATGTAAAAATAACATCATGTGTTTGCAAATGCGTCATGGAATGAAAGCAGTTTGTTCCAGGGTGGAAATAATTCAGCCATTTTCATCCAGAGACTACAAGTTTGAAAACAAGGAAGCATGCAAACATCTGTAGCCCACTCCTCATCTCTGCTTGAAGCTAGAGGCTAGACATTAGCCGCTACTAATAACACACCTGAATCTCTGACCCAACTGTGGGCAGTCATGTTGCATTATGGTTAAGGGACCAGACCACGAGTCCTACAATGTTATAAGAGTGTGATGCTGAATCAGAGGAGCAAATCATTTCACTGATACAGTACATGACATGGTCCAGGTTTTAAATTAGTTGATTGAGTTAGTTTTTAAGCAAATATACTAAATATCTGCAGGTTCCAGCTTCTCAAATGTTAAGGGTCTCACATTATTGAGAAAATAATCAAATTAATCACTTAAAATAATTGTTAGTTGCAGCCTTATAAAATTTAGTAATACACAAAATAGTTTTAGATGTGCATGTTAAATAAATAAGAGAATGGTAAATCCACAGAGGGACTCGATGGTGATGTTTTCATTATGATTTTAAAGTGTAACATCTCAGTCACCAGAGTGAGGCATTCTTACAGCTTTAATTTTTCATTTTAAAAGGAGAGGAAATAAACCCTCTAATCTCCATGAGCATCACTAGAGCACAACCAACTTTAATCTATTCATAGCGTGACATTTTCAGTCTCATTTGCTATTTTCAAGTGAGATCTTTTACCGTGTACTAAGCTTATGGATTTCTTGATAAAGCAAGGACCCTGAGAGTTGTCTCTTCAGTGTGGAAAGTAAAAAAGATTATTCTGTGCGAGTTGCTGAATGAAAAGGCAGATAGAGCAACTGCTGCGGAGTAAATACGTGCTGCGTCGGTTACAACAGTTTATTTTTACTAGGTGGTTTTTCAAGCGGTCATTAACAGATATAGGATCATAGACATAACTGCAGTGCACTGTTCAATGTAACATCTGAAACAGGTGGTCTTTAACAATAATTGGTTGTCCCTCTAGCTACTTCTGTGTAATTTGCATTTGTTTTACAAGAGATCACCTCATTTTACAAATCCAATTTCTCACTGCTTCACTGTCTAATTATAATGTGAAGCATTAGCATTTCAAAAGGCCATGAGTTGATCTTTTACACAACCCTGCCAGAAGAACATGGACCCAAATCCAAAATCTGGGCAACTTTCCAGCATTTACTGTAAGGCCACATAATCAGATGACTTTGTCACAGGCTAACTCAATGGAAAATTATTATGATTTAGGTCTTTTCCTTTTGCTCTCACCTGCAGTTTAATGACATCCTTGGCTCTAACCTGCTGTGTCAGATAAAGTGATCTCCCCTCATTGTGGGGCCTAATACGAAGCTTATCTGAAATGTTTTTACTGCTGTGTTCTGCTATATGAAGAGGCACTGAGAGAAAAATGAAATACTTTTCCTGGAGAAAGGGGAGAGGTATATTTTAGAAGAATCAACTTTAGACACAACAGCAGCAGGGTACACTGTGTTGAGCACAAAAATGACTACATACAATCGTTGTTGTGTTACATAAGTCTGCATAAGCATTGTAAAACGTTCTGCTAATCAGATACTTTTAAGGACAATATATGTTCAAAGTGGTGGGCTATACACACGTATCCAATCTAAATCTGTTTGTCCTCTAAATAATTATTGGCGACTTTATCCAGCACACATTTGGTAGAAAGAGTCCTTGCTTTTATTTGACTATAATTGTGTTAAACCTTGTTAACTTTGCACAGTGCATTCACTAAACACACATAGTGCATGCACCAGTCTGTGTATCTTACACACACACTACATTATGCATAATGACGACTGTAGTATCCTCTTGTTCTCTCACACAGGTACAGGTATGTTTTTCCACTAGTTATGAATAGAAACAAAGACTAAAATGCATAAATACGTGGAATGTAAGAAAGCACTAATGCCTCACTCTTTCTTTAAGGGTGAATATACTTAACTTAATTATTAAAAACACAGCAAAGTCATGTTAAAGCAGAATGTGAAGCTCTTGAAGCAAGTGCAATAAACTTCTCAGAATCCAAATGTTAAGCAAAAGGTTCGGATTAAACTTTTGCCACTTTAATAACAGCCATCTCCCCTACAGAGGTCAAAGAGATATGGGTACTGGAAGGCAAAAGGACTGGTGGTTCTGTGAGGGCACAAATCATAAAGCATTAAGAATGTGCTGGAGATTGTGCTGACGAGCAGCAGAATCTCCCCCACAGACTGTAAAGGACAGCGGGAGATGTCTTTATGCAGACCCTGGGTCACAGGATTAAAAAGAAGAAGATTGCCTCAGAGAAACCCCAGTGGTCCATCATGAGGACAGCAATCAGCCTGCTGCAATGACATTTCTCCTGAAATTCCAATACACGGGACAGTCGAGACAGGGGCGGAGAGCGATGTGTGTGTTGGATAGAAGAAGAAATCATAAAATCATTCATCCATTCCTGCATTGTCCACATTGCAGTTTTACTCAAAATAAGACACCAAGTACTGCCCTTGTCTCATTATGGTCCAGTTTTTCTTTTCTCCAATTGTTATGTTTTCTAAGCCAATTTCTCCCACCAGAGCTGCCTGACTGAAAGTTTAGAAATGGTTACACATACTATAAGTGTTTGGTAGGTAACCTACTGGAATTAAAAAAAACAAACAAACATAACATTTCTTTGTCACTGGATTACAAGATTACAAAATAAGGACACATAAATCATGTGAAAGGATGATCTCTAGTGATTAACTGCACAGCCATACTTGCTTATTATAAAAGGGAGATTATAAGAGCAGTCTGTCTTACTGAAACAGGTGTATGACCTTCCCTGGAGAAGCTCTGAGTCAGGTGAGAGGAAAACACTGAGATAATTAGAGGCACAGAATACAGAATGGTAATGAGGCCTTTTCCCCCTGCTGCAGGGTCCAACAGTCAGAAGCCCTCCAGCTCTTTTTATTCAAGTCTCCTCTGGGCCAGCCAGTGGAGGGAGGGCATTTGGCCGTCATTGATTTCCCCTCTCCAATGCAACGGTTTTTAAGATCAATGCAACATGAAGGTATTTGTGTCCTCATTAAAGCTGTTTGCTCAGTGGATCAATGCAGACTGAAGCCCCAGCTTGGTTCGGCTGACAATAGGCTGGCCTAGAGAGGTGTCAGACCTGTTAGGCCGAGTTTAAAGTACTTAAACCCTTTACCTCACTAATAGCACCGTGAAAAAATACTCCAAAATGAGTAAGCATCTTCCATTCAAAAGTTTTTGCAGACTAAGGTACTCTAGTATCAAAAGCGAAAGTACAGTACTCATCCTGAAGCTTGGTTCCCCTATGGTTAGTAATACGTTTCATAGCCTTCAAAGAACATTTTTGTTTGGTTAATTAGTTCAACAAATATTCCCAGAAGGTTTCTTCATGGCGTTATCTTATCTATTACAAAATACTGTTCACTAATGGGAGTGCTCATTAATGGCTCCTGCATGATGATTTTTAAACACACCTCCAAAGAACATCTGGAGAACGTCCAGCCACAATATCAACGATGACCACCACATATTTATTAAATATTTTTTCACTATTTAAAATGGGTAAAATCTTATTACATTGTAGATCTGCACACAGTGCAATGATGCGTTCAGGCCATCCTTTCCCTGGTATCGCTCTCTCTCACAAACTGACAATGAACCCATCTGTCATCGATAACCCCTCGTCTCTGAATCAAAACATAATCATGTACAAGAGGAAGGATTGTTGTTGGCTTTCCCTACAGAGAGGACAGCTGGCTAAATTCCTGAATAGATTTAATTTGCAAATGGTTAATATCATGAACACCTCTGCAAAAATTTGTCCAAACCCGATGCATTCGAGTTAACTCTGATAAATTAGTCTTTCTATGTTCTTAACACAATGCTGTCAATCTCAGAGACTCAACTCTCTAAATAAGTTATTACCAAGCATGTAAAGAGCCTCACTAGTCAGGATAACCACAGTCAAATGAC
>JBBPCS010000878.1:4091667-4107199 GCA_037974645.1 Hollardia meadi
ACTCGGTCAAGCCAGCTGGCGCTTGGATTTTGAAGTGCGACTATTTGCGCTGTAATGGTACCAGTGCTTGAAGCAGCCAATATGGAATGAAAGACTGGCAGTTATTTGACACAAAGTGAAGCAATAGAGCACCATGTATAATTTATTTGTTTGAGACAACATGAAGCAATGGAGCTGTATATATTGTTTAGGTATCTCTTTGTCACAGTACTTGACAATTAAAATATTTGCAGTGGAGCACCTCATATGATATTTTTCAATAATTAAATAAAGTGTGGGTCAGCCACCACCACAAATAGAATCAAACTAATAATCTACAACGTAACCAGTTGCAAAAGATGTAAACGCCAATTACAGGGCAGGATCTCACTAGTGTGGAACTAGAAAGTACTGACTGAGTTTCTTATGGTTCTCCTTCATGTAGTCAAAGTTCAGTAAAAACAATGTAACACAAGTCTATGTGTTAAGTATTGACACTCATGGGGCGCAGGCTAAAGCCCACTCAGAAATTAAGCTGACATCTCCTTCTGCCTATTCCCTCAAGGATTTTTCTGCAACTTCATCTTTCAACCTTTGACCCCACACATCAAAGTCTCAAAGGATCCTATAATTTACAACTGTTCTGTAAACTGTCTTCGACCTAACCTAGAGCACCTCCTCTGGGCTTTCTCATACCTGCCTGAATTACACAAACACACAAGCAGTCTTTCAAGACCACTTAATAATCACTGATCCAGAGCTCCCATCACACATCAAATGTCTAAACAAATTGCCTTGACAGCATCTGTTTGTGAGCAGAGATAAATTTTAACCCTTTATGTTTCTCATACAGCACTCATGGGCACCAAGTTGTAAACGGTTTTACTGTCACTCTAGTATCAACTTGGCCGGTACTTGGAGGCTTTAGAGGGGTTTATAGATGTGTTTTATTCAGATCTTAATGTTCAATATTTTAGAAAAAATAAAACATTTGGGGTTAAATGGAAAGATTCCCTAAGTTTTCATTGTTTTCATACTGTTTTAAAAAAAAATAGCTACCACCTTTTCTGTTCTTGAGGTATGATTCAATGATACAAAAAGTAGATTTTTTTGTAACTTTTCAGTTCTGCAGAAATAGTCAAGTACATTCAGCCCGATTTAAAAAAACTGCTGCAAAGTCATGAAAAAATGCTGTATCCCATAGGCTCAGTTTAAGTGTGGTTGATTGATTTTTATTTGAGTAACATGACTCACAAACTCCAGTATTACTAAAGATTGAGGAGGAAACACACTAAAACCTAATGTAGCCTCTTAACAATATATAACACCAGACAAAAGAATGTGGGTGATCCACACACAGGTCTTTAAATCTATTAATCCTCATTTGTGTCATAGTGAAACCTCGCCAGTCCTTAAGCATTATGCAAGGCAGCTTAATCATCTGAATACATATGCCATTGTTAGAGGTCACCACATGAACTCTGCCCGAACCAGCACAGTTTATGTGACTGCTTTAAACTTTCACTCTGGAGCTTGCATTGTAACTCATCAAAACAAGACCAGCTGTCATGCCAAGTCATGATCTGCATGCAGTATTCATAAGCAGCATATGCACGCCAGCAGATTATCTAAACTATGAAAAAGCTATACAGACGCAGTCAGTCACAGGCAACTGTCAGCTCTGAGAGCACTAACAGGATCTTGAAATGCTAAAGTTAGCTGCATGAATGAAGAGGGACATCCGTGCTCGCTATACTGTACAGCAACTATGCTGTTTTTTGGAGATGATGAGAACAGAAGGGCCTGTCTATCTTCACATTAGCCTTTAGGGAAGTGAGCTACATCCTTCCCAGGGTGCCCTATCCAGTGCAGGCTAATGAACATCTTTCCCAGCCACCCAGCGCCTGCATCATTTCAAAGCTGGACTTCGCAGCAGAGGAAACCTTCACAGCTGCTCCCCCCCACCCCCTTAGGGTTCTAAATGGGTGCACTCAGTGATTTGCTGCTACAAAATGTTCCAGATAGTCGACTCAGAACTAAAAATTACCCTCTGTGTACCTAGAGACATTTTAAAAGTCACCACCAAGCTTGCATTAACACTGCAGGTCTGCCTTGCGCAGCATGTAGATAATATAAATCTTGTGTTTTTTAAATCTAGTGGTGGAAAATAGTGGTGGAGGTAATACGATGATTATTCTTGGACAGGAAGTGAAAGAGCTTCGGTAGTTCAGCATTTTAAAGTGAGACTACTGCTACAGCTTCATGTCATGTGCTGTACATACTACCTGAACCCACATTAACAGCCCACAGCACTCACCATCCTTGCGGTGGTAGGTGATCTGTACCTTGCGCTCCTCTGAGCCCAGCAGCGCCTGAGCCACCTGGGCCACCGCGTGCCGGTTGGTGAACTGACCGTGCAAGAAGTCACAGGTGCACGGCTTCTGCATGACGTCTGGCCTGGAGAAGCCCGTCATCTCACAGAAGCCGTCATTACAGTAGATAATAGCACAGTTCTGCACCCGGGCATTGGCTATGATGAATTTTTTATCTGTGGAGAGGTAAATTAGAGATTGGGGGAGGAAGAATGTTAATTTGATGATGGAAAGAATATCACAGAAACAAGACACATTTACTGTAGTGAATCGCTTGTTATTAAACATGTGGACATTTAATATATTAAAACAGTAAATACGTTAACAAGAATATGAAAAAACATTAAACATTTCATAGATATATAAAAATGTAGGTGGGTGTAATGGGATTACATTGGATTATCTTCCATTACATTCCATTACAAGTGCTTAACTGTTCCGGTGAATAAAAAATTAAACTCCATAAGCAGGCTGGGTTGCTTTATACTTGTTATTGCTCATTCTATGATTGGGGTATCCTTCAATTGAATGAAATGAAAAGAATGAAAGTCCCACATTTTCAGCTCTAAAATCTGATTTATGGCACAAAGCTATGTTTTATTAAATAGGCCTCTTGCACAATGTGTAGACATACAGCATTGCAAATAATACATAAATACTAAGCATGACTGGAGGATTTAATACAGGCAATGAAGGTATTTTGGGGATGTGATCTGAAAGTGATGAAATCCCTTAATCCTTTTTTTTTTCTCATATGCATAAACTACAATTTCCACTGGAGCAGGAGAGCAGAGCACTACAGAACTATAAAAAACGGGTGCTTGATAAGGTAGCAGTGTAATTAACTTATGAGTTTTCATTGACCTCTAACACATAGTTTATCAAAATCAGTGGAAAATAGAATTAGTCAGTTGTATCTGCATTACAAGCCTTATTATAAAAGAAGACCTATTAGGCGATTTCCTAATTGTTGTCAGGATGCAGGACAGACAGACACAAAAGGCAGGCAGCACAACACAACGCACCCACACAGCACTGGACACCAGGGGGAAAAAAAAGGTACTCACTTTGTCCTTCGAATTTCCGAATAATTACTCCCAAAAATGTGTTTTGTGGCGCAACATGACCCCTCCGGACAGGCATGGTTCCCCTCTAAAAAATAAAGATAAAAAAATCTTTGGCTGTCCAAGTAATAGCAAGCCGGTCCTCCGTCAAGTTCTAGCGGGTGACAACCAAAGCCAGAGGGGCTCCCCGTTTCCTTTGTCACCAGTCAGTCATCCTCGCAAGAAAATCTCCCCCTCTGCTTTTTTCCCCCCCCCGACCCCCCGTGTTTCCCTTATTTCAACTCCGATGCGTCCCCGGTTGCGCGCATCGCAGAGGCTTCCCTGCGCTCCTCGCCGATGTGAAGCTGAAAAGAAAGGAGTCGGTAAACCGCAGTTTAACCAACATTTCACCGTCGCTCTTCGAAAGCACTGTGCGCGTTTTGTGACCGGCGCGTGAGTGGATGCGCGTCTATTGTTGTGAAAGGAAGACTGATGGTCTCTGAGGCCAATGGCTGAGAGGCTGACAGACCCGGAGAGGCGCAACACCGACACTGCGAAGGGAAAAACCCACATGGATGCGTAGACAAAGCGGCTGGAGAGAGAGGCAGGGCTGCCTAGTAATGGATTACTGTAGCGCGTTAGAGCGACGTCAGCTTACTACTCCATGTTTGTTTCAACGGGGTTATAGTTAGCTGTATGAATAATTTATAATTACCATATTTTTCAGCCATGTGAATGTCAAATTAGGGAAATATTACCTCTTCTCTTTGTTCATTTCCGGCCTCGTTTATACCGCACAACCGGGAAAAAATAAGCTAGCTTAGTAAACGCTAGCTACCTTAACTTTACCTGTTAAACTTAAGACTTAGCATAGCCCATACTTTGATTTTCTGATGCAGAGCAGCAGCCTAATTAAAAAACAACAACAAAAACAAATCACGAAGACGACTTATTAAATATAACATTACTTTTGACACTGAGTGATTATTTTTCGCACCTGACACTTTTCTCTGAGGTAGGAACCCACTTGTGTTGGGAGTGGGCGTCAGGACAGCAAACGCAGGTGTATCTAATTAATACTGCGGGGCGGTCCCGTTTTAAATGTCTTCCCTCGCCTCGAGTTTCCGCTTTGCTTTCCACACATTGTTTGCATAAATCGTGACAGAGCTCCATTGACACTGCCTCGGGAGTAAAAGAGCAGGCGCTGGCCTTGGTGCTGCCGAGGCATTTCACTTTTCCTACCATTAGTTGAGGGATCAGCACAACTTAGACATGTTGTAAGCGGCTCATACAGAGGAAGAGGTCAGGGAAAGGACACTACAATTCAGCAGGACAGAGGACATGCTGTAACTGATGGACACAAAATGGGAGTTTGTGGTCATTAAACAGTGTTATTGTGTTAAGAAAGTGGAACATGTTGTAAGACAAAAATAGTAATAAACAAATAGGATGAAAAAAAGCATATTAAAGCTTGGTGACAACCAGCTCATTGGTTATACAGTTGAATCTCCTCAAATCAAAAGAACATTTGCATATTTATTAGAATAGAAAACAACATTAATGATTATTATATTTTACTGATTTATATT
Source organism: Hollardia meadi (assembly GCA_037974645.1). NCBI lineage: Eukaryota > Metazoa > Chordata > Actinopteri > Tetraodontiformes > Triacanthodidae > Hollardia > Hollardia meadi. Next base: position 4,096,651 of record JBBPCS010000878.1, read on the forward strand.
GACATTGTTTCTGTCAGTGATGGAAGAAATTCACCAATATACAGAAGTATTATCAACAGAATATGAGTAAAAGTACTTATTATCCAGATTATTACCTGTATTGTATACTGTGCATTATAATATCTTTGTGATATTGGTATATATGTGGTAGACATTTCTATAGAAATGCATCATATTTTATTGATGATCTTATTTTGTAGGCTTTGTAAAATCAAAATCTGAAAACTCCAGCTGTCAGATAATTGTATTGAAATAAAAAGTTGTCACATTTTTTTTCATTCTTTTGCGAGGACTCTCTCGATCAATGATGTAGTGAAGTGGCATGGGATCATGGGAGCTGCTGTCTTCATTGTTAAACAACCACCGTTGCTGAAGAAAATCTATCTGGCGTGAGTAAGGCAGAAATCATGTTCACGGACGAGGTGACATAAACCACTCTAGTGATGTCCTTTCTCAATCTGCGACGTATATCATCTGGTGTGTCATCGTGTTTCCCTGGAAGTTATAGCAACTAGAGGAGGTACAGGAGATATGACAACATTGACAGGCGACCAAATGAAACACACTGTCTGCGTTCTGGGCTTGAACATCGTTGAACACATACTGTACCTCAAAATTGTACCAAACCACTTTGAATCGTTATTTTGTATAAACGCAGTCCTGCTACGGTGTTAAAACAACGGCAGGTAATCCGGACCAGGAGGTTCAGAGGTTTAAATACACTCTCCATTCGTCTCAATTGATTCCTCTCACTCTGCTTTCCTTTCAGATTCAATTTATTTCCCTCCCTGGATCTCTTTCAGTTTCTCACTCTCAGACAAACACAGGCAAACAAACACACCCAGAGTCTAATGAAACAGCTGTCCTGGTCTTACACTAGCTCTCCCTCCATCTGGCCCATTGAGAAAAGGATTCAATATACACAGACATGGGGGGTGGGTTGGAGAGAATGTGGCATTTGCTGCTTTTACGGCCTTTTGTTTTAAGAGTGACTACAGTAGATTCCTTGTGAAGGCAGCCTTTATTAGACACTTCTCCTTGTCATGCACCAACAGCTTGCTTTGGATGTGTTATTTTTTCCCTGTGGCATAGCCTCCCTATTTCCAAGCTATTGGCTGCTGTAGCATATTTATAAACACTAACCTGCATTTTGTTGCGCACATAGAAAATTTGAGTCTCCACCACACAAATCTTTTCCTCTCTCTCTTTCATTTCCCCCTCTCTCTATCTCTGTCAAACAGTAAGCACGACTCACAACAGTGAAACAGTAAAGGTTAGGCCCGCCCTTGAGTCATATTCACATTAAAGGAGTGACAGTATTAATTAATTGTATTTTAGCCCATAATGTGCTCACTGAGTGGACAGCTGGTGGTGATGAAAACCATTTGCACAGTGACACACACACACACAGACACATACACATATAAACACATATAAATATTTAAATCAGTTTATTATTGTAGCTCAGTAGAAATGCAGGAATTCCTGTTTTGGATATTGCAGGACACATATTTACACACATACAATGTGGACCTCACTTCTTTTCAGTCAAAATTCAAAATGCATCTATCAGGTGAGGAAAGACCCAGATGTCTTGAATTTAAGATGGTGTGGGAATCTCCTCTTTTTCAAACAAAACCTTCAGACAATCTCAAAAACCATCTAGAAGAGACGTGTTTGCACGAAAAGGTCATTTTACCCAGAGCTCAATTTTAAACTTTAATTATTTCATTAGTTGCAACCCAAAGGCCGTGAGCAACTGGGGAAACACACACATATTGGCTTGGGGTCAGGCCAAATTAATAATGATGCTATAGAGAGCTACAACCTACAGGTCCATTTCAGCTATTAAACTACAGCTCAGAACTATTAAATGCACTGTTATTACTAAACACATTAATGTCCCCCTCTGGTTTCACTGTAATCTTTTTTGATGAAACACTGATTTTTCATCTGGTGCCATTATCAGGTCGATTTTCTTTTTTTAATTTGTCTAGTTAGGTTGAGTTAAGTACAACAAATGTCATAACTCAAAATATGCCGACCAAACCCAGCAGAAAAACCTTAAGTTTATTGTTAAATGCAAGTTCATGAGAGGGTCTTTTTTTGGATTATAATGACAGTGACAATATTGCATGGTCACCTCTTCTTTCCATGTGTTCCTTGAATATCTTTTATGAGATGCTATTGGCAAGGAAACTCTGTGGTTTATGGGAACTGATGATGAGATATAAAGAGATAAAACTGTCTTTACTTTCCATTTATTGGAACATCACTTATCTGTTTATTCTCTTTATGATTCTACACCGTATTGACCAGGTTTATGAGTCACAGTAAAAGAAGGAAATTAAGCTTTATCCCTATGATGCTGTTAAAGTTGTAATGAATAATTAAGTGGAAATTAAACAATGCAAGAGGAATGTGGCTCCTAGTGGTACAACATGAGGGAATTCTAAAGTAAAGCTTGTGGGTTTGAGAATATTTCAGAGGACTTATTTGCTGTGGTTATGAGTTCAGCTCTGTTCTATTAAGTGCAACCAAGTGATCATTTCTATCAGACTGAAATGTTAAGACCCTTTGCCTCTTGGGAAATATTGCCTGCCAGGGGAGTTTCTTTTTCAGTGCAACTTTGTCCAACAATTTTATGGTTAAATGAATCTATCCAGTGATTGAGTTCTGCAACTGTAATAATGAAGCACATGTTGTAGAAGCTTGGTGACGTAGGGACTAATCTTTATACTGCTGTTAAACTAGTGTTGCTGGCAAGCTAATGGATAACACATTATCACGCCCAGAGCAGACTGGTGCTATAGTTAGTCATGATAGTGTACTCCCCCTGGGCATTTTAGTCACAGGAATATAAATAATCTCATTCAATACAGAGTTATTGAAGGACAAAAAGCTTTCCAAACCAATGAGTTAGCTATTTTGCTAAAAGTACAATAAGTTAAGTTTATTCACACGTTGTATTTGTACCATTGACTTTTGTCTCCTACAATGTCAGTAAATTATGCCTCTTAAGTTGAGCAGTTGATGTTCCAACCAAGAAGCTAAAATAAAAGTGCATGGTGCACTAATAAGCTGCAATAGCTTCCTCCATTTTTGACTCTCCAGCTATCCATTCCTGCCAAGGTCTGCACTATAATGACAGTTTGCAAATGGTCATTGATTCAAACTTGCATGTCGACCAAGTTAAACTCTACTATAAAAATTTTAGCCGATTCATTTTGCCCCCAAGAGTGAATCTACTTATCAGGACAATCTGATAAAATGAATTGATTTTGTAGCAAAGGTTTGCAGCTTTTAAAGCTCTCTTTGACCGGACCTTAAGGGGAAAAAACTATAAAGTTTTGTCTTAAGCAAAGGCTTTGTTTTTCTTTTGTTTTATGGATGGATGTGGTCCTCTGGATTTGGGAAGACAGGCCTAAGTTGAAAAAGGATAGAGCTGAAACCGCCACTTTATAATTGGAGCTGAGTCAGCAGGTGAATGATTACAACTTTGCCCTATGGGATCATCACCATCATTATGATGTATTGGAGAACGAAAAAATAGTTATTTCTGTAGAGGGTAACCTTGCCCTGGGCCCCGCTAATTAGATAGACTTATACCAAACGCTGCAAACTCCTGACAGGCTGTCACTCTTGTAACAAAGAGGTTCAGACTCAGATTGGATGTGGTAGCAAGATACAATGATACAGAAGGTGTGAGAAGTGAGAAGGGAGACTGTCCTTCAACCTGAGTTCAAGCCCTTTTGACAGCAAACATCCATCTTGCTGAACAGTCCTAGAGTAGTGGCAGACACTGAATTCAATCAGTAAAATATCACATAATTTCCCTCCCCACTGTCAGCTCTAGATCATTTAAAATTGGCCTCGTCATGCAGAATTTAGGGATGCCACCCACTGTCAAATAGCCCCCATCCACTTTATGTGACACAGGATTTAAAGGTTAGGACCTACAATGGGTTTACTCTCCAGATTTTATGAGTGTAAGAAAGCTAACATGGTTAATTACATGGGCTGCCAACAAACCAGCAGTGATTTCCCCTGGTGCTTGTAAAGGATCTCCATTACTATGAAGCATTTTCTCTGACCTCGGCCCATGAGAGAGGCTCAGTGTACTGTAGCTTGTGCAGCAGTCATTAAATAAACCCCATGTGGCTTAATCCACTCAACATCAGCTCATTCATGACTACAGAGAGGAACGTATAGTAGGTGTGTTTGTGAGTGTATGAGTATTTGTATGTATCTGGAGCATCTGGATATCTCTCAACTGCATTACTTTGCCCAACAGAAAGTCTTTTTGAGAGGCAGTTCGGTAGGTTTCACCAGAGAGATAACACACAGGAAACACAAATTCTTAGCCCTTACAGATGAGATATTTCTTACTGCAAGAACGGTCCATATGTGTGATAGTATTAACAAGGTGAGGGGTGGAATAAGGTGAAAATAAGGAAAAGGGAAAACACCACACACAGTGAGACAAGAAAATAAAGACCAAGGTTCATAAAATAAATTTGAAAAAAATACAGAATTATTACAAAGAGAAGGGATCATATGCTCTACAAGTTTCTAATCCATTATGTTGCTTGTTTTAACCTAATAATTGATGGACAGATATCTGATTTTTCTTGTTGGTTTCATACCCCTGTGGCACAATGTTGCTCTCAAAAAGAAATGTCTGCATGGGGGATATGGGTATTCCATTTGAACAGGTGACATAATTTTTGTGTCATGGCCATAATTCAATGCGATGGCAATCCATCCAATAGTTATTGATAGTTTTCACTCACAAAAATGTCAATGTTATGGTAGCACTAGAGGAAACGTCAGATGATGATTAAAGTCAGGATTCATCCTTTTGGGGACCGTGGAATGTCTGCACATTTTTTGCCAATCCATCCAGTAGATGAGATATTTTACTGGAAAATGACAAAAATGATGAAAAGTCAGGGGCACCACAGTCACCACAGATTCATCCTCCGGGCACAAATCTGTACCAAATAGACATTTCACTGGGAGCCATAAATATAAACCTCATGGTGGAAAAGTCAGTGGATCACCAAAGTCAAAATAATTAATCTATAGTGTGAAATGAATGTCTGTACAAAGTTTCATTGCAGTCCATCCAATAGTTGTCTAGATATTTCAGTCTGACTGACCAACCAACAACTGACATTGTCATCCGAGCCACACTGCTAGCATAGATAAAAAGTATGAAGATGAAGGTGCTGCTGATACTGGAGTGGTGGCCATGAAATTAAACTGGCAATGATGATGATGATGATGATTAAAGTGTGAATGTTAATAAGCATGATCATGATGACAGTAGCATCAAGCTTGATTATTTATCTTGATGGTTGTGATACTGGTGATGCGAAATAAGTAGCATCACTGAGGGTATACCCAAGCCAATCAGAGCGTGCCTCAGTGAGAAAATAAATTCCCCTCTATGTTAATCTCCCAACTGGTATCTGCCTTTAGCCTCCTTGCTGCTGCCACTGCTGCTGGGAGTGTTTTTGAAAGGAGAATATCCCTCCATAAGCCTGACTCTATCAGCTTGACTGGTCCATTCATTTTTAGCTTAATCTGTTCAGTACGTGGAGCAATTTAGACTGAGCAGCCAGGCCATGGCCCCTAATCCATGGATCACTCCCTGGCAAATGGGTGCCAGAAACCAGGAATGACCCCCACGTTCTCTCTATTCTCTCTTGGTTTATTTCTGACTGTTGTTTTTGTTGGCCCTGGGAGCCAAGAAAAGACAGTAGGAAAAAGCTGACTGTTGAAAGATCACTGCTGAGGTCTCCGAAAATGAGGTAGACAGAGTGGTAATAAGAGGAAGGTAAGTAGAGATGATGAAGACTGGCAAGAAAGTTATCAAACGTTGCTGGTTGGACTTTTTATTCTTGCTGCAGTCCAACTTTGTCCCAGACTTTTTCCACAGCAGGCCCCTTAAACAGATAAATGTCTCACCCTTCTTCATCTGTCGTGCTATCTTTTAAAAGCTGAGCAGTTCAGCCTAGCGGTTCGTGGGAAATACGTGCCAGGGATACAGTGTTAGCATGTCAACGATAACCCATGTGTCACTCCAAGATACCGCCGGCAGCTCTCTGTAACTCGTGGGTTTGTCTTCTGTCAGCGTCGCCATCAGAGCTAAATGCCTGTGACTGCACAGCTCATCACCAAACAGAGGTGTCATCCCAGCGATGTATCACCCTGCACATGTCCCCGTCTCTTTACTAGTCCACTCGAGGTGCCAAAGTGGAGGGACTATGACTCCGTGTAGTGTGTGTGTGTGTGTGTGTGTGTGTGTGTGTCTGTACTTGTGTCCCTGTCCTTGTGAGAACAGATTTGAATTACAGCCCATTGGGGGGAGGCCATTTTGGTAAAGTGAGGTAATTTTGGCCTGTTCCTACTTCTTCATGGAGTTGTGACCATGGCCAGATAATCCTGTTTGAGCCTTGTACACCTATTCTGGAATACTACCTGGTCCCAGTTTATTGTCTCTCAGTCTGATTGAGGTAATTAGATATTACACAACTTATTTTGTGAATTTCACCATTTGAGGACAAAATAAACATACAACATGATAAAGCTGTAGAAATGGGTTTTGACTCAGGCTCCTTGTAGGAGCTAGCATCCAGTTGATATTATACTTTAATGGGGCACATTTATGACTCTATTTTTGTTTCATTCACCTTGATTTTTCATCTAGCACCACCAGCAGATGAAAGAAAGAAAAGAAAGCTGAAAAGTACTGAAAGAAAACTTGTTGAAAAACAAAATTTGCCTTGCAACGCCTTTTTGATAAGTAAAAATTCAAAAGTAAAAATTGGCTGCTTTTTAGCACAAATCCCAGGTCTCAGATCAGCTGCTTGTGCCAGTTCCTCCCACCAAACCCATGAGCATAGCACTCAGCTCTGTTTCTGCATTTAGCATTACTTTGCCCTGGAATGACTCCTGCTGAGAGACCTCAATGAAATTCTTTGTCAGTTCTGAAATGACAGCTGTGCAGGTGCCAACTAGCTCTAATGTGACATAGCTCCTCACTCTGTCTTCTCACACACAGCTTGCCCTGTAAACATGTTTACACCTGAGACTTGCACTCACCATACACCTATGTGTGTAATTAAATGAAGCGGTGATTGCAGATGGTGACAATGGCATCTATTTACGAGAGCAGCTGGATGTTCCCCAGCTACACAATTACAAACAAGTCACATGAATCATCTTCTGGCAACCATAGTGAGCTGGCATTTGAATCTGAGGAATGATATTGGAACAAAGCCCCATAGAAATATCAATCACTTGGCAGCATAACTATGACATTAAATTTAAAACAATTTCTCCAAAATCAAGCAAGAATAGAACTGAAAAATGTTCATACTCCTGCTTCTACTTAGTCATAGTAGAGGCACCATTTTTTCCCCCATAAATTTACATTAAAATTAGATGCTAATGTCTTAGCATTGAAGACATTTATAAGACATATACAACAGTAAACAATTCATGATTGATTATGATATATCAAAATGAAAATAATTTTACAGCATACTGTTACAGGGACAGGTTTACCTATTGAATTACTTATTATTATGGTAGTCTCTTGTATTTCCCTGATCATTTGTAGGGAAAAACAGGAATAAATCCTTTCCCAAAATACTCACATTTATTCTCAAGACAAGGAATCACCTACATTTTTGGTGACTCACAACTTTTTAGCTTGTGACCCCTTACAGTGTGGCAAAATCGATTTGTGACCACATTGAAGTTTTGACGCCTCAAAGAAATGAAAGTATCCAGTATCTCACAAAAAAATAAGTGAAAATGTAATGAAAAAGAATGTGAAAAATAACAGTTTTGTGGGACAAATTCTTTTATTTTACAGCTTTAATCATTATGTTATTCCCTATGCTCGAGTCCTCACTAAGACCAAGAAAGATGATCATATCACTCCAGTTCTACTGGCTTCCTCTCTGTCAGAGAATTGATTTCAAAATACTGCTGTTGGTTTATAAAACACTAAATGGTTTAGGGCCAAAATATATTTCTGATCTGTTTGCTATGTTATGAACCATCCAGACTCCTCAGGTCGTCCGAGAGAGGTTTGCTTTCTGTCAGAGTCAAAACTAAACATGGAGAGGCTGCTTTCAGTTTTAATGCTTCACATATGTGTGGAGGCCACAATGTAGAAAATTCAGGAAATTTAATTTAATAATTTAAAAAACCCAGCTAGATTTAAAGTTTGTAAATAGACGATTTATGTTGCATTATGATGGTACTTATTCCACACTATAATTCAGAATTTTGGAAAATTTAAATAATATTTATATCTGCTATTATGTATGGACTCCACCAGGCCAAAACATTGGTCCCTTACATAATCCCCCGTAAAACCACAACTTGTTGTTGTTACACAGTGATTTTTGTATGGCATTGCCATGTGTTTCCAGTCTTTATGCTAAGCTAAGCTTACAGTCTACTGGCTGTAAAGATGTGAAAGCAGTATTGGTCATGTCTAAGAGATAATAAGATAATTTCCCAAAATGTTCCTTTAATAAGCTTGGTGAAATTACTAAATAGATACCCACTGGAACACATCTAATATCACGTGTTTCTTTGTGTATTTTAGAAGTATATCTCTGTATGACACTCATCTCAACTAATCAACAGATTGCATCCATGTTCGGTGTTTCAGTACGTGTTTCTATGTTGGTAAGTGTACAGTATGTGTTTCCACAATGGATCCACTGGGAGTTTGAATGTTCTCTAAATGTGTTCGTGTACCTGCGTGTTTGCGGTCTTGTCAGTTCATGAAAGGTTGATGGTTTCAGATGGCCTAACTATTAAAAGGTTATCCTTCTGGAGACTCTTGCTTCCTATGTGACGACTCCATCCCTCCTGTTCATTACTGTACCGTTGTCAAAACCTCTGGCAGCACTCCAGCTCACCCAAAGTCATCTGGCCTCCCCCCTTTCCTCTCCTCCAGTCAGTCTGTCTCTCTCTCTCTCTCTTGCTCTCATTCTGTGCCAGCTCCAGCTGGTCTGGCAGATCAGGAGCCAGGGTTGCCGTGGCAACTTGTCCTATCCCTATCGCTGGATGGATCATCCCTGGATTGTGTTCCCCCGTCACATCCGACTCCCCACAATGCACACACAAAACAGACACACACGTGCCACCTCCTTCACCTCTGCCTCTTTCAACATGATTTTTCCTCTAAAATACAATCCTGTCACTTTCTCATCCGCCCACCTTTTCTCTTCATCTGTCACTCTGTTTCCCTGAGTCAGCCAGGTCAGTCAGTGGCAGCTGAGTCAGATGAAATAAGCCTTTATGCCTTGTTTAAGTGGAGCTATACAGTCAGCCATGTCTCTGTGGGATTTCCCATAATGCCTACTCTGCTGGCAAGGATCGGATTCTCCAGGGAAGAATTAGATATCTGCACGTGCCTAAGCAATAGAGAGATGGAAAGATTTCAGGATTCATACCTGAAGCCGACAGAAAAATGCTGCATGCAGACAGCCCATGGATGCATGCATGCAGGATACTTTACCCATGAGGATGCTTTACATGCAAACAAAAACTCCTGTGCATGCATACACATTAGGACACAGATAAGAGTTTTAATCTCTAATAGGGAGAGCTGCACTACCGGCAGAAATAATAAAGGATCAAGGAATGAACGGAATGAAATTTACAGTCCCATTCATGCTACGTGCATAGAACATAGAACACAATTAATTAAATTTAAAATAGGATACAAAAAGGGGCAATGTAAAACATTCAAAACCCAGGAAATAATTCTGTAGTTGTTTTAAATGTGCACGTGTGTTGATGTAAACAGCAGAAACAAGATGGTGATGATAATATAGTTGGCATTAAAAGTTACAAATCTGGGCAACATTTTTCATCAAGCTCAGCTGCGTTTGAGCACCAAGCATCACTGATGTATAGCATTATGGCATTTCCATCCAATAATCAAGACACTTGACTCAAAACCACAAATGTCTTTTAATTCAGTCCAATAGTTGGTGAGAAATTTCAGTCTGGAAAAGCGTACACAGAACTCTGATGGATTACTTTGATAACCTCTATCCAGACCAGTGTTGCCAGGTTTCAAATAGTGGCTTTTGGCTGATCAAAGTGTTGTGAGAAGTTGCCGGGTAATGTGATTAATTTGCACAGTTCTCAGAGGACAAAGCTAACTCCACTGTGTATTAAAAGCACTGTGATCACCACATCACTTTAGTTTGGACACGACAGTGCGGCGAGTGCACGTGTGCCGGCATCAGCCGCACTGATTTACCACCTCAAGCTTTGGGAGTCAACACATCGCTCCCCACAGTCCAAATAATACGGCTAAAAGTGTTCCTGGTTGCTCCTGACAAATCAAATCACCTGGGCTGCCAGAGAATTTGCTAAATGCAGTAACATTTCTCAGGCTCTGAAAAATGTTTGAATAACCCAAACTCTAATCCACACACACACACACACACACACACACACACACACACACACACACACACACACACACACACACACACACACA
>JBBPCS010000878.1:4107299-4122109 GCA_037974645.1 Hollardia meadi
ACACACACACACACACACACACACACACACACACACACACACACACACACACACACACACACACACACACAAACATCGATCCTGCCTAATTTCTTGACAGGACAATCCATTTAAAAGATGTCATACAAGGTGAAGTTGCCCACTGATCAATCTCCTCCATTGATTTATGGCTAATGACATTGAGAGATGACTGCAAAAAGCTCCTACATTTAGCTTATTGACACGCTGTATCGAGTGACGGACAGCTGACTGAGAATCATTCTCTAGGACAGTAAAGCTAGCTGCCAGCTAATTGACAGTACAAAGGGCTGAATATAGCATGTGGCTTTAATCTACAAGGGTATTTATAGCGTCGCTTTAAAGAGACTGAGTGTCTCTTTAAAATGTAATCAGGGCTTTAGTTCAGTGCTTCAGTGTCTCCAAAAGAATGAGCTGGAAGGTTAGGATAGTGAGAAAGGAGAAGGTCCTTCATGTGAATGACCTGGCATCAAAGTGTTAATGTTACATCCTGAGGGTACAGTCACACACGTGCGAAAGTCGGGGTGTGACCATCGCCTCCAGCTTTAAAGTTCAGCAAACTTCACGCGAAATGAAGACGCAAATTTGCTCATGTGATCCTTTAATTTTGCACGTGTGACCGTACCTTAATTGAGGGATAATCAAAAGGGAGAATGTGTTTGTAGTTCATAAAAACACTAACGCTAGTTGTATGTTAGAGGTGAACTCCTGGAAGTTGAGAGACCATCTTACCTTTACTTTCCACCTCTCTACATAGGGCATGCTACTGTTTGTGTTCATTTATTGGCAGTGGACATAAATCATGAGTTGCAGAGTATGCATTTGGATAGTGGGCTGATATATACAAGGGGAAAACATAAATCTGAGTGTGTGAACAGAAGGAAGTCTCTACATGAGGTGGGAAAATGTGTCCTTGAGTGAGTTGCTAAACTCCTGAGTGCCCTCTGTTTCAGTTTCTCAGAGCCCAAAGATCCAATTATTATTTGTCAGTGTTCCATCAGAAATAATTGGCTCTGTGAGCGCACAAACAACTCATCAGTCAAAACCCCATCACTGAAAATCAACACTAATTAAAGGGTAACATTTTGGGAAATATGTGGTTTGTTTTCTTGCAGAGAGTTAGATGAGAAGATGGATACCACTCTCATGTCTGTCTGTTATGAAGCTACAGCCAGGAGAAGATTAGCTTAGCGTGGTATGTGTCCAACTGAGTAATAGTTACAGCATGTAGCTCTCTGACATTTTTACATATCAGAATTAAACAACATGTAATACAAAATGTAAATTAGTGAGCGTTACAGGTGTTGGGAGGCAGATTTGGACAGTATCAGGCTAGTTGCTAACCTCTACGACCAGTCTTCATGATAAGCTAAACTAACCGTCTTTATATTTAGCGTACAGACACAGGACTGGTATCAATCTTTTTGTCTAACTCTCACTAAAGAAAGTGAATGAGTTTGTCTACCAAAATGTTAAAGTATTAGAAAAAAAATGCTGTGCTGCTTTAGGTCAGTCAGATCTTGCACATGTTGTAAGCTCTGATTTATTGGTTAACAAATTCTGAGGAGGTTTAAATGAAGCCAACATTTCACATCTAGCACCGTCAGTCAAGATGTCTGGTCCATTTTGCTGATTTTTGACCAAGAGAACCAATTATACTGCAGCTGGGCTATTTTTTGTACATTATACATCAAATACAACAATTTGCTCTGCCTGGGTTTTGAAGCAAACACTGGGTGAGAAACAACCACTAATCTGTAACCAAAGACATTCACACCGAGTCTTAGTTTACTCAAGTTTTCATGATGTAATTAAACATTATTAATTAGAGCTGTCAGGAGCTGATGGTGTGACGCCATCATTGCACCTTATGGCCCTGGTGGTGTAACAGGAGCCTGTGCTCCAGCCGCTGCCTATCCAGGGCAAGGGAAACTATAGAAGTGTCCTATAAACTTAGACAATGACTGCTACAGCATCAGCAGGATTCAGTTTCTCTTATGGGGCACCTCCAACAGCAGCTGGCCTCATTAGATGCCCCAAAGTTATGCAGAGTTAAGGAGTGATGTCACCTGGAGAAACACCTGGATAAATTTGCACAACTTGAGGTTTTTAAAAATCACACTTTCTCAAAAGAAACAACAGGCCATGGTTTTATAGTGATACGAGCTGCAAGCACATCAGTCTCTATAACTCTCCAGGTGTCGATATACCTACTGTATGGTGTTATCACCACTCTGAATATTTTATGAAGTGTATATATGAAACAGAAGCCATGCAGAGAGGATCCACTGGGAAATCCATGACTTGGCTGGATATAATATAGATGAAATGGAAAAATTAAATCCCTGGGGTTTCACTCTATATAATAGCTTTTGTTCAGAGTAATAGGATAAATGTGTTGCTCATATTATTTCTCAGACCTCATCTCATGGAAAAACAGGTTTATACTGCCCTCTGTTGGCAATGTTATTCAAACACACCTATTATATGTCTGACACAACAGTATGACTTACATAATTACAATGTCCACTTAATAGAATTAAGAAATCAGTTATTTTCTATGTACTGATGCCCCACATGGAGGATACAGGTCAGGGACAGCTGCTGCAAAGCTCTGAGCAGGGTGGCTTGAACCCTGGTCAAGTGATCCGATCCAATTTACTTAAAGATCCCCTCCAGACATTAAAAAATCCAGAATGTATGAATATGCAAATATTTTCAAAAATTGAAACACTAGAGACAAGATGTCCCCTACTTCAAGAAAAGTGTCAATGTCTCAAAAAAGAGTAAAAATACTCATTATGGAACAGAATACCCCCTGTTACTGTTTTATTATTGTATATTATTACTGCTAACAATAGCTGTCAGACAAAGCAAAACAAATCACAAGTACCTCAAAACTGGACTTAAAAGAATAGTTTGACATCATAGGAAATATGCTTATTGGCTTTCTTGCCAAGGGTAAGATGTGAAGATTAATAGCAATCTCATGTTCATCCATTAAATATGAAACTGGAACCAGCAGCTGGTTGGCTTAGCACAATGACTGGAAGTAGGAACATCAAAATAACAACCTCTAAAAACCTCTAAATTAACACACTATATATCATTTTTATCTTCTTATGCACCTTCTCATTTTAACTATCAGCAAGAAAACAAATTAGTCCCAAAAAAGTCCAACTAATGCTTGAAGGACAGTACTTGAGTAAATGTACTTTTATTACTTTTCGTCACAACTCAAACGATCATGTCAATCAGGGGATTTAATTTTCACCTGGATGTCTTTAAACTTGAAGCTGACAGTTTTGCCTGAAACTAAATAGCGCAGTGAAAAGCTCTGAAAGCAGTCAAACACATCCGACCCCGGTATTCGCTGGCCTGAACAGGCCCAATTTGATTAATTGCGATCATTTACGAGCCTTGTTCTCCTGTGGGGAACACAATGAGCCATTATGCGACCCATCTGAAAGAGGAGCCACGGCTGTCACGTCGTCTGAAAGGCCAGACTGCACAAATACACATTCGCAGGTGTCACTTGACCTCGGGTGTAAGGTCACATCTCAGGGCGAACTTGATTTCGTGATATGACTTGTGCGTTGATCAATCATTTACCACACCTTGTCTGAGTAAACCTGGTGTCGGCCAGGGCCTGCTGCCAATGTAGCAACTAAAGAGCAGGAGCTAAATGAAATTGGAGGAGCGAACTTCACTAATGGAGAGTAATATACCCGCCCATCTGCCAGAGTATCTCCCTCTGTCTGCTTCCTTTTCTCCATGACTCAGCCTGACTCACATGTGTGTGCATCTGCACCATAGACCCCGACCAGGACCCGGTTGAGATGAGAGTCCTTGTCATGTCTGGAAAGATCTAAACCATTTAGAGGATGAGCAGCGGCCTGAGCTCCCTTCAGACATCCTAATGCAGCATTCTGCTGAGAATAAGATCCTGGAGTAGCCCTGTTTAGCCACAGATAGCAGCTAAGTGCCCTGTTAGTTCACTCAATCTCCAACCCTTCAAGCTTGATTCCCAAGAGCCTCTTAAGAGACGCTGTGCAGCTTTTTTTTCCCTACTATCAAAAGCAGCTGAGCTCAGAAAAACACATTTGTCACACTGGTGAGCTTTACAGGTACAGCACATCTGCCTCGTCTTATGGTATAGGTTTATAGACACACTGCAAAGAATAAGCAAGAGGACTTGTGAGACGTGTGAGTTATGAAGATATGGTGATGAGATTTGTGTTTTTATATATTATATGCACAGGGCTGGATTAACCCACTAGAGGGTCCCAGGGCAAAAATCATTTGTAGTAAAAATGCAAGAGCCCCCTTGAGACCATTTCAGTTCATATTGATCGTTAGTGGTGCAAGTTGCCTAGTTGGTAATAGTAAAGGCAAAACTGCAATAAAGGTAAGCAAGCCTGTAATTAGCCTGAGAGGCAAAGCATGGGGCAAAGGTAAGTCTGCAAAGCACCAGTCGCTGCTGCTGGTTGAGCTTATTGCTTTGAGCTCACTGTAATAACTGAGGGCGATTCATACGAGTGTATCGACATTATTATCAACCGAGATCTTCTTGCATATGGACTGATGTGTCTGAATGGTAAGAGAACAATATTCCGAGAGCATAGTAAGAAAATCAACCAGTGGAAATTACGCCCTTGAAGCTAATAAAAGCAAAGCAGCATGAACCGGGAAGTACTGTAGATGTAGTGTGACTTTGCTGGAGGTAATTTTTTAATGTAAAATATGGCAATGTAATGTTGCCTTTAAAAGGAAAACTTCTCGTCTGAGGCATTTAGAAAGACAAGAACAGATTCAAGCAACCTCCTCTGATGTTACAGTTCTTTTCACTTGGAAAGTGAACAAAGTGTTCATGCTCTGTGCAGCAGAAGCAGCTCACTTGACACTGTAGGATCACCTTATATGGGCGATAGGTTTACTGACACTAATACCTCCATGTCTAAGTGGCAAGGGGTTAAAGATTTCAAGGAGAATTCTGTTACTGTACTGCGCTTTGTAACATCTCTATTTTCAGGCCCGGGGTTGATTTAAAGCAGACCTGTCAATCAAACTCTCACATGGGCGATCTCTTTCCGTTGATGGGAGGTGGCAGGAGTCACTTTCAGGCAAGTGGAGCAGGGTCAGGGTTGGAGACGGTTGGGGGGGAAAGGCAACCCAATCCGGTCTCTGGCTGGTCACGTTGTGTTGTTTGGGTTTCGTTGGAATTCTCCTAATGAGACTCCAGTTAATGAGAAACGTGCAGAGCTCAGTGTCTGAACGGCAGAGGAGACGGTTCATGAGAACTTTTACTTTTAGCCTGCATGTTTATCTGATTTTATGTTCAGGTTTTTAACACCTGCTTTATGGAACATGAATCTATAGATGTTAAAGTGGAAAAGAACTAAATGGGAAAGAATTCCACTCTGTTGTTTTTTAAATTAACATGCATCTACATAACCAGGGAAACTCTATAAGTGAACAATGGCCAGTTTAAATTTAGAGTGCAGCACACGATTCATCACATATAAATCCATTATCCCACTTTTGGACTGTCACCTCAACTAATCTCTGTTTTTATATGTTTCACCTTGAATGTTGTGTCAGAAAATCATTGAAGTCCCAGCTCTTGTTTTGAGTTTTAGTTAATTTGTCATAAATCATAAAGTGGTGAATTATGATGATAAAAGCAGAAATAGAACAAAGGCAAAAGGCTATTAATGTAGGTGAGATTAAATGCATCAAGATTTAAAAACAAAACAAAAACAGTTTATCTAATATTAGCACAACACCATGATATCACTGCATCACTCAAAATTTGCACAGTCTGAAGTCATTTAAATTAGGTCTAATTTAATTTAAAGTCAAATTCAAGTGCTGTATATAAGTCATAAAAAGGCATAAAGAATAGATGTAAAAGAAACACTAAGCTACATAAAAACACACATGAATACGATTTCATTTGATAGAAATAAAGAAGAAATGTTACAGTGCAGTGTAAGACATGAATTGACATGATCTGTCAGCTGCATCCAGTGCCAGCAGGTGGCACTGCTTTTGCATAAATGATAAAGAACACTAACAATGTTGTCTCACAGCAGACTACCTCAGACAGTCAACTTTGTACCTGTGAATATGCAGATGTTGTTCTTTTTAAAAAGTTGAACAGCTGGACACAAGATGTCTCCAAGATGTCAGTGTCTGTGCACTGGAGGTCTCACGTCAACACATCACATTTGTGTGGACTGATGCTTTCCAGAGTTGAGGTGCTTAATGCTGGTCACTGCAATATTTTTTTTATTTTGATTTACATTTTATTTTCAGGAATAATTTGCAGTGTATATAAATATAGTGGAACAAAAACTGCTAAATGTCCATAAGGAACAATGAAAGGTGGAAATTTGGAATAAGATATTGATGTATTACTGAATAGCAGTTTTTATCTGTTTTTTGTGATCCTGGTGTTGTTGAGTGCGAATTTAATTTTGTTTTTATTGCCCTATATAGTGACTTTAGGAGTCATCCATGCAGGCCACTGGAAATAATCAAATCAATTAATTAATCAAAGTTGTGATGTCACAAAATCCTGGCAGTGTGTCCACGTGTTAGACAGATTCAAGATGAGCACAGAGGAACTTTCTTCTCTCAGGACAGTCAGCAGATGCATCATTCTACACAGTGAAGGTCATGAAACATCAGTGAAAAAACACTAAGAAAACCATATTTTTGCGTGGAGGAGGACTTTCAAGATAAAAAGGATAATAATGATAATTAAACCAATAAAAAGTAATAAAACATTACAAAGGAAAACAAAGGAAGTGGTGGGTTAAGTGTCTGTGAATGTATGCATACAGGTAGTTTAAGAAGCATGGAATTAATAATGTTATTGCATTATTGCAAGTCCAGCCATTTATAAATTTGGGTTTGTAAAGCGTATCGCATCTCATAATGTTATGTTGTTTGAGGGATGATCAGGCTTCGGTCACTGAGTGATCTTTGGGAATTTTACAAAACATCCTTAATTAACAAATAAAGAATTAACTCCATTAATTCTGTTAATTGAAGATGTTTTCATTGCACACAACCAAAACTGTTCTTCTACTAACCTCCTACTGATTCCCACTAATATCTGTGCGTTATACCTCCGGCTGCATTTGCATTTTTAGATGTAAATGCATAAAGGTTCAAAGAAACCATACAATTACATAAAAAATAAGAAAAAAATATAAAGAAAATGGAATTAAATCAGTAAAATAGATCATTTAAGAGAACATGCAATAAATTGAACTTTTGCATCAACAGGCTCAAAACAGATCTCCACCTCTTTAAATATATACTGTAGGACTTTAGATCTTTTTCACAGCAGACATCTTGACTTTGCAAGAAAAGCACATGTGAAACAAAACTCATTAACAATGGCTCCATTCCATTAAATGTCCCAGTATAAGCCATGACAGTGAGTCAGCAGGCACAGTACCAGGACCCTGAAACTGGCAAAGTGGAATGCAGCCACTTTTAATACTTTCGATGACACCTGCAATGCCAAAATGTCTGCTGTGATAAAAGGCCTACAGTAACACATTTAATGGCTTTTTGTAACAAAATCCCTCTGGGATTAAACCATGGAATATTTGGGAATATCCTGATACTTCTTTAAGTGCATCTGTAGAAGGTCATCATGTAATAACTACAGAAAATGTCATTCATGACAATGTAAAAAATAAATAAATAAATATTATTACATTAAAGTTGACACCTTATAGGTTTGGTGGCAGTTTTTATTTTTAAAAAAGAAAAAAAGAAAAAAAGATGTAATTATTTTTTAAATAAATTGTAATAAATAAATTCCATCCCAACAAATTATCAGATTTTATAAAAAATTTTATGACATTATCAGTTATTACGAGTTCCTACAGCTTCCAACACATCCACCCTGTAGCTACTTTACTTTCTTTTTGCCATACAGTAGCTTTAATAAAGAAATAAATAAAGAATATTTATAGTTATCCGAGTAATATATTCATTATTCTGACAACTGGCAAAAAATCCAATTAAAAAGTACAATTTTCTGCTACTAATGCCCACTTACTAACTCTTAGAATACAATGCTTAGAGGGCTTTCTCCATGGTGTAAAGTGGTATTAACTCCTCTCCACACCAGGATTACTGTTGTTTAACTGTTCTGCTCCATTAAAGGGCATTAATAGTCTATATTGTGCAGCATTTCAAACATCTATAGTGTTACCAATCTTCAATTTAAGCTTGGATGTTAAGTTAATTTCAGGGGAATATGCCTCTGTAACGCAACATTTATCCATGTGAAATGATCCTCTCTGTGTGAAGAAGGCCTTTCCTTCGACAGCTGAGGTCTTACCCAGCACGCCCTCTGGGTGGCGATAAATATCAGGAAACAAACTCCACACCGCTACAACAAATAAGGCCAGTTCATGTCTGTTAGATGTCAGAAACAGGGAAAAGTATAAAACTCATGGCTGATCTCTTCTTGCGCGATTAAGGAGTGAAATAAAGAGCAGCTAATACTTGAGTCAAATGATATCTTTTCACGTTCTTCTTAAACTGTAGTGTGAGAGAAATGCATTTATAAAGAGGAAACTCATTAAACCGTGGCTGCATTTGAATTCTAAACAAAGTGAAGAACAGATGATGAGATGCAAAGCTTTGTTTTTACACTACAACCTATTTAAACCACACTTTTTTTTTTAAATCTCGTAAATATAACTTGACAGGTTAAATGAGTACTACCATAATTATCATCACCCTAATGATGGTTTGGAATGATGCACTTAATCTGTCATTTTCTTGCCTGTCTTTCGCCAAACAGGTGCAATTTGAAGAATCCTCATATTTTGTCCGAGGTCATCAAGCTAATTGCAGTCTCTTTGTCTCTACTTTTCATTACGCGAGCCCCGACGCTCGGGTACGCTTGGGTCCGTCTCGCATCAGTGCAGCGGGAGCCTACAGGTGGGCTTCCTCTCCTGGGGCGTGGGAGTGAAGTAGGAAGTAAGGTAACTAAATCAATATCATGTGAATTATTAAGAGCTTCCTCCGTTGTCACGCACCACGGATCTAAAGCTCAGAGAGATGCACTCCCTCCTCCCTTCTTTTGTTTTCTTCCCTCATTTCCTTGTGTTGGTTTCCTCTTTGCACCATCACAGGAAAACACACCAATACTCGCGCGTTCACACACACTTCATGTTCTGTACGATGCACATACATAGCACCACATCATTTCCACACACACACACGCACTGGTCTTAAAGCTCACCCTTGTTGGAGTGCTCATTAGTCAGTGCAGTGATGCAGAGTAGCCCTGTCATTAGCTGAGAGCTCTGTGTCCTCCACTCCCTTCCCTCTGTTTTATTCTTCTCCCTCTACTAAGGATTCGTCTTCATTTTATCTCGGACGCCAGGGGCCTTCCAGAGATCTACATGACAAAGATCTCCCTAATCCCACTGACGTCTAAATACCCTCCACAGACAGTCTTTATTAGCAGAATTGAGATCAGGTATCCTAATTGCCTCTGCCATACGTGTCACTTGTTACAGCCGGAGCTAAAACTGTTGAGGAAAGAGTTAGTTTCTTTCTTCTTGGAAGGTCAGAATTTGAACCATTATCTGCTTTTGGTGTAATACAAATACAACAATATTCTTACAAGTAGAAGTCCTGCTTTCACAATCCTGCTTGTTTTTAAGCAAAATTTGGTTCTGGCTCTGCAGTGAATGTCCCTTGTGACTAATATATTCTTGTATTAGCAGATTGCTAAGCAGATTGTTTACTGTTCAAGTACTTTATATACAGCTAGTTAGATTGTGATGATTAATGGGAATGAAAACAAAAACCTACTACTGCTACTTAAATGTATGTTATGTGTGTTTGATGCTTGTCTCTAATCTTTGCTGGATTTGTGAAATATTGTATATTTTGAGCTCTTTGGGCATCAAACAGTTATTGAAATAAAACCACGTGTGAAGTTTAGAGGGGAAATATCTCTTTGGTGGAACTGTCTAACCCACAACTCATATTTATCTGAAATGAGCCAAAGCTGTAACAATGAATTATATTTTATAAGCTTATCGTAATCTGAAAAGTACAGCTAACTGCTAGAAGTACAATATTTCACTCTGAAATAGAAGTATAAAGTACTTGAGTAAATGGTGGAAAGTAACTGTGGGACCCTGTGACATCGCGGCTGGATGTTACAGGTGGAACATAGCACATTGTTGGGGTCACAAGTGAAACGGATTCCAAACCTTCAGCCAGAGAGGACAGCGAAACACTTTTCAGCCTGCTGTTAAGTTCCTCTGAAGACCGTATCAACTCAGTATGCAATAGTAATAGCTAAAAGATTAGTCTTAATGCTTTAGAATAAAACTCCACCACGGTTTAAACCCTTGCTGATCCCTGCATGCAGCACTGGAAAAATAACATAGCTGGAAAATGGAAATGTGACCGAATCCGGTTTGTGCTGTACCTTTACATGAACTACTGAAAAGGATATCCACAATGAGACTCACAAAGACTCTTACAATAACTTTTTTTTCTCCTTATTTTCTTTGTGTATTATGTTTTTAGGTGTGGATATGGGTGAATTTGTCAAGTTTTAGATGTGTTTGAGTTGTCAGCAGTTCCAACAAAGAGCAAAAAAGAGCAAAAAGCAAATATGAAAAGCAAAGAAAATGAACACAGAGTTGTCTGAACTTTTCTTTTTCTTTCTTCTCCCAATGTTCATCTCATGATCCTCAGATTTATCTTGTGACCCTTTGGAGGGGTCTAGGTTGGGAACCACTGGACTAAACTTGCTAACTGTATATAAAGTAGTTAAAACTGGCTCCACTCCGAGCAGCCACAACAGTAAGATACTGCCAAAAATCCATGCACCAATATATGAAATATAATGTGAAACGGGTTTAATTTTAGTAGGATTTTAACTGCAACTTTTACTTGTATTCATACATTGTTGTGTTAGTACTTTTACTTGAGTATTTCTTCCAGCTGATATGTTCACTGATCTGCCGTGGATGAACTATGAGAAGAAGGTCATCAACTGTATCTTCACCGCTGCTGTTTCACATTTGTATTTTAACTTAACCTGG
Source organism: Hollardia meadi (assembly GCA_037974645.1). Lineage (NCBI taxonomy): Eukaryota > Metazoa > Chordata > Actinopteri > Tetraodontiformes > Triacanthodidae > Hollardia > Hollardia meadi. The sequence continues at coordinate 4,118,426 of JBBPCS010000878.1, forward strand.
CAGACGCCTGACCAAATAGACCTTGAGATATTTCCAGCACAGCTACAGTGGAGCCATCTTAACAACAGCGAGTAAATGTCAAGTTTGGGTGTCAGTCCTTCAGAATCAAACACATTGCCTCTTTCATCATTTTTGCTCCAACAATTACACATTGGAATTCGAGGAATACATGAGAGAGGAGATAAAATGTCTCTGCAGAGTGCAGCCTTTGTGATGCAGCACAGCCCTGAGACATGTTCCGAGTCATATACTTGACTCCCACTTCTACTGGACTGGAGGACCTCTCGCTCTGTTGCTGTAATCATTCAAACTAACACAGGTGCTGTCTGCGCCCGTGTGTAAGCTTGCAGCCCAATGCAGCAAGTTCACGTCCATTTTCTGTGAAAGGCATTCTGGGAAATGTAGGAAATCAATGATTAAAGTAAATGGAAGCTTAGGAAGAATAAGTATTCATGAAATAACTAATTATGAAAGACCTCCTTCATGCACTTGATATGTGGTAGATAATCATTGCTCCTTAAAATGTCGAAATACTTAAGTCAACTCGAATTCATCTAATGCACAGAGCAAAAAATCCTTATGAGAGATGGTCTGTTGATGTTTTGTTCAAACTTAAATTATGAACATGCCTTGTTTACAACAGCTACATAGCTGAATGTTAGCAAAAGTCAACAGGTACATCAGCTTTGGAAAAATTAAAGTGTGTCTGAAGAAAAAAAAAAACCATTTGCTGTGTGTTGGGTGATTTAAAAGATGAGTCTGAACATATAGATTTTTCTTACTGTCAATGAATCCCATGTGCAGACCCACGTGTGATGTGTTACAGAGCTCTATTGTCCAAAAACTGTTAAAAACACATCATTGAGGTGACACGTTCCTTCATTACCATGACATACACACACCGTTGTTTATTTTTAAATCAATCCCACATACACCGTCCTGCTGCTTCAAGCACTCATTAAAGCACCAAATGTGGATTCATCCGCAGCTGAAAGTAGTCCACAGCAAATGCTGTATTTCCTACTGTTTGAGTTACTTTTGCTAAAAACAGTGACTCTTTTAAGAGATGATTTTTGCCCTTTTGTTTATACATTTTTAAGTTCTTTTGGGGGGCTTTTAATCCCTTTATTAGATATCAGACAGTGAAGAAATGACAAATGGAGTGAGAGATTTCACCAGATTGCCCCATTAGGCCTTTAAAAACAAAAACAAAAAACTATATATGTTTGCCACCCTGTGTACTCAAAACATTTATGCACTTCTGCAACAGCAAATAGATTTTGAGAGAAATTTAATTCCACCTACATTACAACTTCTATCACGATAATGAGGAAGTGATGTCACTGAATGAACCTGTTGTAGCATATCAGGAAATCCCAACCTAAAAAGCAGAACCACCGCCTACACCCAGGCACACTGAACATCATCCTCCATCACTTCTTTCCTTCATCTTTCGCTCTCATGACACTAATGCTTGTTTGTCATGTGTAGACCCACGGGTGATGAATCCATCACAAAGGGAAGATACATTTATTCTGTCTCCGGGTGCCCACCCCACATCCCAAATCCTAATTTGTCGGTGCGGAGATGCATCCGACACACAGACTGATGGGATACACTGCTGTACACATGTCGTCCTATCAGTCTTCCTCCGGCTATCTCGCTGCTGTTTCTTATCTCTGAGTCAGCCTCTTGTTTACTGACACCATCAGTTAACCACAACATCCCCTAGTATCTGTTCAACTAATGACGGTGTTGCAAAATCAATCAATCTGCAGGCAGTGCACACCCGGGGAGATGTCGAGCAATAAAACAAAAATTCCAAAGCTGTTTGAAAACATGCCAGGTAAATTTCCCCACCAGACATTCTTTCCAAATACGACTCTCAGGTTCTCGCAAGACCAAATTTGTCAGAATGTGAGGTATTTCTGTCGCATAAACACTCATCACATCCAACCTGCTGTGTTACCAACTACCATCAACAATGCAATTAATGAACACAATGATGATAGCACCAGGAGGACAATCCTCTTTGCTCATCATGCATTCCGCACCGCACGCTATTACAAATGACCAAACACTCCATATAATAGCACATCATTTAGCCGATGTCCTTCGCTGGCTTGGCTCCCCACATACTCCAACGCTGGCCATCAAAATCTCTGTGATAGAGCACATTAATTACACCCATCCAGCGACAGCTATGATTACAATTTCACACGTTTGAATGGACTACAGCTATTTGCAACAGAAAATGCAGAGGCAGAGCAATGACTTTGGTGAAACAGGAGGGAGGGGGGGGTTGTTCATAATTCTCCAGAGAACTGCAGATGTAGGATATGTGGCCGCATGGATGCTGACAGCTCTGGCGTTTAGGCAATGTGCTGTAATTGCATGCAAATGGACCTGAATCTGTATCTTAACATATCTTCATTAGCCGCTTCACAAGTGTCTGCAGCTTAGATGGAGGGACAATGGAGGGTTGAAGTTAATTCTTAGTTGGCTGGTTCTGTTTTCATACTGGACAACTTTAATTAAGCGATAGATTAAGTTTTGAAGGGACGGTTTAATGCATTGAATCCAATGAGTGCTCTCATAAACAGCAGCAGTATATAATCAGTCAGGGATATCTAGTGGGGTTGGAAAGAGACACAGACATCTATATTTTCAACACCCAAAGCCTTCCCCCATACTAAAGACCTTAAACATCACACTAAATCTCGTGCATTTCAGATGGACTGCATATTGTTTTAATAAATTGGTAATAATAGTGTGCCTCAATGCAAGAAATGCACTTTATCCTCCAGTTTATTCCTATTAAACCTGCAACGAGTGATTGTTTTGGCTAGTTGGGGCAGCGCAACAAGCTTCAAACATAACATTTATATATTATTACCATATAAAATTGATATGGTAATGTGTTAGCTTATAAACAGCATATTCAGCTGAACAGTAGTGCAACATTCGTCTGGAATTGTGTTTCTGGCAACACAACAAATGAAATTCCAATATTAATTCTCATTTAAGTTTTGGTCTCTGAAAAAGCAGCTCACTATGATCACAAGCTAGTGGCTAATTTTGTTTAGCGCTGGGCAGGTTACGTACATGTGAGTTTATCCTTTTTGCTGAAAACAGCGGACTGCTACAGATGGAAATGGAGGTTGATGAAAGTGTAGCTGAGGGCCGGAAAAAAACAAAATATTGGAGAAAAACTTAGCTAAGGAGTATGCTAATGCTTCTGTGGGTTCATTACTTCGAGCGACACCTTTCACATTACACATTAAAATATTGATTGATACAGCTTCTTTTTTTTAAAAAAAAACGATCATCAGGTCTGACCATGAAGAACTGCTTTAGTGAGTAATAACCGTTGATGGGGATGAAGTATGTGGCGGCACACATTACATTCATTCTCTGTAGCAAGGGGTGTCTGTAATCTGTTTTTTCTTGTGTCTGGAATCGTTTTGACCTGTAATCCCCCAGATTATAGTGGCTAAACTGCCCACTGTGTGTTTTCATGCTCTTTATCAACTCCTGGTATGCTTGGCTGAGAGGACTGCTGGCCTCTGGATGCCCTTAGCCTGACATTCAGGGATCACAGGGGTAGCTCGCTGTGTGTGTGTGTGTGTGTGTGTGTGTGTGTGTGTGTGTGTGTGTGTGTGTGTGTGTGTGTGTGTGTGTGTG
>JBBPCS010000878.1:4122209-4139667 GCA_037974645.1 Hollardia meadi
GTGTGTGTGTGTGTGTGTGTGTGTGTGTGTGTGTGTGTGTGTGTGTGTGTGTGTGTGTGTGTGTGTGTGTGCACGCATGAGCACAGACGTCTCTGATGCCCTTGGGGCGGAGACCAACTCCTAGGAGGTAACAGTAGGTCAGGGGGCACAGCAATTAGGAAGCAGTTGGAACCATTAATTAACCGATATATCACTTACACTATTGTTGATATAGACTGTGTACTATAAGGAAGTAACCTCTGGACAATTTCCCCTCCTCATCATATTCCTATTAGGCTTTAGTCGTGCTAATAATTGCCACCTACCATTTTAGTCTGCAAACAAAAATAACATAATACACTTTGAAAGGAAAATCACAAATAAGTAATTCGAACCTCAGAGACGATGCCTGGCATTGAGAGACTCTTTCAACTCTGTGCCCTGTCTTCAGGCAATGTGTCTCCTGAATTTACATCATTTTTTCTTCTTCTTTTTTTTGGAGAGTTTCACCTGTGATCCGAGCCCGCCTTGAGCGGTTTTGATTTTCCTCTCTGTGCCTCCAAGCCAGGCTGTGAACTTTCAAATGCTGCAAGTAAAGCCGTGGTGAAAAATCGGAGAGGAAGATCTAAGCCGCTGCGCTCGTGAGCTCTGCGGCTGAAAGGGATGGTGGATGGGCGGAGTCTATGGTTGTTCAGAAACCATCGGGATTGACAAGGCCACCCATGTGAGGGAACGACAGTCGGGAACATTTGTTCGAGGAGGACATGATCATGACATGATACACGAAGGCGGCTGTGCAAGCAGACCTCTTCATAGAAACATTGTCAAACCCTGTGTGTGTGTGGTGAGAGGAGTGATATCAAGCTAACCCTTCAATTCAACGACAAGGCTCTTCTTGCTGTTTCTGTACCTCTCTAACCCACAACCAACGGATAAGAGAGAACACAGTAGCAGCTCCTCAGGAGTAGCAGAGGCCATTTTGCCAAGCCACCGAATGATTGACAGGAGCTGACGATAAGGGGAGGGAGGAGCGGCGTTGAAGGATAGCGGCCTGGGTGATGGAGTGCTCATGGGGAAGAGTAGCTATTGAATCCTCTTTTTAATCTGTCTGTCAAGGTTATTGAAAGTGCTGTCTTCGTTATTGCATGCCAGCCTTGGACTTTGAGGGGCCATAAGTATGAGAACACAACCTGTTCTTGTGGCCAGATAAACAAGCTGTAAGCAAATACACACATATGAGCTGAGACAGATGCACAAACATGTGTACAAAGACAATAAAATGAAAATGCATTGCAATTTATGGGTTTTTTGCATTAAGAAAGATGCAATTAAGTTTTTTTTTCATGCAAAACAAGCATGAGTGGAAGGTGACGACGGGGGAAGAACGGTGGACAATACATATTGAATCTGTGAACGTCACAAGCTGGACAGACCATTGATCCCAATCAAGCCCCGGTTCTCACACTGAGGATTTTTCATGCACTCTTTCTACTGATGGCCATCGTTTTTGCCCTCAGACAAGCTCAGGTTAGACTGAGGCGGCTCCACTCCAAACCGGACCCCTTTTTCAATCAATGTTCATCAGTGGGTCTAGCAATAAGTTGTCAATGGGATTCTCATTAGGATTCAAGTATGCTTTTGAATAATATTGTATAGTACTGAATCACACTGACAGATGACTGGGTGAGTGGCAGTTGAGAGCTTGTCATGGAGTGAATGTTAATCAAAAGAGGGGATAGTGTCAGGCAGAAATTGATGTGTCTGTATGAAACCACTGATTCTGCTTGTTCCTGTTTGTTCTGATAATCTTTAGAAGGAGTTAATGAGGTTCACAAAACCTTCTTTTGACTTTTAGTACCTTTAAGGCTGTCGATAATCTATTGTTTTCTTCTTGTTAAGAATCCCCAAATCAGCTGTGCATTAGTTTCTTGTAAATCAAACCTAGCCAATGCTGGGGTAGGGGGGTAGGTGTTAGGGTATGAAACTCAATTAAGCAAACTCCTTAAAAACAGAAAGAGATGACAATAACATTAATAAAGAGTTAAACTAAAAGTGTAAACGTGATAAATGGAAGCACAGCAAAATACATCCGTGATTACAACACCAGACTGCCAGTTTCTGATTAGGAGCAGAGATACTAAACACAAGGAATGAGGACGGATGTCTCACTTCGCTCCAAATCCCAAATCCAGACACCACAAATGGACAAAAACATACAAATGAAGCAGGAGGAGGCCGTGTATTAAAACGACATTGATGCTGATTTCTCCTGGGGGGCCAAAGTCCTGGATGGGTGGGCCTGGCCCCCCCAGGGCCCGCCCATAGCACCATGTCCGGGCCTACTGTGTTTCTCTTTGCTGCATCTTGACTGTTTACCTTTTTCTACAGTAGAGAAGCCATGAAACAAGCTAGCAGGGCTACTGAAAACTAGCCCACTGACAGGTCACATGACCCTCACCTTTGATTCTGCAGACCTATCTAAAGATGGACCTTTTTGTAGGCATTTCTAAACAACATTTGGTGCTCTGGTCAAGTGAGTATTTGTGGCAGCAGAATGGTGTATGTGGGATGAGTCAAATTAAACTGCAGTGTGTGTGTGTGTTCATGGTAATGAAGGCACGTCATTGTAACAGTGTGAATCATTGATGTGTTTTTAAGAGTTTTTGGACAACAATGGAGCTCTTCACTATAAGGGAAGACTTATCCAGGACATGTTTGTATAATGTCAGTTTGGAGTGAAAAATTCATAGATTGAGTGGAAAGTAAACTTTATGGGGATACAAAGATCCCCATGTCCATTTGTAATAACCCGAGCTGTGCGAATTGCATGACCAACCAAATGGAACTAAATGTAATTAAGATCTACACAAGGTTAATTTGGTCAGTAATGGTATTAAGTATGTATGAAGTAGCCTTTTTCTAAATACCAGTCCATTAAATCTGTGTTATTAAGATACTGAAATGAGACCAAGCATATACACATTAAAATAATTAGTTTGTTCTGTATGTTTTTCTTGAGACAAAGATGAGGAGTGTAACTAAGATTGGATTCGAATGTATTGTTGTAATGTATTATTGTGTCTCTTTATTAAAACTTTTTTCCCCCCACATTTTATTTTCCTCGTCATTCTGTGCGGAGAAAATTATTCATGTGCGTTGGTTAAAGTCAGTTGGTTGACATCCACTCATTTGAGTTCCATTCAAATCACAAATAAAACACAGTCAGCAAGGAGTGCTTCTTGAAAAACTGGCATCTGCCCAAGAGAAACAACCTTCTATTCTCTTATTCATTTCATTTGAAAACTTGAACTTAAACAGAATAATTTTCATATGCCGAAAGTGCCGCTTTGTTATCCCTTGCAAGGCTAGCTTCTATCAACACAGTGGTCTGAAATGACCAAATTATCCATTACAAGCCACTGCTTTTCAGAGAGCTCACCTTACCTTGCCTTGTATTAAAAATTTCCTGCATTACTTGACCACGCACGTCTTTAGCATAATAAACCTCTGGAAGATATAAAAAACTGAAAAAGATGTGAAGCATCACCTATTGACTCATTAGAAGCTATTAATTTGTGCTGTCCCTGAACCATCAATGGCTATCAAGATTTACTAAAAAGCTGCTGTGTAAGTATAAACATCAAGTCTATTCAACTCTTTCCATATGCAATTTCTAAATATAATAGACTGTATAAATCTACTGTTTAGAGTTTAAAACCTTCTGTACCATGCAGTGGCCACTAGTCACTGTGTTTACATGCATGCGCATGTGTGTCCACACGCATGGGAATATTTGTTTAAGAGAGAGATTGTTATGACCATAACATTATCAGCTACAGTTCACACTCCACTGGCAATTAGAAATGTCTGCTTGTGTGTGCATGTACAGACTGTGTGTTTGTGTGTGTGTGAGTGTGTGCGCACTCACAACATATGCTGGAGTCAATTGGGAATAGTTTTCCCCAGAGAGTCTTCCACACAGCCCTCCAGTCAGTGTCTCAAATTAGTGAGAGCGGCAGCATAGCTGTGCCTCATCCACTTTAATAGCATTTTAACTGTTATTGGGGCTCTTATATATGAGCATTCAGTGATGCTGGTCATGCCGGCGCGCCTATGAAAAGGACAGTGCCACAATAGCCTCCAACTGAACTGTGACAGGCCAATTAATGAGCCTTCATTGGGAAACAGTCGTTACACAGGTCACCTAAGAAGTGTAATTAGAATGCATTGTAGTTTCTTAGTTTTATTGAGAGCGTTAAATTGAAAGAGAGAGCGCAATCAATGGCAAGTCGTTATTATAGATTTGGGTGAGAAAAATAAATAAATTTTAAAAAGGTGACTGTTTATGGTGGAGATGCAAAGCGGCTCACATGCAAGAGTTAGCGCATGTATTTGCTACCATACACACACACACACACACAACACACATAAATGTCGCCCATGAGGCTTGATAGATGTGTCACAGTGGGGATGTGAATGGGAGCCAATTACATTTATAATGTCAAACGTGGTGCAGAAATTAGCTTCAGTATTATTATGTGAAAGCTAATTGCAAGGAAATGCTAAAATGATTTAAATCACCAGGGCTATTTCAAGACATTAAGACATTTTGAAGATAGCTACAGCACTAACAATTTGTACCACCCGTTTTATAATTACATTTAATAGGTTGTCTTATCAGCACTCTAAAAGTGGATTCGGATTATCGCAGGCTGGACCAGACAGACAGAACAAAATTGTATTTTCTTTTTTTTTTTGAGTGAGGAGTGCTGGCCATTCTGTTCATAGGAGAAGGGAGAGAGATAATATTCTGGGGGTTAAACTCTTGGATTGCCTCTTCAAAAGGTAAAATGGAGCAGAACGCCACTGGCAGGGGCCATGCTTTGTATTTTCTAGAAGGCAGTCTGGAAGGTCTACTATTGCCATTCACCGCCACTTAACTTCCCACCACAATAGATTTACTACAGTATGCAAAGACACATACAGAGCATGTTGCCAAGCCGTGCTCAGAATTGACCCCATCCAGCGGCACTGACCTCACCATTGTTGGAGCTCTCAGCATTCAGATTGTATGCTAATAAGGGCAGCGGATGGAGGGAAGGGGAGGCAGAGACATGCTTTGTTATTAAGTGTACGCAACACTTGAGTTGCTGCTGCTTATTAATGTTCAGGGTCCAACACTTCAAAAATTCTCTGAATTATGTTGGTTTTACAGAGCGATACAGTATGTAACTATTGTCAATAAAGGGTGATTGTAAAAAGGTCAAAGGAAAAAAAAAATTTTTTTTGCACTAAGCACAGACGTTTCACCACCAAATTCATTTCACTCAGCGTAGATGAGTCTGAAGGACAATCAGCATGTAGTATGGAGCAATTCACTGTTGAATACAAGATGTTGAATCCTGCCTCCAGGTGAACTGTGACTGGCTGTGACTTGGAGTCAGAAAAAGAGCTTAAAAAGACTTGATGGTGATGAAGAATTGCAGCGAGAGAGGCCGATGAATGAAGGAGACATGATCAGGACGTGTGTTATTGTGTGTAGATTTGAAAGGAAACCGGAGGGGAGGGAGATCTGTATTCTGTGAGCGTAGGCCGGCAAGAGCTTAGGGCTCCCTGTCTGCAGCACCTGAAAGCCTTATCCACAGGTGTACAATCAGCAACATAAGCAATAGGCCCTTTACCCTAAGACCACATCATCCGCGGGCCAGCCATGCAGACCCAGGGTGGTGCTCAGAGCTTAGAAGGAGATTAAGGTCTGGATCTCATGAAGGAGGAAATGTATCATTCATAAAGCATCATTTCCTAATGGTGTGTAATGTTTACAGCGTGTCTTAACCATTTAACCTCTGTCTCAAATTAATTTCACTGTAAAGATTTCACAGTATGTGCAGGACTCAAACAAATTCATAAATTGTGGTTGTTAGATGACACATAACAGTGTAACCAGTGATATTTGGCTAGTGCTTTAAAGGATAAGTCTGAGGATATTGTGCATGTAGCTCATAAAATGCCATGAAGCACACAATGAATGTATTCCAATAACAATTTTAGTGTATGTATCAATCCTATTCCTCTATTGTTGTCCAAAAACTTTTTATTAAATTAAAAACACACCAGTGAGCCATACTGTTGCACACACTTCATTACCATGAACACACGCTGTAGTTTATTTTGATTAAATCCAACAAACGTGGATCTATCCGCCACTGAAAACAGTCCCCAATAAATGCCCCCTTTCCTCTTGTTTAAGTAATGTTTTAAAAAAAAATACTCTCTATACTCTCCTCTAGAAGGGTCAAAGAGGTGTAAAGAGTACTAGAATATAATACTCAACTGTTAGCCTACTTTACACAAATACAAGCATACCAGTAAACTGTCCTAAAATGACAAAAAATGTCCTTAGATACAAGTAAAAAGCAAGTCTGTTAAAATGTACTCGTAAACGTTACTGCGTTACATTTTGGAAATTATGTTGGTGGGGGTTGTTATATAATGTCACTGTTGTTGTCACTAACTAATTCAATGTTTCATTCAATGATGATCCAACAACACTAGTGGAACAACATCAAGCCACCAAACTGTTAATAAAGTCCATTTGTTTAGACAGATTTTGCAGTCTGTCCATACCACTGATTACAGCTTCCTCTGTTTAGCTTCACTACAGTTAACCCAAAGACATACACAACTGAGACAACAGAACCATTGTGGACACCGCGGTAGGTGGAAAAACCAATATACAGAAATTAAATGACTGCCATCGTGCTGCAAAGAGCTGCACAGTTTTACACATCGCATAGTAAACACACACAACACTACGTTACTAGTGGATAATCACCTGTCTGACCGTTTAGTCTCTCTGTCCCACTGTGCTCCTCAGAGTTTTCAAACATATTGAGCTGAAAGAGGCTCTGCTGTCACAGCTTTGATAGAAATCGAAAGAGCAGAAAGTCCTCACACACCTCACTGAAGGAAGAAGTTCATAAGCAATGTAGCAAATATAGAAATCACTACTGAGGATCCACCGTAAACATTTTAGCTTTTAGCATTTTGCCAAACTGGCATCACCTGTTAATCAGGTTACATGGACCCTGTGCATAAGTATTCTCTATGGCCCCTTTCCCAAATCCACAGTTATTTTTTCTAGTATCTCTGTGTCCCCCCTCAGTCTGACACACCTGGTGCTCGAGTCCCTTCTGCCCGTTTACTTTTCTCCAGCTGTGAAGCACCTGATTCAGCTGCATTTTGCTGGAAAATTGCGGAGAACCCTGTCACGACTAGTCCTCATCTCCGTTGCTTTAATGAGAAAATGTCCTCGTTTGAGACAATCAGTGCTGGCTCTGATCTGAAACACTAACATACAGTGAAGATAAAGGTGCAAACATTATATTCCCATGCTCTATCTTCAACATTTTCAGCCATCTGAACAATCTACAGGAGACCTCAAAGCCCTCAGAAAGAAAGAAATTAGATTCTTCTTGCATTCTATGACTCTCTGAATACTGGAGCAGGAAAAACATTCCACCTGAGGATCACCAAAACATGGAAAATAAAGAATTCCTCCAAAAATCAGAACAGATAAAAAAAAAATTAAAAAAAATCACCTTAGATCTAATGCTTCTGACCAAGCAGAAAAAGAAAAAAAAAGTCAGCACTGAAATCATGATGCTTAAAGAACTGATGGGCAAGGTCAATCAAAACACTCCATTTAATATATTACGTTATAAATATAGACTTAAGGTTTGAAGCCATATTTCCACAGGACTGTCCCCCCCTAGATTCATTGGAACAAAACCTGAAGATGTACACAAAGTATTAAAGATTAAGAATACCAAAAAATAAACTCAGGATTTTCTACACCAGTAATCATCTTGCGACCCCTCTGATTAATCTCATGACCCTTGTTGGGGTTTTTAACGCCAGGTTGGGAACCACTAATACTATTGCTAATGTTAATTGTCTACTTTCCCCAAATGTAAACAGAATAGAATTCTAATGCTAATTGTTTATGTCTTTAAATGGCTACTTCATGAAACATTTAGTGTGTTTCATGTAGTGATTAATATTCATCTTGCTCAGCTTTTTAAAACGTTCTGTTTTCCTTTTGCTGAATTAATTTCATCATTTAATCTTCTATATGTGCAATTTTAAAACTGCTAAAATACATTATTCTTCCAAATCCCATGTGAAGATTCAAAGCTGGTATGAGAAAAGGTGGAAAATATCCCCCCCCCCCCCCCCTCCCACATTATGTATGTATGCATGTGTTACTGTACATATCAAGAAACCAACCTGAAATATCATCAGCGACAGTCTGCAGCAGGGAGGATTGTGGCAACGAGTTGGCCTTGATTTGAGAGTGGCAGTAATCAAGCTCTGTGTGCAGTTAATTCTATGTTTCATTATGTGCTTACATGCATAGGCATGAATGGTTGTGCTCACACGCGCACACACACATACACACACAAACAGATAGAGCTCTATATGTGTATCATCTCTGTCTCTGTACCTTGCTGTGAGTCATTAGCCATTCCAGACGCAGGGTGATCAGCAGAGCCAGCCTGGCCTGAGACAATTAGCGACCCCAGAGGTGGCTGCACATCACAATGAGCCCCGCGGCCATGATTAAAACATCAGCCGCTCTCTATGCAACGCCGACGGGAAGAGAGAGAAAGGGGGGAAAAGAGATCACAATAAAGATGAAGGAATTGAGAGTTTAGTTCTATCAGCTGCCTATGTTCCTGATTAAAAGAGGGGTTTGTTCATTATTTTATGAGCTGGAATGTCATCAACAGAGGGGTTTGGCTCCACTCATTCTTTATTGTACATTATATACCACACACACACTGTACATATGATTGCAATCTGGTTCCTTTTCACAACAGTCACATTCAAACGGTGAGTGTGAGATGTGAAAATATTGACTCAAACCCACAGATGCACTTGCATAAGACTACAACAGCCAGTGGATTACCACTGCTGCAATGTTGCTATCTCCTTTGACATTTGTGGCTTTGATATGTATCTCAGTGAAGGGAGATTTAGATACCAAATCCCTCAAGTGCCTCAACGAACCAAGGTGCATAGTAGAGACGGTCAAAATAACTGGAACACCACTTTTAACAGGACCCGAGTTTTGAAGTAGCTAAATCATAATTACAAAGGTAAGTTTAATGCCGGTCACTGAGGTTCTCAGGCCCTTTAAGGCCCATATGAATATGAGCATTTACATTTAAGGCATATTGAAGAGTTTGAGTTTTGCCATATTTTATGTATTCCTCATGTTATAATAAAATATTTGTTCAGGGCCTGTTTTAATAAGTAGGTTTAAAAAGGTATGGCGAGTAATGTTCCTATCCTAAGTAAAACTATGAAACACATTAAATTTCCCCTCATTTTCCAATATTATCTTGAGTCACTTACTCTGGCTGCCCGACAGAGAACATGTGTAACATGTGACTTGGGCCACCCCAGTCAAAAACGTCATTTATTTTCCACCTGTTTGTTGACTTTTCTGTTTATTTCTTACATTGGTTTGATAAACTGCAAAGAACAGGGCTTTCTGTTAAAAGTACCAAGTCTCAACTTACTGTATCTGTTGAAGTCTGAAGCCCAATTTGAGATAATACCAGATGACATCATCAGGGTGGGACATGACCTCACTGTCCTCAATGTATACTGTCATGGTCCCATCTCAAACATGCATTCAGGGATCCCTAAAATGACACAATCCTTATAACATATTGACTTTTAAATATTGTTCCCATTATTTTGTGTTGTAGTAACAAAGGAAGTGTTTGATATGACATTTGAAAGCTAAATCCTACAGAGGCTGAACAAGTCGGCGCAACATTTAATTATTATTGTGTCATGCATACATGCACAAATATATCTGCACTATCATCAGCCAGCCCACTGTTACAACACCAGCTCCAGTCAAAGAAAAACCAACCTATTCTCTGTTATTCCCACTGTGATCTGCCCTCGTATCCCCAGTCCTCGCTGCCTTGGCCGACCCTCATCTCCCCCCTGCCTCCCCCTCCAACTCCTGCAACCCCACCCTGCTCCGCCTCCCCTCAAGAGCCTCGCTGTCCTCTGATCTGGAGCGACACCACCACTTACCCAAGGCAGCGGTCCTCCCAGAGAAGGTTGAGCTATCCCAGAGTCCCTGTGGTGTGCAGCCCTCTGTCCCTGTGTTCTTATGGTTCAGTCACCATTGAGCAAAGCCACATGGGAGCTCCACTCCAGTGCCTGCCTAACCCACAGTGGTCCCACCGAAACTCCCAGCACGCCCACTGTGCGGTGTGTTGTTCTTTCGTGGAACCAGAGAGGATGAGACGTCGCGAGTTTCAACTTTGAGCTGGATAAAGAAATAATACGGACTGAACTATTGAAGGTCAACTTTTAAATGTCTCTAAATTCTAATGGCTTTGCCTCTCAAAAGCACTAATCCTAAGAATAAGCAATAAACAACGCATAATTAAGCAGAAGTTTGCTGCTTGAGCCTAAATGAAGGGAAAATAACGCTTGTCTAACGCAATATCGTATCTAATGTGTCTAAGTTGTGGCTGCTCGACGCTGTCTCGTTGCATTTGAGATGTGGCCGCATCCCCTCCTGTCCTGACACATGCTATAACGGCTAATTAAATGTGATGGCTGGTATTATTCAATTCGGAAACAGTCGTACCTCAAAGAGCAAAGAAAATTACAAAATTGATTTGATGACAGCTAAATTGCAAGAGAAGGCCTTGATTTAACCAGCCAATGTAAATGAGTCCAATTTAGAATCGTGTAATGCGGCAGGGAGAACGCGGCGGAAAATGATCAGGCCGGCCAGTCACAGATATTAAAATGAATTATATCTAATCGGAATTTTAGTCACGCTACATTAACTAATAGAAAGTTATTAACATTTCAAGAGCGCGAGGAGGGGGGAAAAAAAGCTTTTGCCTGCAAAATTAACAGTGGCTGGGCTGACCCGTGGGCCTGCGGATGTGAACACTGTAATGACAGCATAATGGCATATTTACATTTAAAACCTCGCTGGCTTATATTCAGATTCAGAATTAGACGTTAAGTCAAGGAATATTTGGTTTGCCCTCCTGGCCCCTCTGCAGAGGGTTTCTCTGATTTCAATAGTACAGTCTAACTTTTAATTTCCTTCACTATTTTCTACCTAATCTGCTTTTTTTTCATCCTCCCTCCACTTGTCACCACCGTCTTTGGTATGGTTGTAGTATGTCTTTCATGTAACATGCTACAGTGAAGTGCCAACTCCTTCTCATGTTCCATCTTTATTTATTTCCTCCTTTAATCTTTTCATTAAAGCATATCTATAGAAATATTGTCCCCACCTTCGTTTGTCTTTGCCTCTCTCATGAGCCCAGTCTGTCATTAGGCTAGAAGGCCATCCCTGACAGCTATTTTACCTCTGGCAACAGAGTTTTGTATTTTAAGTGTTTCACTTTTATATTAATTTTCTTTGCTCACCAATATCACTTCAGTCTCTTGTGCGCCTTCAATTCACTCTGTTTTTAAGTTCAAGGGCTGCAGAGAACACAGAGTGCTTAAAGACACAGCTTTGAGGCTGTTGATACCTGCCAGGTTTTGCAAATTTTCAAAGTAGAGTGAATAACCATAATGAAACAGCCCCCCCAACAGTCAGCCAAGGACAGCGCAGCATTCAAAGATGTTTCATCACAAATCACACACTGCCCACTGAGCCATTAGCATTCACAGCATATTAGAAGTTTCATGGACATCATACAAGACGATTCAGATGAACTCAAAGCGTAGTCAATCCTTAATAAAAGCATCAAAATCTTTCAGTATTCACAAAGTTTGTTTTCATGACCAGGGGTTATTCAAATTCCAGTGTTTTTAGCAAGTGAATAGAACAATTTGTGTGTGTGAGTGAGTGAGTGAGTGAGTGAGTGAGTGAGTGAGTGAGTGAGTGAGTGAGTGAGTGAGTGAGTGAGTGAGTGTGTGTGTGTGTGTGTGTGTGTGTGTGTGTGTGTGTGTGTGTGTTATTGTTTCTAGGTTTTGCTGGAGTTGGGCTGACCTCTGGCTCAACACGTTCAGCGCCAGACATCATCGCTCCTCTGCTCTCCTCATTTCCACTCCTCCGCTTGTCTGCAACTACTCTGCTCATCCACAGCAAGCGATAAAATTTTTACAGAGGACAGACTGCTTTTTTTATAATTTAACACGGCATGGGGAAGAGCAGGAACGGATAGCTCGGACTACAGTGCAGCGATGTATTTAATGTTTGATAAAAGAGCCATGCTGCAATCCGCAGGGTTGTTGTCGTGGTTTTAAAAGCATTCAGGGTAGCTTGAATGAGTGTGTGTGTTTGCATGAGGGAGAGACACACCAGGAGGGAGAATATCCAGGTTCAGGTTCGAATCATAAAATGTTCCCTTTGCAAAATGTACGATGGTATTTAAGGAAAACGTGAAGGCTGGCTTTTCTGTGTCCTTTTAGGTTGACACTTTTAGCTTTTGACATTCATATAGTGTGTGTAGGTGTGTGTGTGTGTGAGTGGAGGGGGGCACTGTACAGTACGTGTCTGTATCTGTGGACGCCTTGCTTGTGCCAGCGGTGGTCTGTTATAAAAAAAAATTTTTTTAAATACACAACAAAGAACGTCTTGGGGTCTGACGTCCAGCCAGCAGACCTTCCTCTCAGCCCACCATCTGCTCCCCAGGTCACTACACCCCTCCCTGCTGCCTGCGAGCTAAGCAACTGGTTTCAATATGCACTGATGTGTGAAGCTCTTAGAGGCTGAGCTCTGATTTTTCTGTCAACCACAACTTCCCTCAATAGCTATAAAAAAAACAAATAAAAA
Source organism: Hollardia meadi (assembly GCA_037974645.1). NCBI lineage: Eukaryota > Metazoa > Chordata > Actinopteri > Tetraodontiformes > Triacanthodidae > Hollardia > Hollardia meadi. The sequence continues at coordinate 4,135,033 of JBBPCS010000878.1, forward strand.
AAAAAACAACATCTCTTAGTGCAGGAAATTCTGCCGTCCGGCTACTTCCTACAAACTCTCATGTAGGAGCACCTCACACTGACCTTGGAAGCAGGCATTTAACATTTCATATTCCTTACAGAAAAACATAAAACGTTCACTAAACCCCGGATTTGTGGCAGATTTACCACTTGAAATTCAAAGTATTTTTGAACAATGGGTCCTTGCTTCCAAAAGACAAAAGCATCTCCGCAATTTAAGTCTATGAGTGTGGATTATGTTGAAATGACAAACACCACAGTTTCATCAGTTACTAGCTAGCATAAGCTAATGCTAAAACTCTAACTTGGTTTGAAATTCAGGTTCTGGCTGACAAGACCCTGTTTTACTCTTCTTATTAAGCATCGCACTCCTATAACCAGAGATCTTTTTATTAAAATTTCACACATTCATCCTGCTTAACAAAACCTGGCTCCTACATTATCCACAATGCAACTTGACTGCCCATCAGAGAATCGGATGTGTTATGCTAGAAGCGGCTAATGTAGCCTGGAGCCACTGGCCTCAAGCACATATGGGGAGTGGGCTATAGAGGTCTAGTAAATAGACTTAAAAAGACAAAATCTGTGGAGGTTCCCTTTAGATATGCACATGATATAATGCTAAAAGCCTGACTAAAGCTACACGCCCAAGGCTATAACCCAACTGCAGATGAGACTGGGAAATGTAGTGCGGTATAACGCAACTGTGGCTGGAACTGCCCGAGTTAAGGGGGCTTCCTCACAGTGGATGATCCGGTCATGAACATGTATTTTCAAATGTAACCTGCAAGCAAACAAAAAATGATAATGCATATTTGTAACTTAAAATATCAGCACATATCAACATACATTTAGCTTACTCAAATGAATATTTTACTTCCACATTAAAAAGTCACCATACCTGATTCTTTTAATAAAAGACAGGTGAGTAAAGAGCAGCACTTTGTCATCAAAGGACTTGCTGGATATATTAATAACACAAAACTCGACTATAAGTGTCAATATTTCCGGCTGCTGGGTGGCTCAGTGTCAGCGACTCTGGGGCTCAGGTGATGAATGTGCAGACAGAAATATCTTATATTTTGCTGCAATGGTCTACCTTGCAGAGAAACAGAAAAAATATATAAAAATATAAAGTGTTAAATGCGGGTTACAGTGTCCTCCAAGCTGCACTGCCTGCATGAGTCTTGAATTTACCGGCAAACATCTCTAAGATGTTCAAAGTAAAGATGTGTTTGAGGATTGATGCACCCTGCAGTCTCTAAGGTACGCTGAGCACTTTAATTGTTGTTTTCTTGATACTTTCAGCATAAAAAGGAAAAACTCTCACATATTAATAATTCTGTTTTGCTATCTTGCTGAGATAGTTTGAGATGTATGCAGCCTGCTGTAGTTACTTTATATAATTAGGCTGCTTGTGATGGCAGGTTGAGGGGCTGCAGGAGAAAGTCTGTGAGAGTGTGGGCAACTGCTGATCTATTTTTTATGTCTCTGTGTATGTATGCGTATACCTGTGCATGCTGGAGACCAAGGTGATCGGCAGGGCATGTATATGGCATGTGTGCGAGCTTGCATGTTTGTGTTTTTGTGGGCGAGCGGAGGTGTCCGAATCACAGTGACTACGTCCGTCAGCGCCCTGTGGACAAAAAACGGACAGTTTGTTTCCCCCCGCCACTTTATAAATGAAATCAGTGCTGTGAGGCGGTGGATTAATATCATAAGGAAGGCCAGAGTGGGCCATTAGAGTAGTGTAATGTTGCTCTGGGGCCTTGTGATGGATGGCCATCGGCGCTACGGCCCTATTTGCACACAGTCACCTCTGTGGTGGCCGCCATTAGCAGGACATGGGAGGTAGGGGCTAAGGGATGTTGGTGAGGCGGCTGGACCAAGGTTTTATTAGAGAGGTGTGCATGTGTTTGTATTTCACATGCCTGTGTGAGTACATAAGTGTGTGCACATTTGAGTGTTTGCGAGCATGTGTTTCAGAAATTATGAACGTGTGTGTTTGCAAAGTGTGTGTGTGCGTGTATGCTTTGACTCTCCCGCAGACAGATGTTGCGCTCCCCGCCCTCCACTCCATCTAACGTGTCTGTCTCTCTCGGTGGACGGCGATAGTAGGCAGCAACCGCACTCAGTGTAATTAAGACAAATTAGCCCGGATGGCAGCTTGCAATAACAACAACATATGTTGGGAGGTTTGTGTACAGAAGAACATAATCAAAATCATCATTAGCAAATCACTTATCGTAAACAGCATCATACTTTCCACCTCGGAGCTCTTGTAGAGTAAGGCGCCTTGATTTCTTTTCTTTTTTTTTCTTTCCCTTTTCTGCATTTTTTTTTATTGCTGTTGCCACTTCATTTAACTTCTCTCATCTTCGTTCCTTTACTTTCCATTGCTCTGACCTGCTCTTTTATTTTGCTCGATTATTATTACTGTTTCCAGAACCTGGTGAACATACATGATGTAATGCTAAATCCAAAGCGATTTTACTCCTTGGCGCTGTGAGAAACCTTGATTGAGTAATTTCTTTTTGCAACAATGGGTCCCTCTTTAATTCAGACAGAAGTAGGCAAAAGCAGCTACTTATTCTTACTCTTTAATTCTATTCAGCAACTCTCTGTAGCGTTACATGTTTGGTCCTCCACATGGCGTCGTGCCTGCCTAATTTTGTTGATTTGTTGACATTTGTGTGTTTATTTTTCGACATATTTTTTCCTTAAATTTTGCCGCTAGCATGGGTAAGTACGCTATATAGCTGAGTGGTTTCTTTTTCTTCTCTGTCTTTGCAGGCTGTTTTATTTTCCGCTCCACAGAGCGGCTTCTGGAACGATTCTGAATCACGCTGCGGTGCACCAGGTGGAGTCACAAGCATTGTCCAGAATGGTCGTGATCAGCTGGAACGTGGCGCAGACCTGCTCAGTGGACTCTTCAGGTTACTCAACAGTTTGGGATTTTGTTGGCTCAAATGACAAAGCCTGAAAAAATAGATAAATCTCTGGCTGACTTTTTAATGCTTCCAGCTAAGGTAAAAGGTTAATAAATGTGCACAAGATGGCTGAATACATAATGTACTGCTAAAGCTATTTCCACCTTGGAACTAAATTAATAAATTCCTTGGTTTCTTTTAATGTATTTCTCTCATTCTGTCCTCCTTGCATCACCTTTGTTTTTCCTGTTGCCTTTGTTTCTCTCTTCTTTCCTTTGGTTTCTATCCCTCTGCCTTGCTCTATCTCTGTTCACATTGAGCTTTCCATTCTCACACCGCACGTCGGATTCTTGACAATTTTTTTGAAACAATGGGTCCTTGATTTCAGATATGAGTAGACAATAGCAGCTTCTCATTTTTATAACAAAGACTGCTATTTGATTCTTTCAACTATAGTTAGCTAGCATAAGCTGATGCTAACGGTAAAACTCTGTGAGATGTTTAAAAACTCAGTCTCCAGCTGAGTAATCGGTAAAAGGCTCTTAAATATACACATGACTAAATACATGAGGTAGGCTAATGCTAGTTATCAAGCTTCCAACGTTGGAACTAAATTAATAAGATGCCCTTTATTTCTTTTATTTATCTCATCCACCCTCCTATCATGTTTTGTTTTTTTAGCGCTCTCTCTCCGTTTCTCTTGTCTTCTTTCCTCCCCTTCCTCTCCATCTCTCTGTCGTGCTCTATCGCTCTCCATGTCACTTTCCTTCTCCTCGTATCTCTCTCCATCTCCCTAAACATTTCAAAAGAATGAATTACTTTGGGCTGTCACTTGGCCCTGGCCAAGAATTCATTTTTGTGGGTCAAGTGTTTCAAACTGTCATCTTTGACAGGAACCATCTCATACAATAACTACATGGATGGACCTTGACTTGGAGCGCTTTCATTTTTCCCTCCCTCCTCTCTTCATATACATGCTAAAAAGAACTCGGCTATTGCTGGTACAGAAGGAGGGGAGGGATGGAGAGATGGGAGGGAAGGTGGAGAGAATAGCCGTGAAAAGGGCGGAAAAGCAGAGATCAATACTGCATTAATAGATTCAACTCGAACACATGCAAAGTTACATGAGAAGTGAAAATATCAAGGGCTCGAGTACTGAAAAGCTGCAATGAGAGGATAAAGAAAGTCATTCAACAGGAGAGGAGTGCTGCAGCACCTAGCTATGCCAAGGTGTTTAATATAATTCATTAACGAAAAGGAAAATGCATAAAAAGATTCTGCCTCAATGTGTTAGATAGGGTAAAGATAGAGTTGAAGTGAACATAAAGCCTGTGTGTGTGTGTGTGTGTGTGTGTGTGTGTGTGTGTGTGTGTGTGTGTGTGTGTGTGTGTGTGTGCTGGGGACAGCAGGGCTTCAATGGCATTGGACTTGAGCAGACAATCTATTTACAGTGTGCTCAGGGGAGCTTATAAACAAATGTTGAGTAATTTCAGCCAGGAGTAATTACCCTTGCCGCTGACAAGGAGAGTGTGTTAGCACTCCCCTTCACCCTCGGCCCTGTCCAGAAGGCTTCGAATTTGTGCGCAAACACACACACACACACACACACACACACACACACACACACACACACACACACACACACACACACACGCACAGATGCACGCCGACAAAGTAGATAACAA
>JBBPCS010000878.1:4139767-4151674 GCA_037974645.1 Hollardia meadi
ACACACACACACACACACACACACACACACACACACACACACACACGCACAGATGCACGCCGACAAAGTAGAGAACTTCCTCGCATACCTGCAGCATTTGTTCTTTTGGAGAATAAGCTGATGAAATATTCCTGCCTGTTTGAAAAAATGCACCATGGAACCTGGAATGTCCTATTCAAGTTACTTGTATAGTTAATAGGAATTAGCTCCAGCTGATAATCTGCCACAAGCGACACTGGTCGTTTTAACCAGCAAAAGTGACGCCTGGGAAAAAAATGAACGCTGCTTGCTGAAAGAAACAGACGTATGACCAAGATTGCTTTTCCTGCTGAGAATAACAGAAGATTGATACCACTCTCATCACTGTACGCTAATGCAAAATATGCAGCTACAGCCAGCAGCTGATTAGCTAAGCAACAGCTAGCCTCGCTCATTCCAAAGCCAAACAAATCTGCCAACTGTACACACTTGTACGTCTATGGCTTTAAAAAAAAGATTATTTGTTAATTGGTAAAATCATTAATATTATTATTATGTTATTTTTTGATTTGATCAGAACCATGGTAGCCTAACCCATTCTTATCCCAGCTCGTCACATACGGATGTTTTGTCATGTGCCCTTTGTGTCTTATCCAGAAGCGCAAGGTACTCTTTGGCATCCCCGGCCGAAACGCTAAGCCTTCCTTGATGCACAACAGGCCCTTTGGTGTCTGTTGCCGATGCACTAAGCCTTCCCTTTAGTGTCGCTAGCCAACGTGCAAAGGCACACGCCCCGCACGTCTTATCCTGATGCACAAGGTCTAAGTCACTTTGCTTAAGTTTAGGCACAAAACAACAGTGACGTTTGGTTAAGTCTAGGCACAAAAACCACGTGGTTAGGTTAAGCAAATGATCGGTGATGTGGTCAAACTCCGGTCTCCTGGGTGAAAGTCTTGTGTGTGACCCTCTTGTGTGTGACACACCTTGTACGTCTGGATGTGACGCGAAGGCCCGTCACAAAACGTTGATATCTGATGAGCTGGACATGAGAACGGGCTGGGTAGTTTCCCCCTAGCTGCTCCGAGTCTTTATGCCAATAGCCTGCTGGATACAGCTACATTTAACAGACAGAGAAATTATTAAATGGATGCGATCTTAGTGAATCTCATATGAATAAAGCAGATCCTCTAATTCACTTCTGCTCTTTCAATATTTATCATTGGAAAAATAGCCTGTAATAAATCAGCAGGAAAGCAGTAGGATCCAGTCATTTTAAACGTTATCTGTCTCCTAAAATGTAAAGACAATTAGTATCATTAAACCTTAATCTGTAATTGTTTCTTTTTCTTTTCCCACTAAAATGCATCTCCTGAATCCAAAACATGTGGTTCAGAAAGAACATTTTTCTTCCCTTAGGTAAGATATGGAGCTTATCCGCAGCAATTGCTGTCAAGGAGAAATGAAAACAATAATGTCTTTGAGAAAAGGAACAAGGAAACAAATAGGACATCTTACTCACCTTCATTAGGATTCTGTAAGCACGGTAATCAAGCCAACAGATCATGTTATCGAATAGAAAAAAACAAGCAATCAAAGTCACATTCATTGCTCCATTGTTTTACATTTTAATCATTTGCAAGACTTAATTACAGGATTGAAATGTAACTAACTAACAAGCAAATTAATTTTCACCTTAACCTTTGAAAGGTAGGCAGGCCAGATACAGGCATTATCCCGTCTGATCGATTATGATCTCTCTGCTCAAACGGAATGGATTCCCATGCAAATTCAGCCGGATCAATCCGCATTCCCGCAGAGTCGATGAAACAGCTTTTCCAGACCTCCCAGAGGCGATTGTATGATTACGAGATGAGATGATAACGACCGGCGAAATACCACAGGATCACAACAGATTATATTAAATCAAAACAAAGGGAACCCGTCGAAACTTAACAAGTGTTGAGCGTAGAAACACAGAAAGAAAGAATGACACTACAGCGTCTCAACACAGAAGCAAGAGTGTGAAAGAAAAGCGAGAGAAAAACATACTTTTTATCCAGCTCTTTAAATTTCCAAACAGTGGAGCTTTAAAAGTCACAGCAGAGGCCTTTTAATCCCTCATCCCACATCTCTGTTCTCCTCGCTTTTGATTCATATTGAGCAGGGTAAAGATGTGAGAGGTGGCTGCTTAGGCTGGGTCTCTTGACAAATGGGTGTCACATGTATTCCAATGCTGAAACTGTTAAACTGCAAGGAAAGTGTTGCGTGTGACGTGCAAACTGAGCAAAAGCCCTGGGATGCAGAGAGTGCACAGGATTGAATTCCTTTGGAAGGTTTCTCCATACCAACATTTTAAGCAATAAACTTATTCCCTTCTCTTGCCACTTGTTGGATGAGGAGACCGATACCACTCTAGGTTAAGTATTTTTATGAATTTGATCTGTATTCTGTCTTAAAGCTTTCACAAAATAGTGTTATTTGCTTTTCCTAAAAGCAGTCAAATTTTGAATATTGACTCCAAAATATCATCATATAATTTGTGCATCTTTGTAAACTCTTTATCAGATCATTACAACTCCCAAATTTTAAGTATTGATTACATGTCCTTAAAGATAGATACAGCTCTACTTCAAACATGCCAAAATGTTTTACGCAGCTGGTTTAAATATGTTGGATTCAGGCAACTCCAACATATATTCAAGCACACCTTTGCTCATAGAAAACTTTTATCAGCTGGGAATGAAAGTGAGGTCGTCGGAGAGAAAGTCACGTTTTCTCATTCCACTGAACCATTTCAATGTCAAACTTCTCTGCTGTGTTTTTATATTTATATATTTTATATTTCTCCTCCACATCATATGTGGAGGAGAAATATAAAATATATCTCCCACGTTCCACTTATAGAGTACATAATTTGCATTTCAACGCATTGTGCCCAATTCACACACTCAGCATCAGTGCATGTATGTGTGTATATACTGTACTTGTATGTGCCTCTTTAGAATCAAATGCACACTTCTTTGTCCTCTTTTTTTGAACAATTTCTTTTCCCCAGCTGATAGAGCATGCTGGGAGGGTAGTGGGCTACGTTAAGCGCCATTGTGTTGTGTATTGTGTGCCTTGGCCGTGGACTGCAGGAAGTTGTGCTTGGCACCAGGCCCAGAAGCAAGGTGAGGACAAACACTCTCAACAAACACTCACTGACATCCACAAATCTGCCGACACATATCTGCTACATAGGACAAATGGGTAGTGAGTGTGTGTTGGAGTGTGTGTGCACATGTATGAGCAGGTCCACCTTTCATCTGTGCTGAGATTTGGAAAGGCTTCACTTTGCACGGGCTCCTTAATTCTCCCTTAATTCATTTGTGTTCCAGATTCACTTGGCTGCTGGGATAACCTGGGAATGATAATGAAGAGGAGGGTGGGAGGAAGAGAGAGGTAGAACGAGGCGGAGAGAGAGAGAGAAATAAAGGACAGCGCATGGCTCCTTCTCCCATCTCCCCTTTGAATGTGTTCGCAATGGATTTAGGGCTTTTCACAGAGTCTTTCAAGAGAAGATGGATCTTATTAGTGCTGATTGCTAGTCATAGGACATTTTCAGCCTCGGGAACCCACCTTACTTAACCCTTTCACAGATGAACAGGGACTGTAGCATCACTAGGGTTGGGGTTTGACAGCATTTTATTAAATATGAATCCTGCATTGACTCCACTTATCAAATTTGAGTCCTTCTGTATTTAGGCTTAAAAACGTCAGTATTGGCAGATCCTTAAAAATCCGGGTTTATGTTCAGTGACAACATTTTCTACATCCAATGCCAACAATCCTGCTTTTTATCAGTGCATGGAAACTTTATATGGTTTAAGTGGAAATAGATCACTTTACTTTCCCTAGCGTTTCCAAGCAGTATTATTGTTGAGGATGCAGTCGCAAAAACAGCGTTAGCAGCCTGGCTACTGTCTGGTTGTATTAATAAGTAGGCAGGTCTTGTTACTCACTGATTTAGCAGAATTAATGTCTGATTTGAACCCTCTCGAGTCAGCAGGGGAACACATTTCGACACAACAGCGGGACACTTTTCATCAAGTGAACGCTCGTCCATTCCCTCCTGTTATACTTTCTAACATTCGCCTTCTTTGCCTTCTCCATCAGCGGGGTTCCTTTTTCTTTTGCAGAGTAGAGTTTCCACAGTAATTCCATTCATCCACTGTTTTTGTAAATATATACTTATTCTGAATTTTAATGCTGGCAAGTTGAGACAGGGGCAACAAAAGGCTGGGGATGCTTAAAAAACCCCTGTTTGGAACATTCCAACAGGTGATGGTATCATGATTGGGTATGAAATCGGCATCATTCATGAGAGAGGTTGGGGTGAGGTTCACCACTTCACCACAACGCCCCAACTCTTTTGGGATCGAGGTTGTACCTTAGCTTTAAAAGCACAATTACTTCTAATTTTAATTTTGTCCAATCAATGATTTTGTCACCTTTTGGGTGTCCTGTGCAGCAGCAAATCTCCTTGAATTTCCTGGCTTTTTCTTAATTGAGCCGTACGCATGTCTTGGTTAAATAAGTATTCAAAATGGGTTAAATTACTCCTCTGTAACTAATTGATCTTGCCTGAAACAATGGCAGGAATAGAGTAGTCCCAGCAGGACACAGGCCTCCCCCCCCCAGGAAAGCAAACGCGAATGCTGCCCCTAATTGAAATTATTTCGATTAATGTGGGGCCTAATCGAGGCTAACTATGCGGCATCACAGTGGGTCATGCAGTCGGAGCATGTTCCTGTTCCCTCAGCCTCCTTTATGCACACCTCTGTGTTTTGACAATCTCGCCCTCCTCAATACACAAAGCAACAATTCATCCTGCGGAGAACAACAAGGAGACACGCAGGAAAAAAAAGAAGAAAAAAAAGGTGCTTGCAGCGGGGCCGATCGATAAACAGAGTCGGAGCTGTGATTTATTTACCGCTGTGTGTTATGTAGAGGCGAGAGCAGGGAGAAGAAAAGCCTTCTGATATGGCCACAGGCAGCCGCCATAATGGGGCCCTCTCAATCTTCAGTGAGTGGCTTGTTGGATTGTCAGGCAGGTTTCCGCCGGTGTTCAAAAGCTCTATCTGATCAAACCCCTGAGACGTGAGCGACCAGACAGATGATTACTCACTGTAAACGATCCAGGAGGGGGGAAAAAAGAGAAATAACTACAGCGGATATTGATGACTCAATAGACTCAGTGACAGACCATTCCATTTGTGTCTAGATAAAGTGTTGACTGTCTTGGATCAATCATAATAGAGGCCTCTGATTGAGCATAAAAACCATGTTTAATGTCATTAAATCCAGATTTAGCCTCTCCCTTCCTTCACTGCCTCTTGGAAGCTTGCACATATCCGGCCGCCTGCCTTCTACAGTACAAGCATGCGAGAAGGAGGCAGAGAGACAGTGGGGGATGGGGATATGAGTTGTGTTGTTGTTGGTGGTGGTGAGGAGGGTGGAGGAGGCGGAGGAGGAGAAGGAGAAGGAGAAAGAAAGGCATGGGTGAACAAGGGGAGATGGGAGAAGAAAAAAAGAAACCTCTGAGGCAATCATTTCTGGCAGAGCGGTGGCAGTCTGGGTGTATGTGTGTGTGTGTGTGTGTGTGTGTGTTTTTGTAATTTCATACAGTTTGGACGTGGCCGACGCTCAGCTTGGGCCAATAACAGTTTGCAGACTGCTGATGTCATCACATTTTGACAAACTTCTCAATCTGGAGTGACCTTCGCAGCGCTCAAACACACTCAGCCCTCTCTCTCTCTGCATCTACTCTACTGCTCCTCATCTCTGAGCAGAAGTGGCCAGTAGCTGGGGATGTTTGGGTTTATTATAGGGATTGGACTACAATTTACATAATATCCTGCTTTTATACAGTAATGAGGTATACAGTATAGACCTGTGAAATCCTGTAAAAGAAAAACAAACATAAGAAAGAAGGAGTGGGCCTGCTTTTATCAAGTTTCTCAGAATCCCTCCTAGAAAATGTGTTAAAAGTTAAACTAGGACTAAAACCAGCCCAGACAAGGACTGAGAGTTAGTTATTCCTACTGAGACTTTCAGGAGGAGAAGGATTAAAGTCCTTCACAAAAATGTGTTCTACTTCCTGTTCCTCCAGTTGAATGTTTGAACTTCACTGTGTAGAATGATAGAGTCTGACACTATAAGGCTGTTTTCACATTCATTGCTGAAAGTGTACATTCTCTCCATGCTCATTGAAAAGTTGATTTTTAAGAGCATTATTGGTGACATCACAAATAGTTTGGAAGCCAATCCTGGTCCAATATTCAGCACACACAAGTGTGCTGTGGAAACCTGAAGCCTCCAGTGCACATGCACTTTACAGTGACTTTACAGTGAAGTAGGGGACGTCTTGTGTCCAGTAGTTAAACGTGTGAAATTAAAAATATTTACATATGCATTTATTCTGGAATTTGTAATAAGGGGGAATGAGTAGGTTCCATTTTTTATATTTTATATTTCTGCATGTACATGTACTGTGCCTTAATACACATAGGATTCGAATTGGGATTTTTTTTTTTTAATACATAAACAAACCTACAATTTGCATGAAAGCAGGTTGTTTTTCTTTGCATTTATCAAGTGACTTACTTCCATTTCTAGCAAAGTGTGATTAATCACATGCATGCTTAGAGAATGCAAGCAGGCTTTTATCATGTAGTGTGTTCACACTAGAAAAATGACAAATAAATTACTCAACTCATTACTCAACAATTACTCAAACAAGCGTTGTAAAAGTGCTGGTGTCCCATTAAAAAAAAAATAGTGGAACATTGCCAAAAAACCTGCTGCATCGTATATCACACAACAAACAATTTTTAAAAGTTTATAGTTTTCTTTACTTGCCCAAAACTACCAAAACAATAAAGAAATATGTCTTAATGACAGAAAAATTGACAGATGTCAGAAAAACATTAGCCTATATGTCAGGATATGACACTTGTCCACTTGTTGAGGGTTAAAACTCCTTTTTTTTCTATATACCGACGCAGATCATTGATCACATGTTTCGCAACAGGATTTGGGCTCCTATTAGCTAAAATGCACTACGGTATTATTATTTTATGCTATTACACACAACCTGTGTGAACCAGTAGATGTGATAAACCTGTGGAGGAAACAAGGTCGACACTCCCCCCCATCAGTCAAGCCCTGTGCTCTCCAAACTCCAACCCCCCCCCCCCCACCCCCCCTCAGACTTCCACCAGATCTCCCCTTTCCATACCACCCTCAGCCCCATCATCCCCCACCGCCAGAGGCCTTCGCCCTGGGGCCCACCTGACTGACAGCTGTTGATTTGGATCTCTCCATCACATGCCAGATAAAAGAAGGATTCAGGACTCATTCCTGCTTCTCTCTCCGCTTCATTCCTCCCTCCAATCCCTGGCGCAAACGCAATTCCCAGGCACCGGACTTCTACACGGCCTCCTAATGAAGTCATTCCCAGCACACATGATTGGGTGAGATTGCCACCACACCGCCAACGCCATTCCTGCCACCGCCGCCACAATCCCCGCTCTCCTCTCACATCTCAGGTCTCCCATCCCCCATCCCCACTGAGTGTACTCATGTGGAAACAGCAAGTGGTTGTGTGCATTTTCCGTCCGCATCCGTCCCTTGCATGTGTGTGTGTGTGTGTGTGTGTGTGTGTTTGTACATCTGCGACACGTGATATGTGTGTGTGTAGGTGTGTGTTCTTAACTAAGCTAACACAGCCTGACTGGCTACTAATTGGATGTCTCCATCGGCAGTTATACACGGTGTGTAGCCGAGAGAAAATCACATAGAAAACTACACCCCTAACAGGATAAACTGTGGAGAAAAATAGAACGAGTTCAGCAGTGAGGGATTTTCCTTGCAGTAAAGGAAAGAAAAAAAAAATCAGATGGTGGTGGTGGTGGTACAGTATGTGCTGTTCTACAATCAATCAGAGAAACAGGAGCTATCTCAACCTGTCCATCACTGTCTAGAAAGACGAAAGGCTTTGATGAGTAATAATCTGAAAAAAGTAGACAGCTAATGAATCTCTAATAATCTCACCCACAAAAAAAAAAAAAACATCCCCACCCACTCTCTCTTTGTAGAGGTCTCTTGCGCAGCCTAATGCACATCACAGTCCCTGATAGTTCACTCAGCGACACCTCCTCAGTAGGAATCCTCCAGAGACAACCTCGCTGGCTGTCAGTCGGTCGGTCTGCCACTCACCGCTAACACGACAGCCCATCCCCGAGTGCCTGTGAACACTCCACAAGCGCCGCCAATCTGACAACACACACACACAAAAAAAGAGGCAAGAGTGTTTCTGAAGGTACCCTCCTGTGACGGCGGAAAGGCTCGTTTTAAGTTTTTCTGCCGAGGGAGGTGGGCATCGGAGTGAGGATGACTCACGTCTGACTCCCTGTTAGCGAGGGGGCCGCGCGATCAAATGCATCTGCTTTTTTTTTTTTTTTTTTTTGCTGCCTTTGAATCTCGGTGATGGCTGAACAGGAGCCTCGTAAGAGAAGAGCTGCATTGATAACAGCCAGCTGTTAAACCTAAAGAACATCTCTGATCTCGACCAGTGAGTGATACCTTTTAGATAAGACAGGCAGCCCTAATTGAATGAAGGCGAGGAATGCAGACATTCGCAGCTTAATTAGAAAATCTCATTATTATAAATTTTTCTGTTGTGATTCAGAATTTCTTATGTCAATTAATACGCGTCGAACAATTTGCATGACAATAAATGCAATGCATTATCAATATGCCAAATTCATGCATTATTAAAGATGGAAACCATTAACATAATAATATATTAGCATAATCAAGACCACCATTTGCATGAGGGATGTTCTTTAACCACACAGGATCTCCATGCATCAGCAAAAGGTGATCATCATCTTAAAGATAAAATAAATTCATGAGCAAAATTTACAATCAGGGGTTTTCATGCTGCAGTCTTACATGATCTGATATGACCAGTTTTAGCTATAGATATAGCTGTTAACAGACATTATTGAGTCAGTTAACTGATTTTACAAACCCTCTCAACTTGTGCTCCCGTAACATTAAGTGTCAGCATGGAACATTATCCTATAATTGTCTCTTACTGCATGGCCACTGATTTTGCAGGCCCTTGGATAAAAAACAAGCTTAGGGTTAGCGTTACACACAAAGTGTTGTGTGTCTGATGTGTATATTTTTCTGTATTCATCACGGTTTGTGAATACCTTAAATACCATAAACAATACTGTTTGCCAAGTCAAAAAATTAGGTGGTCAATCACAGGTCACGAACCCCCAGTCCCCCACAATGACACTCCAAAACAGGAACCACTAACCATCACAACCTATTACCTATCTGTAAGGTTTCCCTCTTTATATCATTGCATCTGACTTTCAAAGGGTTTTCTGGCACAAAATTCCTCATAAAATCGCACCAATGGTCTTCCAAGGCAGATTGTCACATTCCAGCTACATAAATGTGAGACCAAATATACAAATTATATGTAAACAACATGCACTCAGGCTGAGACTGTCACAGAGCTGCATGCATTATGTCCTGCAAAACCACGCCCATCCGGGTGAAATACCAAAATTTCAGTGAGTCCCCAAACACAACATATAAGTAGTATCCAACCCCACAACCACACCCACCCACACCCCCACACACACACCAGCACGCTTAATTTGAATATGATAATTATGACAGTTGCAGCACCAAATACATGTCCTATAATCATTGATAATCATTGTAAGTTCATAGTAAAGCATACATGTACAATAAGACACAAACACACACACACTGATAAATGAAAGTGACCCTTTCACTAAGTAGTTCAAGTGCTATAAAGTCTAAATGTCCACAATAAAAGGGAGCACCAATGTCAACAAACAAAACTCAAACAACAACACTAGCAAGTTCTGTCCACTCAGTCACAAATCGTGCTAGCACAATAATATTGCACTAAACAATCAAAAACCGCAGGTATTAAAGTCTGTTCCTACCTTTTAAACGTCTTCCTCCTTGTTTTGGTAAAATCCTTGTTTAGAGAGGTAAAGTCCAAGGCTCCAGTGTCACTTTCCACTGGCATGTTGTTAAACATAGTTCCTTATCAATTTAATTTGTTTGATAATTAGCCGGCATGCTAGCCTCAGCTAGCCGCTGTCAAACTTCCCGCTCCGGTGTAACAAGCAGACAAACAGCCGCTGGACGTTATAAACACCGGATAGCAGTTAGTTACTGCAGCGAAATGAAACTCAATTAAGCAAACTCCTTACAACCAGAAAGAGAGACAACAACATTAATCAAAGAGTTAAACTAAAAATGTAAACGTGATAAATGGAATCAAAACACATCCGTAATTACAACACCTGTGCCAGTTTCTGGTTTGGAGCAGAGATAGTGAGGACAGACGTCTCACTTCGCTCTAAATCCAAACGCCACAAACTGACAAAAACATACAAATGAAGCAGGAGACTTTTTTTCCCTCTTCCTATGAATTTTATTTTATTTTTTTACCCCCGAGCCTCGTGGGCCCTCTCAGGTTTCACATTGAGCCTTGGTGAGGCTGTGTATTAAAACGACATTGATGCTGATTTGTCCTGAATGGGCGGGCCTGACCCACCTATTGGCATATCGTAGCAGAGCGGTCGTTGGCGGAGTAGAGGCGGAGTGGTCACGTAATGCGTGAAAAACACGGGCAATAGCGAACCTGGCAACCACTTCTAGCGGGTTTTCATAGCCACTTTTCCAAAAACATGGGTCTGATTTTTTCGCAAGTATTACTATGTAAACAGTAGCCTATATAAATCATCTAAACTTTAGGTCTTTAATGTGTTAGCAAACCACATTCATGACATAAATACAAAACACCGACTGCCCTACGTTTATCATATCTAGGCCTATTCATCTGTCCAACCATCTATTCTTCTTTCATCAAACCATATACAATATACTTTATTCGTCCTAAAATGCAGACAATTGCCTGTCAAGATGTGTTTCATTTCATTGTTATTGCTTCTGTGATTTTTATTAACAGTGGTTTGAATGTTTATGAGTGCTCCTCAGCCAGCTTCTCGGCCTTCTGAACCACTTCCTCGATGGGGCCGACCATGTAGAAGGCCTGCTCGGGCAGAGCATCATACTCACCTATGGGGAAACGGGTACAGAAAAGCAATATTAGTACAAATAGAGCCCAAGAAGTTGAAGGACCCAAGCAAAATCTAACACTTACCACTAAATCTAACACTAAAACACTGACCAGCAAAGATGCTCTTAAAGCCCTTGATGGAAGACCTCAGCCACCTGGAAGGGCTGGGACAAGAAACTCTGGATTTTGCGGCCAAGATTGTCTTCTTGAGACAACTCATCTATACGCAAATTGTCAGTGATATCCTGCAGGGATGTGTAGTCCTATAGGAGGAAAGGAAACTGGTTAGAAATCCCTGGAAGCTAAAGTAAATATTTAGAAATCGTCTTATATTTTTTGTTTAAAATGCAAATTGGAGGATAATCTCGCTTGCTGAAGTATTTGTTTATAAAGGTGTTTTATTTGTTTAGTTTGGAAAAAACAAGCTGGAGAAGTGTCTTGCTTGCTGATTTTAAAGTGGATTAAAGTATCCATTTATGTATGCGCTTGTATTTGAAAGCCCAAGCTGTTTCAAAACTCCACTGACTATAACAATGATGCCACATTAAAATCTTAAGTCCTTAAGTTTATGCTGATACATCACCTGTCTGTACTCGATGTAAATGCATTAAATATAAATTTAATTTCAATAGGCAAATTTGGCACCAGTTGTCACTATAAAGTGCATGTTGACATTCAAACATGTCTGCACGAGAGGTTATTGCCCCCCTCAAACTCGACTTCCTGGTCAGCTTCATGTTGTA
>JBBPCS010000878.1:4151774-4167208 GCA_037974645.1 Hollardia meadi
ACACACACACACACACACACACACACACACACACACACACACACACACACACACACACACACACACACACATTTCATCCATTGCTATTTCTGAACATGTAAGAATTTCTACCGGCAAATAGACAAGCTTGCCTTCTCAACCAGTTTACACACACACACATAAACACACATACAGACGTTATTAAATAACGGCTAAGTGGTTGAAGCCAGACAGTAAATACACAGTATAAAAACCTGATCTACTGCTGGCAACGGTTGGGGAAAAGAGTGCACATTGTTTGGCAACATATCAAATAAGCGATGTGAACATACAGTAATAGACGTCAAAATCGCACATCCTGGCTTGGTTGATTGGTAAAAAAAAGAAAAAAAAAGTCCAGGGTGCATTTTCACAACATCTGGAACTCCATGTAAGGTGGCAGTGTGCTCCAAACAATTACATATGAAGAGTCATCTGAACAAGTCTAAAGGAAAACGTGTTTATAGCTGTTCAGAACAGACACTTGAAAGTGAGGAAAAGAGCCTACCATCACAATGAGGAGTGATCTTTAAAAGTTCAAACTCAAACTTACTTGGGTGCTGTATCTGACATTTTTTCAGAGTTTCAAAAACACATCCACGCAGTGATTGGCTAGATGTGCAAACAGGTGAGAATCTAGGCAGGGTATTAAAATCTCTCTATATAGCTTTCTTTTTTTTTTATTGTTCACACAAATATTTCTGACAGGTCCATGTGCACCTCTGAGTACAACACCATGAATGTCTTCGAGAAGGCATCAGGAACTACATCTAGCATTCTCCAGCCTTGCAAAAATTGTCATACACCACTCCCAGATACAAAGCGACAATCCCACAAAGTTATTTGAAGCACTGGCCATCGTCTACTGGCCTGGCAGGACCACCTTGTAGAGAGCTTTATTTTTCTAACTAAAATAAGGCAGAGGCGTCTGTGATGGCTGCTTCCAATGGAGGCAAATCACATTCTAATGCTTGTGAATTCAATACTCAATAAGGCCAAATATGTCTCTAAAGATAGGGAACAATGGAGGGAATGTTGCAAAGCGGATGTACAGGAAGCAAACGTGCGCTGCTAACACCAAAAGTGATTTTTAAAAAGTATGCCAAATTGTTAGCACACAACATAGCATGGAGGCATTATATAAAGATAAACTGGGCCACAAAATAGTCAAACTGTGTTGTTAAGTTTGGGATAAAAATCCTGGGGATAACTGGGGTTTTATCTTGATATGTCCACAGTGTTTTTAAGAGCTACTAACCATATGAGAATTTCACATGAGGTTTTAAGCATCCTGTGATTTTTTTTCCATTTTTACCCTGACATTAACTGTAATTCTGCAGAAACATGTATCTCCAGGGTTTTCATGATATGACAGCAACAATGTTTAAGGGACCACCAGTATTTAGCATTTTTGTCCCATGCGTATCACACGTTACTCTATATTACTGCTGACAGTTTTCCATGTCATGTAGGGGAATGTTTTAGCTTGAAGCATTTTTCATTTCACTACACAATGCTAATCAACTTGCAAAACTCCATCACTGTTGTTGTCAAAGTTAACAAGAAAAGCAGACACGGTGTTCACCATGATCGATCACCTAATTCAAGCCAGTTTCAGGTCATTGTGAACTAATTTGTTTAACATTTAAATTTAAATCCTTACATACATTTATAGATTAATAGCAGTCATTAGCTATGTTCATGCAAGGAAGGGCCGATACAGTCAACTAAATTGGTCTTCAATATGATTGCACATAAAACTTTGAAAAGTTCTGAAAAGTATTCTCCTACATCATATAATTTTACAGTTAATCCACTCTCTTCACAATAAACAACACATGTGAAATAATCACATTTTAAGTCAAAGATTCTTATCAAATTCTAATTTTAAGGGAAAGAGAAAATGTTAGGAGTTTAGTTAGGCCCATGTTTGAGAGAAATCCTACCGGAACAGTTAGCTTGATCGGGTCATTTAGCCTTGGTCAACAGCGACATCTTGTGGTCAAATTGCAATCTGACACCCTAATGTTGAGGTGGTCTCAGGATGGAAGGTTCATTTTCTACCACATTTAAAAATGGAAGGTATACAGTCAGGTACATATGTATTTGGACAGTGACACATTTTTGTAATTTTGCCTCTGTACACCGCCACAATGGATTTAAAATGAAGCAATCAAGATGTGATTGAGGTGTAGACTTCCGGCTTTAATTAAAGGGGTATAACAGAAATATTGCATTAACCTTTTAGGATTTACAGCCATTTTTTATGCATAAACCCCCATTTTCAGAGGCTCAAAAAAAACTGGACAAACCAACATAATTATAAATATAAAGATTGTTTTTAATACTTGGATGAAAATCCTTTGCAGTCAATGACAGCCTGAAGTCTGGGACCAGACCATCATTGTAAACTCACAGTGAGGCATGCGTGTTGTAGCTACGTCCCTCATGTCCCATCATGCTTTGTGCTAGACTGATTGGTGTATTAAGTTTGCCGTTTTATGTTCCATCGCATCGCATGTATTACTTTATGTTAGTGTTATGCATGCCTGTTAAGGACATGGTGGTTTATGTTGGCAATTGTCATTTAAATTTGAATCTGTTTTTTAGTTTGTTTGTAGTTTGTCACCATAAATGAAGTGGCTGTTAAATTCTTGAAGTTAGCTGTATTTTCCACATTTTACTTGACCAAAAATCCTCACGCATAAATATCCAGACGCGAAGCTGTCAATTGACTCGTTCACGCAACCTTGTGTCTACTCATATGTAGAATATTGGAAGAAACAATCAATAACCACAGGTATTAAAGTCTGTTCCTACCTTTTAAACGTCTTCCTCCTTGTTTTGGTAAAATCCTTGTTTAGAGAGGTGAAGTCCAAGGCTCCAGTGTCACTTTCCACTGGCATGTTGTTAAACATAGTTCCTTATCAATTTAATTTGTTTGATAATTAGCCGGCATGCTAGCCTCAGCTAGCCGCTGTCAAACTTCCCGCTCCGGTGTAACAAGCAGACAAACAGCCGCTGGACGTTATAAACACCGGATAGCAGTTAGTTACTGCAGCGAAATGAAACTCAATTAAGCAAACTCCTTACAACCAGAAAGAGACGACATTAATAAAGAGTTAAACTAAAAGTGTAAACAGCACAATACATCGGTGATTACAACACCTGTAATTTGGAGCAGAGATACTAAACACAAGGAGTGAGGACAGATATCTCACTTCGCTCGAAATCCAGACACCACAAACAGACAAAAACATACAAATGAAGCAGGAGACTTTTTTTTCTCCTGTGAATTTTGCTTCTAAATGCTCCACTTTGTTCACCAGCTGGTTGTTAACTTTGAGAGAGATGAGAGTGAACCAAAACACACAAGTTTGGGGCCTGAAAACCAAAACAATATTATTATTTATTATAGGAGTGGGGGGACTAAACAGTGTGGGTGGGTAGTGGTAGGAACACACACACACACACACACACACACACACACGGTGACTGTATTTTACGTTCTTATGCACATTTGACATGTTTGCAGTCAGTGATACACCAAGTGGGATGGGCGTAGAGCAGGGGGGCAATGGCCCCCTGGCCCCCCTACTTTCAGTGCTCTTTGCTAAGGGGAACTGCAGAGTTGGTGATAATTCTCTGTGGGATCATCACAATGAGCTACACTGTTCATGTCATGTGATAAATTGATAATATAAAAATGTTGATTATTGCAGCTTTAAAGTAACACTTAAGTACAGTTGAATGTAGGACTTCTACTTGTAATGGAGCATTTTAACATGATTGTGTTGTATTCCTTTACTAAAGCATAGTATTTGAGAACTTATAATAGTACTTCACTTTCTATGAAATACTGCAGCCTGGCCACTGGTCCTAGGCTTCTGAGTATGATGCTGCAGTTACCTCTCTCCAGGTAAATGTCCAAGTCAAGAGATGGGTGGTTTCATAGGTTTCTCAAGTCCAATGTGTGATCAAATGTGAAGGTCTTAAATTACATTTTTGTTACATAAGTGTCGTGGATGAACTAATTATTTGATCTTTTCCTAAACCTAACCAAGTAGTTTTTGTGACCGTTTCACAATGCTAATAACAGTCCAAAAGTCATAATAGGTCATGTTGAAGCCCTGCATGTTCAGAACTGATGCTCGAGGGGTAACTAGAGTGTCAGAAGCTTTCATGGCCACTGACCATGCTGTTGTATTTGATGAGCTGAGAGTGAGAACATGTTGTCTATGACATCGGTCAGATGATTATGGGTACTTGTTCTGCATTATGTGGGTCTATTTCCAATACACTTGTCCTGCATGGAAAGTTGTCAACATGTGATAGAAAATAGACAATGTGATTAATTTCAATTCATATGTTAGAATACACAATGGGATTTTTATCATTAGAATGGTATGGGTTTTCAAGTTATATTCAAAGTGAAGCAATGTGCCCCTGATAAAACAAAGCAAAGGCACTTAGCATGTGTTCTCCTAGTTAAGATTCCCTCTCAGCAGTAATACAATGTTTCTTAGTGTCTGCTGGAAAACAAGTGGAAGGTCAAGAACACGAACAATAGATGTTGATTCCAATTATGTGTAAAGCATTGAACAAGATGCGCTAATGATGGCGTTGTCGGGAGAAAAAAGGTGTTTATGTGCTACTCTCCCAAAGCCTGTGGAACAGTTTATTAGGCAAAGGCTTTATTTCCATAAAGGCTGATAAGACTTCAAATGATTTACTGAAAAACAGTCCTGGCATCAGCACAGCAAAGCGGCGTGTGTATTTATCTCTCCCGACGCTGGGAGACAATCAAGACAAAGATGATAGCACATTTTGAAATGCAGCACAGAGGCATAATGAGATTGCAGTTACTTCAGGAACAAAACCAGACAAAATGCTTTTTTTTTCCATAAATGGCTCCTTGTTTTATTCACTCACACCAAAAAAAAAAAAGGCCATCGTTTTCAATTAATGAAGCAGGGAATTGAGTCTGAGGTCCTGCGGGATATGGATTAACCATGATGGCTGGAGGGCCCAATCTCATACTGAGTCTGCGCTGCGGTCTGCATGGAGGAATTTCTCATTCAAGGCCTCAGCCACCCCCCCCCCCCCACCACCTCCTACCTCCAAACTCATCCATCCATTCCTCATCCTAAGGTGAGTTGCTTCAGTGCAGACCGCTATTAGTGGTGGGGGGAGATAAAACTGTAAGTGTTGCTCCCAATTAGTGCATCAGTGACCGCTCTGTGCCTCCTCCACGGCAAGGCCTGCGAGGAGGGAGCGAGGGTAGGGGTGGGTGGGAGGGAGGAGGGGGCCGCACCGAGTGAAAGATTGGAGAAAGGATGACAGGAAAGGAGAGAATGGCAGGAAGACGATGGCTTCGGAAAGGAATAAAAGAAAGGGAGTGGGTTATAGAGGTAGCAAGATAAAGAGAAGACAGGAGATGAAACGAGAGTGAGGGGTGGTTTAAAGGGAGGAGGGGAGGGGGGGAGAAAAGTGACTAAAAAATGGCTTAAGCATTCATTTTGAGTGCCGAGACAGGTCCTATTAACATTTAACAGCGTTTGCGCAACTTGGTGTGGAGGTTAGGATGCAAATGAGGAGGAATTAAAACTGGCCAGAGGTTTGTCATTGATGGATTGCAGTCTGGCGGTACTCACCACTTCCTAGTGTCCATCACAGGCGATTACTGTATAATTAAACCTTATTTCTGGACTCTGCAACGCATAATTACTTGTGTGGGAATGTAACCATCATCTAAAAGCACCAGCAAAATGCTTTAGCATTTAGTCTGGCAGGCTGCAGTCATTTCGTAGACCGGTGACAGATAGAGCCATCTGATGATCGGCAAAAGAACAGTCACTTTTAATAAGAGGTGGGAAAAAAAATATTAAGCGACCGTGTGCTGATTATAGGAAAATTAGGCTTTCAAGTGGTAAAGTCCTTTGTGTTATTTGCATAATTTATTCCTTCTTTACCCCCCTGTTCAACCGCCTCTGTTTTTTTTTTTTTTTGCGAGCTGCGGGCAATTTCCTCTCATATTTGAATGGATTGCACATTTAAGACTACTTAAGGAAAATGGTCACTTAGCATATTTAAATTGTCGTGCAAAGAGTGAACAGAGGTGTGAGGCAAAGCTTATGGAATGAGGGCCCTTTAAAGTGAAGAGGACACACAGTGGTGTTGCGGCAGATAACCTCTGGGTGCACACGTGCATCGGCTCATACAGACCTCGTCACACACTTCCTCTTTATACTGTTGCAAAACTTTAAGATACAATTAAACTAAAGAACTACTCTTCTTGAATAAAAACTTGGATAAAAAATTGCAGGTCAGTCTGACGATAGCATTTCCTGTATCACTCCTTGTTGAGCCGAGACCAACTGCAGCTTTGTGAATACAGGTTATTTACAGAGTGGCCTTGTTACAGTGTTTATGAAGCTTAGAGAGAGAAAAAAAGGTGAGCAAAAGAATCAAGTCTCTTCTTGCTTGTGGTCTTCTAAGATCACAGCCTGAAAGAAAAAAACCCACTACATTTACAAGCTTTATAACTGATGGACAAAAAAAAGCTTGTCATGAATTATTTCTGATCATGGCTATGGAATGTTTCAAAGTGGAGAAATAAAGAAAACAGCAGCCCTCGATGCACTCTAACCTCTGGTGAAGCGTTGTTGAGTTTTCACAGATAATTACAGAGGCTATACAGCAGCTTTCCACACCTCACCACCAGCTATATAATGATACCGTGGAAATGTGGTGGGCAAACGCACATCATTTTCATTAGGAGCCACTCACGTAACCCAAATTCTTTGCGATGGAGAAAGATAATTAATGCTTTAATGTTTTGGTCTTGCCACAGCAAGAGAAATGAATTGTTACATTTTAATGAGAGAAGCGACAGCGCTGGCTTCCTGCGCAACACAGATGATTTTATAATTGCACACAAGGGTGACTAACTCAAGGCTCATTAAGGTGATTTTTCAGCTGGGCTATTTTTTGGCAGGACAATACATATATTTTTTTTTCCATTTTACTGATAAATACATTTTCACTTATCTTCTTTATTCATCCCTCAGAACCTTAATGTGACCAACGACGTAAAAAAACCAGACATGTACAAGATATAATCTCCCAAGAAAATGTCTTTAATGAATCGTTCGTTGCTGCTTGTACCTAAGATTACATGAAAATACATTTAAGTTGACTGCAAGTATGGCAACATATTCACACATATAAACAAGTGGTGCATTTTGTATTGTATGTATAGGTATGTACAACAGAAACACGTTACACTCTGGTTTAAGTTGTGCAAGTGTGTTATATATACTAACAATTTATAAAATTCAACACACTAAATAAAAAAAAGAAGAGTGTGCCCACGTATATACACATTCACACGCGCACAACCACAGTAGTTCACAAAAGATTAAAGCAAATGTATTGGATTATACATTTCCAGGTCACCTTAAGGTCGACCCCAACTGTCCTTTCCTCACAAATCGCTTGTGAGTGTGTTTTTGACGTCAGGTGTGTGTGAGTGTGTTTTTGCCTATAGCTCGGATCTGACACACAGTGACACACACACACACACTCACACACACACACACACACACACTAGGCTATGCTGCAGCCTGTGGTTGCACCATCAGCTAAATGTTTTAGGTACAGTCATCTGAGGTAGACTGCGCAAAACTTTATGTTGTTATGCTCTCCACTTCATCTTTTTTTTTTTTTTTTTTAAACATTTTCAATGCTTTTTTTCACAAATGTCTGACATTTGGAAAAGACATAAATCAAATACCACGTGTGATTTGTAGCCATGAGGTAGAAATGCTTTAAAGAAGAGCGTCCATTCAAAGAAAGAAAAAAAAACTAGATTTAGACACAATGTAGAAAAAGGTCAAGACACCAAAGAAGGACGACAAAACATGTAACAAACAAGCAAAGCATTGATTGGTGTGTTTGTTCGTCAGCTGTGGAGAGAGAACGCCTGTGCTGTTGATGTGTGCTCTGAAGTGCATTAGTAGGTTTTTCTGTCTAAAGGGACTCTCCCTCCAGAGGATTTGCTGACAGAAGGAATTCTGGTACAGATTGTTTTGAGGGTGTTTTTCTGAAGGACCGCTCTGCTTTCCCCTTGTGTTGCCGCCACACTGCCTGCCTGTCTTTCCTTTCCGTCAATTTTGCTGATGCTCAGCAGTACCCCCCGCCCCCCACATCAGGTGCTACACGGATGGTAGATAGCAACAAAGAGTGGGCCTGCACATATCACATGTAGCTATAAAATAAAAAATAAAAAAAGCAGAATGTACAATACAATAAAAATGTGAAATTCAGATAAATGAAATCTCCTTTAGGATAAATATCAGTCAGACAAAACAAATCAAGCGATGCCAATGGCATTCATACGTTTCAACAAAACGATATCACACACAAAATGCTTTAGTGCATGTACATTAAACTATCTTACGTACTCCCGTGTCACAACAGCAGAGCTTAAGGACAGCGTCTTAGACAGTGACAAGGATGAGACAAAAATACATTCCAATGCAATACAACGGGCAACAGATGACCCCCAGGTATGGAAACTTTAAGACGAGTGCCAAAAGTCCCCACTCATGATACAAAGTTTTTCAATCGGCTGAAGTATGTATCCAAATGCATTTAGACTACTTGCTTTGTGCCATCTGTGTGAATAAAGTGAATGTTAAGTGAAAAATCAAAACTGACAATATAATTACAGACGAGAAAAAAAATGGTTTTGAAATGGTTTGAAATTGATTAGTTAGGCTGAGGTGGTCATTTTGGATAATACAATTTTATAATCCTTAAAACCAATTTTCTGATTGTAACTTGATTAAAATGGCGTCCTTTACAGTTTTCTTAACTATATATGCCTGCTGGATGGACAATAACATGCCCATTATAATAATAATACTTATAGCATTCTAGATATGTCAATCATTAAGAATTATTTTCATCAAGTGACCTTTGACCTCCACCAAAACAGTAATTTACTCTTGATTTTGTACTTTCCATAATAAATTATAGACATGTATGTGCTGGGTGAATGTGTAATTTATATTTATTATATTATTTATATTTATATTATAGAGGAGTGGTATACCATTCCACAGCTGATCCTATTCAAATGCAGCTAAACAGTGCGAGTGACAAGGCAACTTTGCAAAAATCGATATTTCCATATCTAAGTTGTGATACCCATCAAACATAAAAACTAGAAGGGGATCTGGAATTAGTTCCATTGACCATAGTTCACTGTGAAAAACAGATTTTCACACACAACAGATGAGCTGCTTACTGATATCCAATACAGCGCTTCTGATTGAGAGCACCTGGAGTAAACGAGACCAAATGACAGTAAGTAAGACATTTAAATTAAGACCCACACAAAAAGATACAATAAATTGGCTTTGATATCACTTTCATTTAAAAGAAGAGCTCTATATTTTCGGAAATATGCTTACTTGCTTTCTTCTTGAGCGTTGAGACATGAGAAGATTGATGCCATGCTCAATATATAAGTCTACATCGTGCAGCCTGTTAGCTTATCTGTGAAAAACCACAAAATTTTGGTTTAACGTTTCGTTTTTCATAAAGATGAAACAAGCAAAATATTAAGTAGAATGTTACCTTCTGACAGCTAGGTAAGCTGCCAAGCTAAGCTAACTGGCTACAGGAACTAGCTTCTCATTTAACTCTCACTAAGAAAGCAAATAGGTGTGTTCCCTAAATGTGGAACAGTTCCTTTATATTTTTTGGAGGTGTTTTGAGCATCAAGATCAACTGCGTCAGAGAATACATGACACATGAGCCAATATTTTGCACAGAAAAGTTGGCTGACAAACTGATGGAGCCTCCATGCAGCCTAACCATATAGCCTAGATCACACAATATAAACAATGGTTATTATGGTTGTTTTAATAAATATACAACTCCCACCACCCCAACATCTGCCCGTCTCTTAAAACCCCCTAAACAAAAAAGCAGGGCAACACAGTTTTACATTTTTTAAGAGCAATGGAAATAAACTTCAGGATTGGTCAAGTAGAAACAGGTAACTAAAGCACCTGCTGTGAGGGGGAAAAAAAGAAATAAAGTTTTTACTCTCACTATTGATTATGTTCCATAATTTCAGAACATATCAAGTACATTCATTGTCACCTCTTTGCTGAGGTTCACCTAACACTGCTTTGCTAAATTGCCAAACGACCTTGGATTCTCCTGTCAGATCTTAGTGCTTTTCATCAAAATATCTTGAGGTACTGTACAATTCACAAACGCTTTCCTGAGTTTTGTTTGTTAGGTTTGTTTCTTTTGCAGACACAGGATCAGAAGAGATGAGTGTGAGTCAGGGCCCAGACTACTGCCACCCTGGTGAATTACTGCTCTTAGCAAGACAATAAAGAATGATTGACCACCACCAATGGCAACTGTCAATCTCTGACTGACTGCTGAAGTTTTAAAGCTCTTTATAATCATCAGCTCATGCCATGAATGTAGATTGTAGGGAAAATAAACAAGGAAAAAAAATCAGAAAGCACCACTTCAGGCACTTGGATAGCTAACTAAATCTCAAGAACAAGAACATAAAGATATATACACAGACACTGGGGCGTCTCTCCTGAAGCCAACTTGCTTGCAATGTGTAAACAATGCCTGGCTTTCTCAAGTGTCAAGCATTCGAATTAAAACTCTTGCTCATTAACTGCAAAACTGCCAGTTATCTTATCAACCCATGTCTCTCGGTGCCTCTCAACCCTGCTTGTGTTGGCCTTCTGTGTGCCTTTCCCTCCAGCACAATGCTTCTGCCCTGAGGGGAGGAATTGTTGATGCCTCTTTTTCTCAAGGGCGGAATCCATATTCTCACTGGCTGCAGCCGAACATTTTGTTCCACTCAGTGTACGTGTCAATCTCTTTCTGCGATATACTGGCTTGGAATTTACAAAAGACACTCTCAAAGTCCTGGTAGGTGAGGGGCCTGACCTGTCCCCTGGGCATCATACCCGTCATGTCCATGCCCTGTGCAGAGACATGTAACAGACCAACAAGGGCCTCCTGGCAAAGTCTGGCCAGGTCCAGTCCGGAGAAACCCTCAGTGCGCTGGACCAGCAGCGCCAGCTCCTCCTCGCTCAAGCAGTATTTGTGCTGAGATTGAGCCAGGAGCTGGTTCATGATCTGGTGTCGGGCTGTGCTATCTGGCAGAGGCACAAGGACCCTCCGAGCAAAGTACCTGCGCAGCCCTTCATCCATGTCCTGGGGACTGCTTGTGGAGCAAACCACCAATACTTGGTTGCCTGCGTCCTCTCCTGAGCCCATGAGAAGTGAGTCCAACTGGGCAAGTAGCTCCCCCTTCAGCCGGTTAATGGGACTCTCTTCACTGATGTGGGCTGACAGCAGCATGTCCACCTCGCCAATGAATAGTACTGAGGGCTGCCGGCAGCGTGCCACCAGGAAGGACGCTCGGATAATTTTTTCTCCATCTGCCAGCCACTTGGTGGCCAACGTGGAACCGCTGAGCTGGAGGAATGGTGCACCCAGCTGGCTGGCCAGGCAGCGACCCAGCAACGTCCTGCCACTGCCCCTGGGGCCAAACAGCAACACGCAACGTGGGGCTGGTCCCAAACTGCTGAACATGTCCGGGCGCAGAATGGGCCACAGGACCTCCTCCTTCAGGGTTGCCTTGGCCAGTTCTAGTCCTGCAATGTCACTCCAATCCACTGGGGGCCCCTGCTGAACAATTTCAGAGGTAACCATGTCTAGGAGGTGAGGGTCACTGGTTTTTAGCTGCTCCTCAGCAGGCCGGGAGGAGGAAGTGGATGAGGAGGAGGTAGGCCCTGGGGCTGAGTGGGAGAGGTGTAGACGGTGATCATCAGTACCTTGCTCACTGAGGGAAGGGGAGGTGAAACTGACAAGGGAATCTGCTGAGCGGGAACCCCCTAGGGTGGAGGAGACATAGGCCGGTGGAGTCAGTGGCCCACCTGTTGCCTGGCTGCTATACTTCCTCTGCTGCTGCTCTGAGGACATTGTGGACTGCTTCTGAGGATTAAAAGGTAAAGACGACTTTTCAGCACCTCTGTCAAATCCACCACCACTAGTGCTGTTGGAGCCTCCATTTGCACTGCTGCTGTCTGCTATCCTGTACATGGGGCTCTCAGCTGAGCTCCGAGCCTGGCCATAGCCAAAGTTACCATAAGTGGAGTCTATCTCTCCTTGGCCTGTCATGTAGAAGGCTTTCCTCTTCAGTGAGTTGGAGGAGCTACTGTTGAGAGGGGTGGGGGCGATTGGGGTCAGGTTGTGGCTCTGGTATGGGTATCCAGGTAAAGTAGATGAGGGTGGAAGGGGCGTAGGTGCAGCGATGCCTGAGGGGAGGTATGAGGAAGGAGGGGGTGCTCCCCCAGGGCTGTATCCTGGTCCGACTGAGCTCTGAGCTGAGTAGCCTGCTGGGGGGTAATTATAACTAGACAGGTTGGGGGAGCCTCCATTGTAAGCTGGGACTAAAGTGGGGTGGGAGGGCGGTGGAGGGGGCGGCTGCAGGAGCCCAGAGCTGTGTAGTGGGGAGGGAAGTGCTGGGGCGGGGCCAGATTGGGAGCTGTAACTACTGTGCAGGTAGGAGCTGCTGTATGCAGGGCCGTATTCCTGAGAGGGCATGGAGGAGGAGTGGAGGGCGGTGGCAGTGTGGCTCCCACAGCTGCTGCTGGAGTAGCTGGGCTCACTTAGGGTGCTGGAGGCCAGACCCGGGGAGCTACACATGCCAGACACCACCTCTGAAGCCGCCGCCACCCCTCCCTTTCTGACAGAAACCCCCTCTGGGATGCAGCTCATGGGATAGACGCCATCCTGCCAGGGTTCTGATTCACCTTTCCGGCCATTCATCACTCCTGGGACCCCGGGGGCCTCGGAATAGGCGGCCGGCATCTCCAAGATGCCGGAATACTTCTCAGCATACTTCTTGAGCAGGTTGGAAGCGGTGAGGGCTGAGATGTCGTCATTGGCCCATGCGTACTGGTAGGCGGCTGAGCGCTGCAGGTGGCCAGGTACCGCCCTGTAGGCCTCAGCCTTGTGAGCTGGTGAGCGCGTAGTGGAGGAGATGTCGAAATGCTGTTCGGCCCACTGGCTGTGCTCGGGGGTCCACTGCATCTTTAAGCCTGAGAGAAATGGAGACACAGACAATGCACATGAGCATGCTGAATTCATTTTAGCAATGATTAAAATGACAACACCTTCACATTGCCTGGGATGGAAGGTGGTCAGTTAAAAAAGTGATATTCATCAGGAGGCTTGTTTGATGTGGTACCCTTTTTTTTATTTATGTTTGAGAGGGTTTTGTGTCCAACTGCATATGAAATGTTAATTTCTATAGATTATAAAAAGGAAAGAGTGTGTGTCTGCAGGTACAGCGCAGTACAGAGGGATGGTGCGATGGCTGGTTACAGCAGCCTAATGCACCCTGGCCAGACCAATAAGACAGAGGCATTGAGGGTCACTCTATAATCCCCGGCTCATCTGAGGTGGCTGGAGATGGGTTTGAAAATGCGCCTCACCGAGTGCCACAATGCAACACACACACACACCTCCCTCTACTCACGGTGCTTTCATCAAACACACACACACAAATCCGTGCTCACACAGGCGTTTAAAAAAATTTAAAAAAAAAAACTATCTATGCCTGCACTGAGGCGTGCTGACGTGCACAAGCACACACACAAGCTCACATCCACTGACCCAGACGGACAAACACAGGCACGCACACAGTAGCTGTAGCGAGCAATGAATTACAACACATTGTGTCTCAAGCTTAGTTCCTGTCTGCACAGCTCCACCTTGACCTCTCTCTCTACCGTTCTCTTTACCTTTCTGTCTGCCTCTCGTCTTTATGCCTCCCTGCCGCCTTGTCTTTCCTCTCAGTCTCCCCCTTTTGCTTTTTTTTGTCATCCATTTCCCCTCCCCTCCTGCTAGATCCTTCTTTATTTCTCCGCACCTCCTTTTATTCTGACTCCATCTATTTCGATATATATCTCCCTTTCATTCCCTTTATGCTCTTTCTTCGCGGCCACCCCTCCTCTTATTTACTCCCTCTGTGCTTGCTTTGCCTCCTCCCCTCCCTCCCTCCTTGCTCCATCTCATCTCAGACACACTCACCTGGCTCTCCCCTTTATTGCCTCAGGAGGCTGGAGAGCCACTGTTTCCTTTAATCCCAGCCAATGCCATCTGCAAACACTGACAGTCACACAGCGACTCCATCGTTGTCTCACTATCAAAGCCATGGTGCTATCAAAGGCTGGACGGGGCGTAATCACAGCAGCCGCACAGCAGATTGAACCCCGTTTGATTTGACTTAGTGCACACAAATAAAGGATAATATCGGTGTCATTTAGGCTGCTTCCTCTGACTTATTGACTGGCAGCGGTTGCATGTAGAGATCCACAGTTGGGGGTCTAGTGAGCAATGCCTGCTTCACAATTGGTTTATGTGTGTGTTTTTGTGCTTGTGTGAATAAAGTAGGCATGCACAATAAAACCCACTCATGGAGGAGAAAATCTTCCCTTCCTCCCATCTATTTATGCTACTGCAAACACAGACATACACACACACACACACACAAAAAAAAAAAAAGCACACAGGCACAAACACATACACTTTCACACTCTCTTGCTCTCTTTTCCAAGGCCCTGTGTTTGTTTGGTAACAACACAGGGAGGGAGGGGGAAATCCCCAGACTCCTATTTCCTCTCTGATTCTCCTCGCAAGCCATCTCTCGGCATACGCCAGTGGCTAATTAGCAGAATGGCGATCTGCTAATTGTGTTAATTTACAACATTTTAGCCGAGGGGAGTCTAGCAGGGGCTGGCAAGCCTGTCACCCTCCCAGTGTACCGAGCAGAGAACGCCTCAGACAAAGAACTAAGCGGAGGAAAGTTTTGTATTTTTAGCTGGGAGGCTCCTTTAATATTGAGAATATATTAAGTGGAAGCAGCACTATAAAAGGGCAGAATTCCAAGGAGAAAATTACAAGTCTGGAAAACTGGACAAAATGAGGCAAAATAAAGGTTTCACGACAATCCTTCAATAGCAACCTGGTTTGTATACACTGTTATATTGTTCATCTCTGCTTCTTTTAATATAAAATCAATGGTAATGCATTGTTAGGATCAGACTCACCAATTCAAGCATGGGGGGCACATTTTTATTTTATTACTATTATTTTATTTTAAATTGTGTCAAACTTATTCTTCTAATTTTGTCATCGGTCATGTACCTCAAAATGTCAGACACCCCCTTTCTTTCTGATATTGGTTTCTGACAGGATGACATCAGTTTACAGCAGCAGGTATACACACACACACACACACACACACACACACACACACACACACACACACACACACACACACACACACACAC